>JAREYC010000014.1:4897500-5282500 GCA_030015325.1 Cryptoblepharus egeriae
GTCTAGCCAGTGGGTTGCGCATGCCCAGTTCAGTCCAGGACAAGAGCGAACTGCGCATGCGCAGCTCAGTTGATCCATGGAAAAAATTCTTTTACCCATGGAACTGTACTGTGTTCCCAGTAAGGTTGAGGACCACTGTCCTATACAATGTATATGGCCCAGTAGGTTGAAAAAGTTTGGGAACCAGTGCCGTAAGCCATACTTTCAACACAGACCCAGCAGAGCAGCTGAGACTTATTCAAGCCCAGGTCGGCCCGCTCCTTTCCTCTGTTGCGAGCCCCCTTGCTGGAAGACACAAAGGGCAATGAATGAATGAATTATATGAAGGAAGAGGGGTGTTCAGGGAGAGGAAGGGTCCGAGAGGGAGAGGAAATAGGGAAATAAAAGACCAGACAGATCTTTTGTTTCTCTTTCCTCAACTTAAAAAAGCATCTGTGGGGTTTTACTAAGACATAGGGCAGGACGGTAGACCTACAGATGCTGCCACAAGTTTTCCCCTGACCTGCAGAATGGGGGGGCAGAGTTGAGCAAGCAACAGAACATCCATTCGTTGGGCATCTTGTGCCAAGATATTGAGATGGGGGGAGGAAAGCAATGGGGGGGTCAACATGGCGAGATGGAAGAAGCAGGCAGACTGCCGCGGTGGTGGCACTGCAAACAAGAAGGGAAAAGAGGGGCGAGCAAAAGGCTGAAGCAAACAATGGAGAGGAAAAAAGATAGAGACGTGCAGGCAGAGAGGAATACTGGGATCTGGGCACAGTGCCACCTCCCTGCCCCCTCCCGCTGGCGCCACTGTCGACAGAGAAGGGTCCTGGATTGGAGAGGAGAATCTTATATGGAAAGGGGCTGGGTCTGGGGAAAAAAGGGGGATGCCTCTGGGGAACTGCAGTTTAATGGGATGGGGGAATAGGGGTGAACCAGACAGCTAAAGAGAAGGATAGAGGAATGAAAAGGATCAGGCCATAGGGTGGGATGGTTGGAGACAGCAAAATGGGGGCGATCAGAGCAGAAGGGGGTGCACGGCAGGGGCAGAAGGTGTGTTGGCACCGGCCTCACATTCATAAAGAGGAGACAGAAGGAAGGAATGTCAAAGGAGTGACCCATCTCTCTCCAGCACCCCACACTACAGTGGGCGGACAATTCCCCAGGGGTTGTCTGGAGCGCTCGCTCCCCACTTCAGAAGTTTGGCTGGCACAGCCGGGCGCGTCACCATGGTTACCTGCTGCCATTGTCTGGCCTTTGGGTCAGTGCCCGCTTCCCCTCCTCCCCGCCACTTTCCTCCCCCCCCCCCGTCTCGCTCGCTCGCTCTGGCCTCTAATGAATTCACATCACGCCGTATTGCGGTACGCTATGCCAACCGGGCTGCCAGCAGGCTGGCCCCTGGAGTGCCAAGCAGCCAGCCTTCCACCACCACCTCCCACCCACCTGCCTTGCAGTCCCTTTCTCTGCCAGGCAAGCTGGCCTCAAAATGCCCCATAAGCCCGTTAGCCCATCCTTGTCTTGCCGTCCACTGGTGCCAACCCTTGAGTGCCAACCTGAAAGGCCCTTGAATCCCAAAGAGGCTCCCACTTCTTCCACTACATTGATCTCCCCGTCCAGCCCTCTTGAAAGGCCAACCTTTCTTCTAACGCCCCCCCCCCCCAATTGCCAGCTGCCACCGGAGTACCAGCCTGCTGTCGTCCCCCGCAAGCAACCCATCTCCCAAAGTGGCAGTTGATATTCACCCAGCACCACACCTCCCTGCATGCCAGCCATCCACCACCACTATTTCAGATGTGAATTTGTTTACCCCATAACTAGTGGTGGGCTTCAGAGGATTCTCACAGGTTCTATAGAACCCTTTGTTAATGAGTGCCTGGTTCTGAGAACCGTTACTACTGGGACATAGAACCAGTTGTTAATTTAGGTTATTAGGACATAGAACCCGTTGTTCATTTATTTGAATCCCACCACTGCCCATAACCAAAACCTTGCCACTGCCTCCCCATCTTGTCTCCCTTTTCTCCCATAATCTCCCAACTTCAAAAATGGGCCCCGTTTAATCACTTTACAGGGATGCCAATGGAGAGGATGGGAGCAAAGGCCGGCCAGGGTGAGGGTGGACCAGAGTAATTCGGCCCAGGCCAAAATTTGGCTACAAGGCCGTGACCCACTCTGGCCAGCCTAGGACCACTAAGGCAAAAACTGGGCATGTCAGAGGGAGTTTTTATCCTTTTGAAAGGGGTTTCCTATTTTTTACAGGCATCTCCCACTTTCTGACCATTTGATTTCTGAAGTTCTGCTCTTTCAACACCTTTCAATTATACCCAGGACTCATTCATTCAACCATTCTTTCAACCTCTCTCTGCTGGTCTAAAGTCTCGTGATAGTGATTTGCATATGACATGGTGGTCAAGCTATTTTGAGCATTTCTTATGACTTTCTTCAGAAAATCACCATTATTCAAATACAGAAGATATTCGTTGCCCACACTTGCCTTTGTTCATTTTACTGTGACGTGTTGTGTATTTTGACGATGTGTGAATAAATATATATTATTAGGCTTTTGCAAGTGATATTTATGTCTTTTTCTGGTGACCATTTTGCTTTTGCATGTTGAAAAAGACGGTTCGATTTTTCAACCGTTTTCACGTTTGGACCGTACTCCGGTCCCGAACTTGTCCAAGAAAGAGGGGATAGTGTATGGTTTTCTGTGGGCAGCTTCAAAACTTCCCATTGCTTCCTGACGCCGTGGGTCTTGGCATCTCTGCTTTGACACGCGGGCCTTGTCAGTGCAATTGTGGCCCGGTTTCTCTTTGTTTACCAGTCCCACCATCCGGTATATACTCATGTTCACATTTTTCCTCATGAAGGGAGCACAACTCCTTTGCCGTGATGGGGCAAGACCAGGTGGGCGCATCACCCCTCTCGGCCACTGTTGGTGGAACCTCCCCGACCCCTCCTTGTCCTGTGGCGTGCATGCCCCCCATGCAGGCTGCTCCATATGGTGCCGCGTGACCCGGCTGCACTGCTGCCCCCTTGCAGTGACTCTGTCTGACCTGGTCCCCCTCCCCACGTCTTCCCCGTCTCCGTCTCCCTCACCCTTTAATGAAAGCGAAACGGCGGTCTGGCTGCCAAGGGAACCTGGGTATCTTAGCAACCATCGCGTAGGCCTTGGCACGGTGCCAATCCACCCTCCCTGCGCCGATCCATCGCCCATGGCACCCGCCAGCCCCTTCTTAGTGCTGCTGTGTGAACAGCTCCCATCAATCCTGCTGAGTCTCTCTTTCCCAGCCTCGGACCCACCGCAGCTAGTCCCCCCCAACCACATCCCCTCCCCACATTAGTGGTGCCCCTCAATTGTGACCCCTTCTTGTGCGCACACACACAATGTGACAACCCAGCCTTCCCATCAGATCATAGTTATTCCTTTGCCACTGTGCTGGTTACACACACTCGCACATGCACACGCGTGCACACACGACTGCTTCCAGATCCAGGCAAAAGGAAGCCTAAGATCTGCCAGCATCCATGTGATGTAGGGTTGCCATAATTCTCTTCCACAAAATCAAGACAGGACCCTGTCCCATTCGCCAGTATGTGAACACCATTCCCCCAAATCAGGATTGTCCCATTATTTGGGACATATGGCAACCTTAATGTGATGAGGGTGCCTGTGTCCCATCGGTAGCCCTGGCACATTTTCCTCTTGCCAGGCTGGGATCAGATTCCCTGGGAACCAAAGGGCTCGAGGCATCCCCCCCTCCGCTCCTTCTCTCATTCTGCGGCGATTATCCAGCCCAGAGGCTGATGGGGGAATTCCTGCATTCAGTCCCTGTTACACAACTGCAGTGCGGCCAAAAGAATTTTACAACCCAGCCTGGGGAGTCGAGGCTAAGAGTTTGGGGTGGGGGGGGGGCAGCAACCTGAAAATCCAAACGTGGGTTGGGGTAACAGTGGGGGTGGATACGGGGTGGCACCTATACTGCCAAAGGAACATCCTTAGGGGAAACTTGCTGATAAGGCGTACCTGTTATCAGGCCCCCCTGGTTTGGAGCAAGAAACCATGTACTGGCATTAGGGCGCATGCCAGAAGCATGATAAATTGATCCAAATTTAAGGGTGGGTTCTTGATCGGTAAGATCGGTTTGATCGGTAAGATCAAACTTTAGGCAACAATTAGTCTTGGCCTTCTTAGGGTTAAGCCTTAAAACATGACCCTTCGGTTTTTATACGACCCTTTGGTTTTTATACCCCATGGACAGTATACGTTCTGTGTCTTGGCACAGAATTCTGCACTCGTTTTGTCCAACTGAGATTCTTTTAGGTGGTCTTCCAGGACCACTTTTTATCCTCTTTATTGGGGTTCTGTCCCAGTGGAGTTAAACCAGGGAACTCCACTGACAAATTCCCTCGCCGTCCTGCCACAGGGCTTCGTAACACAGTTTGGCTGTTATTCTCACTCTGAGTCTCCCCCTCCAGCCCTTTGGCACCCCTGTCCAAACTCTGGAGGGACCCCTACATTTCAACCCGCCACAGCCAGCCCCGATAATGAAACTTTGCAAAATTGGCACAGAAGGAAAAAAAGAAGCTTCTAGCGTGACGCCTCACCCTGCTCGGGACGGGTTTCGTCTTCAGGGACGCGGTTCTTCGGGGTTCAGCGCGGTGATGCCCTGGCCGGGGGACACACAAAAGCAGAAGAGCGCAGATTAGAAAGCGAGCGAGGAAGAAAATGGAGAGGTTTGGCTGGCACCTCGGGCGAGAAGGACGGCAGGCCGGGAGCCCTGCCAGGGTGTGCCAAGCTGGGGTAGCTACTGCCCGAGGCTGGGTGCAGGGAAGGGAGGAAGCAGCCAGAGAGACTGGGGCATATTGGCAGAGGTAGTTGGCAGGGAGATGGGGTGCTTTGCTGGGAGAACGAGTGCAATGCTCAGTGCCAGCGGAGGGGGGAAGAGAAAAGAGAGCGAGAGAACGAGGGAGGGAGGGAGTGAGAGCAAAGGAGAAAGGGACGCTGGGAAAGAACCGGAGCTCTGGGCCCTGATCCAAGAGCCGTGGTTAACTCTCTCCTCCCACCCCACCCGGCTCAGCTTGGCTCAGCAGAAGAACTCCCTGCTTCAGAGGTAGCAGCACCCTTTGCCAGTCTGGGGTAACTGATCCCCACTCTGAGACTGGGACCAGTTAGTTCTTTGGGTACACATAGCTCCAGCCAAACAAGGCCAGTCCTCTCAGGTCCAAATACGACACCATCTCACCCCAAAAACAAACCGGTCTTAGCTGACCCCATTATGGGGTTAGTGTAGACTTTCTGGACCTGAGATTCATCTTCAGCCTTAGCTGGAAACCCTATTAAAATTACAGTTCTTGTTCATTTTCTTTTCTCTCTCTCTCTTTTGGACTTTCTCCTGCCATCCTCTTCCAGCAGGCTCGCTCGGACTTTTGTGCCAGCCTCCGGCACAGAAGAACCCGTCGGCAGCCATTTTAGGTGGTTCACCCTCTACTCTCTGCTCATTTGAACTGTTCCTAGCTGCACCCCCTCCCCAGCTTTTCTACCCCTGCTTTTTCTCCAACAGTCGGGGCAAAGACACATGGTGATTGTGCCAACACTAATAGCTCTGGGTTCTCAGGGATCCCCTTGAATACTGTTACTGGGGATGCTTTCGTGGAAAAGGGGCAAGGAGCCCAAACTGAGAATCTGAACACTTACAAAATGCTCGACGAAACCAACAAAGAATCAGGGCCCAACATCTCCTTTCCCACAGTGGTCAATAATGCCATGTCTCCAAGAAGCCCACACTTAGAGGATTAAGACAGTGGCGCACCTGGCATTATTGGCACCTATGATCATGACTCCAAACATCACATTCTCACCCCAAAGCACATGTAAGGATGTAAATGTACCCCCTACCCTGTACTCCCTACCCCAGCTATGCCAGTGCATTAAGTTATCTTACCTCCAAAAACTGAGATTCCAAGGTTCCAAATGGAAGCCTCCTTTAGATCCATATTTTTTTCTAAAGCACCCTAAAACAGTGGCTCTGGCCACATCATGGGACAGCTATGAAGCCCACCAAGTTAAGGACATCATGTTGAAAGAAACCTTTCCTTTTATCTCTTCTTTGTCTACTTGCTGATCGCTTTCAGGGAATACCCCAAGTTGCTGAGCCGTGAAAGGGAGGAAAAGAAACAACCTCGTTCTCCACTTTCCCCATCCAATGAATTTATATTTTTAAAAATTGCTGACACTGAGCTTCTGGGATGCTCTATGCAATGTAGGGTTCACTGCCTGAACTTGCTACAGTTTGATAACAAGAATCCATGAGGTGTACATGAGAGGTGGGTGTAGGAGATATATCATTCCTGGGTCCAGGGTCAAAACGGGGGTCCTAGGAGCAGAACCAGAAATTTCCTAGGATCTCCAAAAAGAAAAACTGAACCTATTGTGTGGATGTACCAGCATTCACATGTTGATTTAACCTATATGGTTTTACATACTGTAATTTGTAGAAATTAGAATCCAATGACAGAATGAAATTATGATGCATGAGACAGACCCCTTTTTGGCACCCCATAGACCTACTGCTGGTCAGGGTGATGTGGAAAAAAAGGAACTGATGCTCTGAGCGCAAGGCAGTTTCACACTTTCATGGTAATCGAGACTGCTACTCAGTTGTACGTCACAACCCGCAGTTGTTAATTATGTGTGTGTGTTTGCAGAGATATATATGTGTGTGTGCGTGCACGCGCACATCCCTATGCCAGACGTCACTGGTCTACCCAGCAGATAAAAGGAAATTAAGTGTTTGTGTACTTAAGTGTCAGCCCACCACAATATATATGCATGCACATCCCTATGCCAGACGTCACTGGTCTACCCAGCAGTTAAAAGGAAATTGTAGAGTATGCCAACCAGAGGAGAGCTATTCCTAAATGCAACCTAACCAAGTCACTCCTTGAGCACTTCCAAGAAATGTTCCCATACATCTTATTCGGAAAAGCAGGTTAATTTAGCATGAGAGACATTCTTTGCACCAACAGATTTTGGGTTCAGTCCACAGCAACTGGAAAAACCCTGGCGCAACTGGGAAAGTTCTCGAGTGCAACTGGGACAATCCACGGATCCACCCAAATCTTGACCAACACAGACAATCCTGAGTTAGAGGGATCAGGAATCTTACTCAGTATAAGGTTGTTTCATATATGTTCCATTTTGCAGAAATGTGCACAGACGGTAGCGCATGATGCTCTAGTGTGGAGAATCCAATAGGCATGAGGTGCCATCTTCTCCTTGATCAGGTACAAGGAATTAATTCCTTGAGTGGAAAAAATTCTGAGCTCAAAGCAAGTTGTAAAGCATCCTTTTTGGAGGTCAAATAGGTCTTCGAGCTCATTGGCAAAAGGGTGGGATACATGAGTTCCTCCCCTCCTTTTGTACTTACAACAACCCATGTGGGATAGGATAAAGCTAAAAATGTGTATCATTCTCTTGCTTGGTGACTTGTACAATTCCTTAATTCCCCTCATTATGAAAAGTGTTTTGTAGGAATCCTCTGCTTCCTGATGGTTCATTTTCTGACGCGCCACTCTTTCAACACCTTTCATCCAATGCAGGTTCTGCTCTTTCAACCTCTCTCTGCTGTTCTAAAGGCCAAAATTGCCCTTCCCATATTGTACCTCCTGGTCTCATCCTATTCCCAAAGAAGTTAATGAGAATCAATTTGCAGAAATCTTTGTGCGGCAACGGGATTTGGCAAGATAAGAGGGGCATTTGCAATTTGCTAGCTAAAAAAGAACGGGAAGTTTATATCAACTATGTAAGTTTATATGAACGGGAAACATTTATAAACTTAAAAAGATTGGGTTCTACTTTTCAATGGTTTACACTTTTGGACGGTGCTCCGGTCCCTAACCCAGCCAATAAGTAGGGAATGCACAACTGAGCATCTTCCAATTTAGTATCGGTGACACTGAAGCTCAAAATATTTTACAAAAGTCAAGTTTCTAGTTCTCATGTTAAGGGAGAAAAAGCTCAAAGATGCAATGAAAGTCTGATGGGTCTCGAGGGAAAGGAAGAAATTGCAGCTGTTTGTCATGCAACTTCTTTAAACCCCTTTGCACACAGCCTAGGGTCAGGGGGGCTCTGAAATCCTCCGGCAGTTCTACCTCTGCACACAACAGCCCAGAGAACACTAGGGGGTTTTATATCAGCGTTGACCATTAAAATATAGCCGAGCCGCTCAAACAATGAGTAGGTTATTCCGTCTGGTCTCAAGGAGAAATTAGCGGATGCCCTCCGGTAATCACAAGCTTTCATTTTTGTCCAGCATTCCTCTGCAGTCTGATGGTGCTCAGGTTTCAACCTATCTTCTAAAACACTTATAGCGCAATCCTATCCATGTCTACTCAGAAGTAAGCCCCATTGTGTTCAATGGGACTTACTCCCAGGAAAGTGTGCTGAGGATTGCAGTCTAAGTACATGACTGAAATGCATTTGGTCCTAGAGTTAATTGCCAGCACCTTCTGTTTCAAAAGTCCTTGGAAGGGCTGAATCAAGATCTTCTAGCGTTTGGGGCAATGTCCCCCGTTACCAGTTAAGGTGTAGGTCCTTGATGAAGTCTAGAGTCGATAGTGGCAGGCCAGGAGACACTCTAGTCCAGGGGTGGACAACCCCTTACCTGCTGACCATCTGTGGCCTAAGGGACTCCAAATTCAGTCCCCAGTCTTCATAGTCTCTACATAGCCGCCAGTATGTAGACAGATTGAAGGGTGACCAGATGCCAGAACCTAAAAAGGAGGATAATGTCTTGGCTTCCTATAAGCCTGGCCTTACTGGTGGACAATGGCACGTTTGCCTACTCATGAGTAAAGCTGCGATATTGGGCACTTTCACTTTCCCATACAGCTCAATGCATATTTTTATTTTTAGTTCTTTTTAGCCATAACTTTTGATAGGAAGGAGATATTTCAAAAGCAATTTTTGCTTTGGATTCTGCTCCTCAATACGAATCCAACGACATATGACATGATGGGGTCCTGCACACCACTGCAAAGTTCCAAAATGAAGCCAAAATAGAGGACAATGAAGCTCTTTTGGAGGACACCTGGAAAGAGCCAAAAAAGAGGACAAATCTGGATAAATCCAGTCATATGGTCACCCTGACAGATTGTAAATGGAATGGCTATTTCTGAATCAGGAAAGGTTTTTCTATGAGGCTAATTGAGATGTTTGCTTAAGGGTGCAGAGTATTTTAAAATTTATGTTTTGGGGCACCAAGATGGACTGCAAGGAGAGGAGGTTGTGTGACACACCTTGCCAGGTGGCACCTTGTGGTAGCCAACCCCAGGTATGCCCATGGAGGTACTCCATGACTTCACCAAGATACCACCAGACCAATGCACCACCAATGCAAGATATCACCAGACCAATGCACCAGACCAATGATACCACCAATGCAGTTATTTTTGTCCCTAAATGCTGGTTGACCCCAAAAAAGAGCAAAACTATTTGAATGCAAAGGTTGTTTGAGAACATTCCCAGGTGCCTGGTTTCCAAGGTGTTTAAATATGATGTGGGTGCCTAGGAATTTAAAATATCCTTTCACATTTTGCATCGGACACCGATCCATTCAATACACCAGTTGCTTCTACTGGGCCAGTTTCACTGAACAGAATGGGAGGCACACCTGGGCCAGTTTCCAGTAACACCCTGATTCAAAACTCAAACCTCCCTCCATCCAAGGACCGCAAAGCCCCTTAGATTATGGCTGAATTGTGAACATGGAGCAAAGCATGCGCATGGAGAACGTGGGCAGGTAGGAAGCCGGTTTCTTTAAATGCAGATTAATCTATAACCTTTTCATGTATTCAGAAACAAAAAATAATGAAACAAAACTTTAATAATGACAATTGGTTTTGGCATGGAACACACACAAAAACCATTGTTGTAGGTATTTATTTGGGCAGTTCCTGAATCCCACAAGCTCTAGGAATAACCTCAAATTAAAAAAATTTAATGGCTGGTTGAATTTAATGGCCAGTTCTGATTCAGGAACGGTTTTTCTATGCGGCCAATTGAGATAGTTGCCTAAGGTTGGGCAATGCCCACCCACCTCCACTAAACCCCCTTCAGCTCTTTGAGTTTGAAGTGGGGAAACCCGGAAAGGAATACCCGATAACAATGTCCCAAATGTGCTATTCCTCAAAACACACCATATTCCCAAAACCTTCTGCGGTCCATGACCTTCTTGCTCAGTCAAAACTTTTATACAGCTTACTTCTACTCATCCTGATCCAAAGAATGACCCTCTTCGGTGTCACGGAGGCCTCAATAAGTATGCCTATTTCAGCGTCTAACATAGCCATGGGTTTAGCTGTCACCCAAATTGAACCAACCTCTGCTTTTCTCCCACTCAACAGCCACAGGATAAGATCTATACATATTTTGGAGAGCTGGGAAAAATGCCTGCAGTACCTTATTTCCTTATGAACCATTCTGCATATACTATATACCAGGTTGTACAGTTCACAGAGAATCTCAGGTCCTGTCCTTCTCAATGGGTGCAATCCAAAACCTGTCTACTCAGAAGTCGCATCGTATTCAATGGGGCTTACTCCAGTGATGGGCTTCAAAGAAATTAAGAACCGGTTCTCTGTCCATCTGGCAGCCACTTTTAAATGGCTATTTTTAAACTTTATATGTACTATCTCTTGTTAAGAACCGGTTCTATAGAGTAGGTGCGAACCTGCTGGTGCCCACCACTGGCTTACTCCCAGGAAAGTGCATTTAGGATTGCAGCTATCACCATTCCGCATGCAAGTTAATACTTCAATCCCTTAATCTTCATCCCCTTGACTTTCATCACTTTGCTTCACCCGTTTTCAATTATAAACACATTTCCAAATTTCAAGTAGTGGCATAGCTAAAGGGGGCTGGAGCAGTCAGTCTTGGAGGGGCCTCAAAGCTATACTTGGCAGAAGGGAGCAAAACAAAGCCGTACGGTACGGCTGAACCCACAGTACAGCTCCGTTTTGCCCCCTTGCATCTGGAATGGTTCCAAAGGGGTGAGTTTAATGGCTAGTTCTGATTCAGGAACGGATTTTCTATGAGGCCAATTGAGACGTTTGCCTAAGGTTGCAGAATGGTGACCATGTGTTTCTGCCTACCCAGCTCCACTAGTCCTCCTTGAGTTCTTTGAGTTCCAAGAGTAAACCCAGACAGGTATACCCTTCCAACACTGACTGCTCTGCCCCCTCTAGCTATGCCACTCTTTTCATCCAAGCACTTTCCTCTTTTCCAATTTCATCCAACCTTCCTTGATGTATATGGACATTCATATATTTATTTCTCTTTAGGTTTTGCAATCATTCTCCTGTGTTATTTAGGACCCAATCTCATCCATTGTTCCAGTGCCAATGCAGTCATGCAAACAGGGCATGCTTAGTTTCATGTGATGGGGTGGGCAGTCCTCAAAGTCAAGAGAAATTTGTTCCCTGATCTCAGGGCTGCGACCATGCTGGAAAGTTGGATACGATTGGCCCTTAGTTTACCATTTACACTTTTACTGGTCAAAATAAATTTGCGAGCTAAATAAATCTATGCATTGACATTCATCCGCTTCTGACTTTTATCCATGCACTAACCATCTAACCCAGTAGTTCATAAATGTTTTAGTACCAGGACACACTTTTTCGACCCACAAGGGGTGATGTCATTAACCTGGTTGTGATGTCATGGCCAGAAGTGACACCCTCAATTCAGGTTTCAAACCAAATATTCCAGCTTGGCAATCCAAGCAGAACACAGTTTTAGGTCTTCACCAATCACACAACTTTTTCCCCCCAACATCCAACATCTTCAGGGCAAAGCACCACGTCTCTTTTGCACTGGGTGCCCACCTTGTCCAAAAATTCTGTACCTTGTATTTTCAACGCTTTATTTTCAAAGGTGACTAAGCTAAGTTCTGCACAACCCAAAATTCTAGATCAGAAATTGGCTTGCGACCCACCCAGAGGGTCCCACCGCTCGCTCCTGATCTAACTCGATGAACGTGCAAGGTATTGCTATACCCTAATTTTTGCACAAGGGTATACAAATTCCATGGTGCCCATTATTCTACCATCTCCTTTTCTTTCCTTGTTGGTTTCTGTCCATCCACCGAGTCATCCATCCTCCCTGTTGAATTCTCAGACCAAAAAGGGCACCCTTTGTAAAACTCCGAATCAAAGGTTCCATTCACACCTTACACACTGATGCACTTAGAGCCAAATCCTAAGATCAGCGGTCCCATTATAGTCATTATAGGATTGCAGCCTTAGAAATATCAAGTAGGGACACCCTCATTCAAAGCTCTGATTTTGATAATTCATGCAAAACGCAGCCGCAGCAAAGAGAGCGCATTGGTAGGCTGGCCTCTGGCATCACAACAGCCCTTAACTCTGCAACGAGAGCCATTCTCGGACTGCTTTTCCTGGCCAATCGATTAGCTTTCCTTCTCCCTCCGTTTCCCGGCAGGGCTGCTCCTACTTCTGCCAATGAAGTGGTTCCGAAGGAGAAGATTGATGGGTCTGCATGGGTGTGCTCGCCCACAGGCATCTGCACGGTTACACAAGTGCTTCCACACTCGCCATCCTGAGTGCTGTGCAGTTGATGCTCTTCCGCAATCAGCTGGAAGCGGAACGACACCTTTGATGTGGCCCACGCGGCATTTTTTTTCCACCATCGTCTCACCGCTCCTGTCCACATGGCACATGCCTAAGTGGGCAGCACAGTGCTGATGGGCATATGTGGCACATGACAAGTGGGTCAATAACCCCAGCCTCCCTTTTTTCCTTCCTGTACAAAGAAAGGCACAAAAGCATCACCTTATGTGGAAGGAGGAGTGATCATGTACATGCTTCCAATTGCTAACCTAAAGTTGTAAGCATTATCTTTTGTTGTGCTAATGTGCAAAAAAAGAATGCATGCAAAAAAACAGGGAAAGAGAGGGCATGGGACGCATTGCAGAACAGCAACCGAGGAGGTGCAGGCAGGTGGCGCAACACAGAAAAGATGTCATCGTCAGCCACATCGCTGCCCATGTCATGGCACACTCCTGCACAGAAAGACAAGAGCGCATTGCTAGTTGATATGTGCACATTTGTGCATACATATATGTGCCTGCAAAGAAGACAGAATTTGGAGTTACAGTGTTTGCACTCATTGGGGTATCTTGGAAAGCTTAAGGTGTCTGTTTTGGAAGAAATAGACCGTGCACATGCAGCCTAATATTCTGCATTAATGCACCCCAATTCTATGTCCTTGAAAGTAGTGACCACTCAGACTGCAGTCCTAAAGGCACTTTCCTGGGAGTAAAACACATTGAACACAACAGGGCTTACTTTTGAGTAGACACAGTAAGGAGTGTGCTTTAAGATATTGCATAAGGCAATCATCATGCTTATGGAGGTCTATATCATCAGTGTGTGAGTCATGGTGGCTATATGGAACTTCCATGTTCAGGGGAGGTCTACCTTTTAATGCCACCCAAAAGGATGGCTCTAGGATACACTATGACTCCATCTAAACCCCAACATGAACACAAAGCAAATGTGTACTCTTAACGCTCACCTACAGACTGAAATTACAGGTGTGCCCAATATCTGCTCGAGTTCCATGCCTGGATACCTGATACTGCAGATACTGGGGACACTGGAAATATTTTTAAAATCTTGGTAAAACAAGATTCCTTTAAACATCTCCGTCTTCTAAAAGTGTCTCTAATACCCATGGCATCCATGTATAGCTGAAACTGTGAATACCAAATCCGTGGATATCAGGACATATCTGTTTTCTTGTCTTAGCTGAGTCAACTGATGACAAAACCGTGTGTCTGTCCATGTGTGGTGTGTCTGTCCATGTGCGTTCGCCACCCATGGCTACAAATCTAATTCTTCTGGTTTCAGCTACAGGAAAAGGCTACACTAGGAAAAAAATTCTCATACAGACACCCTGAGTTATGGTAGGCGCTCCAGGTGGTTTGCATTTGTGCATTTTTTTAACCAGACAAGACCTTCTCAAGTCCTAGAATTACCTGGCTGCATCAAACAAAAGTCCTTTAACCAGTTTCCAACAACATCAAGCCAGTAACCTCTGCAAGATGTGTGGTTAGGAGGTCTTGTTCTATTGCTCAAGCCCTGCATCGGTTATTCTGAGATATACTACCCTTGGACATAGGGGTTCCATTTAGTTATTGGCAGCATTAAAAGTACTGATTGAATATCCCTATAATCCCTTACAGGAAGATGTAAATGGCACCTACTCTGGATTGCCCTATGCATTTCCCATAGGTGGCACCATAACCAGTGGTGGACTTCAGGGGGTTCTCATGGGTTCTATAGAAACCTTTGCTAATGAGCGCCTGGTTCTGAAAACTGGTTACTAATGGGACATAGAACCTGTTGTTAATTTAGGTTATTAGGACACAGAACCTGTTGTTAATTTATTTGAATCCCACCACTGACTGTAACTACGTTGGTGTAAAATGTCCCGTAGTTACTCTGGATTGTAGCCATAGACTGCAATCCTAAGCTCCATTTAGAATGGCCTAAGCCCCACATAAGTCCTGTGCTGACCTGGAGGTGTCACAGAAGTGCAGTAAGACACTTCTGCCCCACTTCTGGAGGGGTTAGGCCAATACACAGACAATACACTGTCCTTCCCACACCATCACGGAAAGATAGCCAGGTGAGTTAGGCTGGCCTAAATTTCTTAGGATTGTACCCATAATTTCATAGATGAATCAACTTTTTTAAAAAGTGGTTTAAGCAAGAGACCACACTGCATCTTGTCACAGTGAGACCTCTGTTAGGACAGGCATAGCCCTACCCTGGTGGTATAGTTCTTGCATTTATGTGCATGTCACAATGTCTACTGCAGGGGCAGGCTGCTAGGTTAACTACTCTACTCATCTACCAGGTGCCTGGAAAGCTTGATTCCTCATCTTTGGAAGGAAGGATGAGGCTTAATTAACTCCTGGATTCACACAGTGCAATCCTAAGCCTCTTTGCACAGCTATGTGCCCCTCCGAGTTTAATGGAACCAAATCCCCAGCAAGTGTATTTAGAATTGCAGGTTTAGTTTGAACCCACAGGGTACAATCAGTGGGGAAGAGAACGTTTTCCCCTTCCTGCTTTTTTAAAGGGGAGCAGAGAAAGTAAAAAGATGGAAGAAGAAAAAGAGATAAATAGAAAGCAGGTAAGGAAAGAGGAGAATTAGGAAAGATAAGAATTTCATTTAATGAAAAATGAAAAGGGAATCTAATGAAGCAGGCTGAGATTTAAAGGTGCCCCCCAACCAGCAAAGGTTGGAGAAGACCGGCCACCCATACCAACAAAGATAAAGGGCATTACACTGATCTGTCCACAAGTGATTAATGTTTTGAGGGGCATCAAACAGTGCAATTTTGATCCAAACACAATCCGAGTTCAGGCAGGCTTTGAAGACTGCAAATCCTGGCAAGGGGTGGTGGGGGACAATGGTGCACTCATATTTAAAAGGACAAAGAAACAGGCCTCCTCTCCCTGTACGGCTGCATCGATCGGCGATCCATATGCCGCACACCCTGCCTCTTCATCAGCATATCACCTTCATCAGTCCGCAACATCCCACACCTTCTAAGGCCACCCCTTGTTTGAATGCACCATCGTGCTGGTGCTCCTGTCCTAAAATGCAAAATGCTATGATCCGGCACACCTGGATCCAGCAGCCCCAGATATGATAGGAGCAAAATGATATGATCTGGCATCTCCAAACTGTCTGCCCCATCTCAAATGCCCCCTCTGACTGCACTCTGAGATGCGTAGGCCACTTTGTTGAGGCTTGGATCCTGTCTACAAATGTTTTGGAAAGAGGCAACAGCTGTACCCTTAGCCAGCCCAAGTATCTATGCAAGATTTTTGTGGAAGGGGTCTGATCCAGGAATTGATGGCTTTTCCGGATCTGGATGTAGGATTTCAAGCTCCTAATAGGAATGTGCTATGTTGTAGATCATGTGGCTCTTGGATCTAACTCCATTGTGGATTCTCACATAGAAACCACAGAATCCTACAATCCAGAATAACTATGGGAGCACGTAAGAGACATTACGTTAACGTAGTTATGACATCACCTAGTGAAAACCTACGAGGAATTAATATTGCAATCCAGAGTAAAATGTTCGTACGTCGGAGCAAGGACTCCCTGTAGTTACTCTGGATTGCACCCTTTCTTAGATTGTCAGGTGTGACTGCTCTTAGGGGAAGGTGACCTGGCTTTATCAACCGTGCTTCATCATTCTCTAGGACAGCGTTTCTCAAAGTGGGGGTCAGGACCCCTTTGGGGGTTGCCTAGAGCTTTCCTGGGGTCGCCTACAGACCCCTGGTGCAGGGGGCCAGGTCAGGCTTGCCAGACCTCCGGCTGTAGCTGCACGCGCACTAGGGCTGACTGACAGCCTCAGGGCCCAATCCTATGCATGCCTACTCTGAAATAAATCCAATTATAGTCAGGGGGCCTTTACTCCCATGTAAATGTGGGTAGGATTGCAGCCTGAGGGCCCAATCCTATGCATGCGTACCAGGGATGGGCCTGGCCCAACCTAACAACCAGTTCGCCGGAAGTAGGCGGACCAGGTGGGGGTTAGGGGGTGGGGTCAGGGTTGGGGCAGGCCGGGAGGCTGCGGTGCGGGTGGGTGGGGAGAGGGGTGGGGCGAGGGCGGCCCCAACCTTGGTGTACTGCGCATGCGCCAAGCTTGACGCAACTGCGGTCGCGTCCTGGACGTGTCTGCGCATGCGCCAAGGTTGACGCAGGCGCATCCTGAAGAGGACGTGTCTGCGCCAACCTTGGCGTTTAGGATGCCACTTCGCCTGCGCCAATCTTGATGCAAGCGCAGACGTGTCCTGAACAGGACGCGACTGCAAAAATCCTGAACAGGACGCCACTTCGCCTGTGCCAATCTTCAGGACTCTTGCGTCTCTTCAGGACGTGACTCCGCCTGCGTCAAGATTGACGCAAGCGCAGCGGTGGGCCCCAAGGACAAACCAGTTCGCCCTGTTTTTGACCCGCCACTAGCAACCAGATCGCTAGCGGCAGGTCAAAATTAACAACCGGTTCTGTAGAACCGGTGCGAACTGGCGTGGGCCCACCTGTGATGCCTACTCTGAAATAAATCCCATTGTGTTCAATGTGAGCATAGAACACACATTTCATTTGTAACAATGAAAATACATCCTGCATATTGGATATTTACATTACGATTCATAACAGTAGCAAAATTACAGTTATAAAGTAGCAACGAAAATAATTTTATGGTTGGGGGTCCCCACAACATGAGGAACTTATAAAGGGGTCACGGCGTTAGGAAGATTGAGAACAACTGCTCTAGGACCCAGCGCTACAGAATCTTCTTTGGAGGACTACCTTGAAACACTCTCCAGAAACTTCGAAACATGCATGCTATTCCCATTACTGTATTTTCATTTGAGGAAGGAACTGCAGTCAAGCTGATAGATTGCATGTTTTGCACTGCAGTTCTGAGTTCAAGAAAAACAGATTTCCCAGGTAAGGAAAAACCCTGGAAAGCTGCCAATCAGTGTCAACAAGGCTAAGCTTGCTATAAGACTGACTTGGTATTTGGCAACTTGTGATGTTACAGACGCAGACCAAAAGCAGCGCACAACAAGCATTGCTGAGCATTATTCAGAGCACTGATTTTATAAACGCTGATTTATTCATTCATTAATTTAATTCATAGGTTGTGATCCTAATCCCCAGTTAGGCTGGCATAAGTCTCAGCACAAGTACTGCACTGGCCTGGGGGTGTCACTGACATGCAATCCGTGTCACTCCTGGAGGGTCAGGACAGTGCATGGACATGCACAGGGAGCAAATGATTTATGATTGGTTACCTAGATTGGTTCAGTATACCAAGACAGGTCCTGGTCCCGGGGAGCTTAAAGTCCTATCCAGAAGGACTTACAGGAAGACGTAAGAGGCACTTACTCTGGATTGCGCTATGCATTTCCCATAGGTTTCCCATAGTTATGGTAGGCGCTCCAGGTGGTTTGCATTTGTGCGTTTTTTTTAACCAGACAAGACCTTCCCAAGTCCTAGAATTACCTAGGCACCATAACTATGTCGGTGTAAAAGATCCCGTGGTTACTCAGGATTGCAGCCCTAGACTTGCCACAACTTCCGAGGGGCAGGAGGGAAGAGGCAACAATAGCAAATGTGATAAAATCATGCATCGCAAAGGACAACAAGGGAAGTCATCAGAAAGTGTGTTTCAAGAAACTCAGAGCACCAGAAGAGGAAAGATCATAGACAGGGATACATTGGGAAGCCCTACATGACATCAAAGCAAGGAAGTCCCATCTTCTTTACAAGATCCCTTGCCATATTCTGAAAAATAAGCTTTCTTATGGGATCCCTCCTTGGGACACGGATAGGTAATAACAAGGAGCATGGACCTCTTTGCATTGGCATCACCACTTTGTTGAAACACCATCATTAGTGAGACCCACTGGGCTGACTTAGCCCTGGAAAGGAGAGGTAGCTGGATTTTGAAAATAAGGTGGCCGGTTATCATCCCTTTCCTGCACTGTGGTGTCTCACTGCCATATTTCTTTATTTGACATGTTTTTTTAAACTGCTAGTGAAGACAGTGATTTAATTTTAATTTCTTTATTTGAAATGTTTTTTTAAACTGCTAGTGAGGACAGTGATTTTCAACCAGTGTGCCGTGGCACACTGGTGTGCCGTGGATTACCCTCTGGTGTGCCACAGGAATTTGGGGAAGGACATTTAATAATAGGAAAACTTGGGGATTTGAACAGCATGGTGTGCCGTGTTGATGGTAAAAACAACTGGTGTGCCATCAGATGAAAAAGATTGAAAACCACTAGTTTAGGTGGTTAACTTGGATGTGATTTTGAAGATTCAGGAGCCACCCTTTAAGACTACATGGCAGGGATGGAGAGACATTCCCTACAATCCAGAGTAACTACGGGTGCACGTAAGAGACTTTACGTGCACCCGTAGTTACTGCACCACCTAGTGAAAACCTATGGGAAATTCATATTGCAATCCAGAGCAAATTGTTCTTACACCGGAGCAAGGACTCCCCATAGTTACTCAGGATTGCACCCATTATAAATAAAGCAATTACAAGTGTCTATTGTTATCCACGAGGGTTCAATTCCTGAACTATCTGTGGATAAACAAATCTGTGGATTAAAAAAATGGAAAAATAGATTTTAAGACTCATTTTCATGTTTCTTGCTCCTCTATTGCTCCTAACTGAATGAGTTTGACAGTGCAATCCTATTCAGGTCTACTCAAAAGTAAGTTCCATTGAGTTCAATGGAGCTTACTCCTAAGAAAGTGCTCTTAGGATTGCAGCAAAACAGCACAATCCTAACAAAACTAAACTCCACTGTGTTCAGGCTTACTCCTGGGAAAGTGCTCTTAGGATTGCAGCCAAAATACAGTACAGGAGTTTCTTTATAAGAATGCCTGTTGATCGAAATGTATGAAATAAAAGCACTTTAAAAATAAAAAGTGCATCCCTTTATAGTGGTTTAAAAAGAGCTTTTCTTACTGTTATAGGGTGGCAGTCAGCCATTAAAATGCAAAGGACCCCCTGCCTTTGCCTGGCTCAGCTGAAGAATGGAAGGACTGCTTGCATGACTGCCTCTTTACAACAGTAGAAAAGCAGTTTGTGATTTGCAGGGATCATTTCTGTTGAGTCAAATCCACCTATAAAAAAATCTGTGTATAACAAGGTTGCACCTGTAATGTCACCTGTATGCATCACCCCTGCACTGGTGCTTGTGTCCTGCAAAAGATGTGCTTTTTCCCCATCCCAGGCATGAACGGTCAATTTTCTTGCGATCAGGAAATGGAAGGAGGTCGCACTGACTATCCACCAAATGCCTTCCCCCATTACCGTAGTATCTCCGAGACACAACTTAATTGGTCAATTGGCCCATCAGGGTTGCGCTTCTGCTCAACCCGGGGCAACAGTGGCTGATTGGCCATGTTAACCACTCACCCGCATGTGCCCCGGTGCTGCTGCGGTGGACAAAGGCCCCATCTGCCCCTAAACTATCAGTATTGACGGACGCCCAAGTCATCGAGGCCAGAGGCTTGCTAACGCCACCATTTGAATTTGATGTGCTATTAAGAGAGCGCTTGGTGGTAATGGTCCTTGCTGAGTGGTCTGGCGGTATACCAAGCCCTTCTTCATCACCGGTTCAAGCGAACATCAAAATCAAGCCCGCTTGCAAGGGTAAAGAGGGGGTGTCTCGCTTCTGTACCCTACCTGTTCAGTGAACCAAAGGATACAGCTCGATTTTTTTCTCCACTGGGAGAATCACATGCAATGAGGCGAAGGAAGGATGACCAACCATTCGCTTCCTTGTGATGCAAATCACTATAAGCTCTACAGCAGACATAGTGGTGGGGGGGATGAGCCCCAATTCGGTAATGTGCACATAACCAAATCGTAACACATGGGAGCAACAAGGGGCAGTCAATCTTCCAACATGAGGATCAATGCACTTTCTAATACTTGGAAGCAGAGGAGATACCAGTAAATTTGGTAAGTCCAGCTTCAAACATTGGAGTTTTTAGAAAGTGTGATAAACCAAATACTATTATTTGATTTTTAATGTCGCAAAACACCCCATGTGGAAAGCCGTCCTGATGTTCCTTCCTCACCTTAAGTCCTCCCTCTCAGGACCTATGAGCAAATCTTTGAGAGTTGGTGGCAGCTGCTGTTTATTGTCAATCCGTGGCTTCTACGTGACCTGCCAACATTTGTTAGATTAAAAATAGGTATGCTTTTAAAAAAATAAAAATTATTTGAACTCCATAGTGACAGTGGGGTTTGAAACATCTTTTATGGGTCCTGACAGCTGGACCCGAACCCAAAATAAACTCTGAAAGTCCCTATTTCAAAATATCCTTTTTCCTCCAAGGAGGAAACAAGCACACAAACAAAAAACAATTCACATCTACAAATCTGTATGCTTTGCAGTGCATTATAGAAGCGTAACTTTCAGAATTTGAAACCATAGTATATGACAGCAAAGTTGCTAGCTATAGCGTGAAAGCAAAAATTCGTATATATCCCAATCATAGGCACAAAATCTGTCCATAATACACAGGCTGACCAGATGCCCAAACCTCAAAAGGAGGATAAAGTCTCTCAGCCTGGCTTTTCCAACAGACAATGCCACGTTTGCCTACTCACGAGTAAAGCTGCAATATTGGGCACTTTCACTTTCCCATAGAGCTCAATGCATATTTTTGATTTTTAGTTTTTTGGCCATAAATTTTGATAGGAAGGAGATATTTCAAAACCGATTTTTGGATTGGATTCTGCTCTTCAGTATGAATCCAATGACATATGATATGATAGGGACACTGCACACCATGGCAAAGTTCCAAAATGATGTCAAAATGGAGGACAATGAAGCCCTTTTGGAGGACACTCGGACAGAAGGCTAAAGAAAAGGACAAATCCAGAATAATCTGGTCACATGGTCACCCCGATAATACAATATTTACACACAAGAAGAAAATAGGCAGGCTGCAAGACTACAGTATATGCTTCTAGACCTCATTAATGCCTTGGGCTTTCAGAAAGATCTAATTAAAAAGTGCTTTATTGCAACTGAAAAGCATGCTGGGTTGTCCCGTTTGGCTTACGACAGTGGAAAGCTGCAAACCAGATAGATAGATAGATAGATAGATAGATAGATAGATAGATAGATAGATAGATAGATAGATAGATAGATAGATAGATAGATAGATAGCATATAAGTTGGTTAGGCAATAGATATATGCACTTATATAGTCTTCTATCTTCCATATATATAGATATAGACAGACAGACAGACAGGCAGACAGATAGATAGCATATCGGTTGATTAGGCAATAGATAAATGCACTTATATAGTCTTCTATCTTCCATATATATAAAACAGAAAAGTCACTGATTCACTGACTCACTGACTCATCAGCGCCCAGCCAAAACCACTGGCCCTAGCAGTGTGAAATTTGGGGTGGGTGTTCCTTCTGTGAGGGAGGGGTGCACTAAGAACTGGTTTTTGGAAATTCCAACCAGAAGGGGGTGAAAAGGGGCACAACGCGTTTTCCTCCCTATACTTTGCATTGAAGAATCAGTGACTGAGGGATGTTCTGCCACTACCCCCAGACCTAGAAGCATGAAATTCGGGGAGGGAGTTCCTTCTGTCACATGAACACACACCAAGAACCAATGTGGAGAAATTGAACCCTTAAGGGACTGAAAAGGGGTGCAATGTGTTTTTGTCCTATACTTAACATGAAGACTGACCAACGTCCAGGAAATTTGGTGCTCGGTGCCCAGTGCAGTAGGGGGATGTTGTTCAGAGGGTGGGGTTGCACTCGGGAGGATGCTGTTGTTGCACATGGGGGGTGTTGTGCATAGGGAGATGATGCGCATGGGGCAGTGGTGGGCTCCAGCAGGTTCGCACCTACTCTATAGAACCGGTTGTTAATGAGAGACAGGACATATAAAGTTTAAAAATAGCCAGTTAAAAGTGGCTGCCAGATGGGCAGAGAACAGGTAGTTAATTTCTCTGAATCCCATCACTGGCATGGGGTTTGTTGCGCATGGGGAGTTGTTGCGCATGGGGGTTATTGCACATGGGGGTTTGTTGCGCATGGGGGATTGATGCACATGGGAGATGATGCGCATGGGGAGATGATGCACATAGGGGAGTTGATGTGCATGGGGGTTGTTGCGCATGGGGGGATAGTTGTACTTGGGGGGTTGATGCTCATGGGGGGTTGATGCGCATGAGGGGATGTTGTGCATGGGGGACTGATGCGCCGTGGGGATGGTGTACGCTTTTTGCAAGTTGCACACACAGACACATATATAGCACATGTGTGTGTGTGTGTAGAGAGAGTGTGTATTTAAGTTGCAGATAAGAAAGAAAAAAAGAGAGAGAGAGAAAGAGAGAAAGAGAGAAAGAGAGAAAGAGAGAAAGAAAGAAAGAAAGAAAGAAAGAAAGAAAGAAAGAAAGAAAGAAAGAGGGGTCATGAGTGTCCCAGAGATGAAAGGAGTGCAGCGAGGCTTGGCGTGGCAAGGTTTTTAAGCAGAGTTGCTGGACAAGGGAACCCAATACCAGACAGCGGGTGGGGGGCAGGTGGGGGGGGGGTGCGCAGCCAGGTCTGGGCCCGGAAGGGTTAAGGGGGAGCAGAGCTGTCAGGCTGCAGCCTGTGTTAGGCCCGGTTGCCATGGCGGCAGACTGTCTCGCTGGCACTCCCTGACCCCTGAAGGGGGGTCTTGGGGGGTGGGAAGAGGCTGAGACAGACACTGCCGGGCAGGCGGGCAGGCAGGCGGGGTGGGGGGCAGAGTCCCCAGAGAAAAGGTCTAGCACCTGACTCACACATACAACAGCACCCCCCCCCCCACACACACACACACAAGCAGAGCTGGGCTGCACAACACCTCTACAACTGAGCATCACAGTCATGTGCTGGGCCCACACAAACACACACACAATCACGCAGACAAAGACCAATCCCGCCAAAGGCGTCACTCGTTGCCACCAAGAAATCACAATCACCTCGGCGCAAAGGCGCATAGGTGAAGAAGCCGCCAATCGATGCGCAGGAAGATCGGCACAAAGGGAAACCGGTCATGCAGGTGCACAACGGGGACACTCGCTCACGCTCTGACCAGACTGCAGCATCACCGAGAAGCGCATGGAACCAGATCCACAAGACCACTGGACAAGGCCCGCGTGCTGGTGGTGTGGCAGGCGCATCATGTGGAGGCCACACGACGGTCCTCAAAGCTGAGAGGTCACACGAGGCAGAAAGGAGGAAAAATTCCAACCATTTACAAGAGTGTGGGGAGCACTAAGATATTGATGTGGCTCAGGCACCCGAGGAGAATTGCCACATCACCACATGCACAACGGCCTGCAAACCTCAAATCTCACCTCGCAATGCTCCTGCATCAGATTGCGGTGGGGCAATTAGATTCCATCCTCCTGCATCACCCTCCACTAAAACCCCACACGTCTAACACCTTCAAACCGAGAACAATAAGGCTTTTTGTCACCTGAAATGAAATAGCACATCCGCCACATCTCAATCATCACTGGCCTCTTCCCACATCACCTCTCCACATCTGGCTGGTCTCTGGACAAAATGGAACCACCCTTGAGACAGTTGCACACTTTCTAATGGCTCTACTTTCAAGTGAGTGGAGTGGGGGGTGATGGACACCCCTAGGGTCGTGGGGAGAATGTACCGTATTTACTCAAATCTAACACTTTCCTGTCGAATTTAGCCTCCAAAATTGGGGTGCTCATGCTCATGCTCTGACCAGCATGCTCATGATCATACCAGCTCGTGTTCTGATTCAGTGGCGCATCAGATTCAAGTAAATACAGTATTTTGAGAATAGGTAAAGGTCAGTATTTATTTTAACATTTTACTCTATTGTAATAAAAATGTAAGATAGGCTACAATCCTTAGAGCACTTTCCTGGGAGCAAGCCCCACAGAACTCAATGGAACTAAGGGTAAAATCCAGAGTAACTACGGGGAGTCCTTGCTCCAGAGTAAGAACAAGTTACTCTGGATTGCAATATGAATTTCCCATAGGTTTTCACTAGATGGTGCAGTAACTATGGGTACATGTAAAGTCTCTTATGTGCTCCCGTAGTTACTCTGGATTGTGCCCTTATTTCTGAATAGATACAAATAGGATAGCACCGCCAAACCCATTGCTGTATAAAGTAGTACAATTGGGTAAAAATCATAACATAAATCCGGTCATATTATTATTATTATCATATAACTTGTTGTTTAATGCTGTAAAATTAAGTTTTGCACTTGCTTTGCAGCTGCGCATTACAATCACCAGTAAACATTTTTTAAAATCTCAAGCCTTTGAAAAGCAGGGTATGCATTAGATTTGGTGACACATTAGATTTGAGTAAATGAGAGTATTTGCAACCAGATTTCCTGGGGGGTTGGGACTGAATCTCGAATTTACCAGAAGCACCCTACCTACTGATCAGACCCACCTGAGAGAGAGAGAGAGAGAGAGAGAGAAAGAGAGAAAGAGAGAGAGAAAGAAAGAAAGAAAGAAAGAAAGAAAGAAAGAAAGAAAGAAAGAAATAAAGAAAGAGAAAGAAATCCCATTATAGCCATTATAGAAATAGAATGAATGTTCTTCCTGGCAAAAACAAAAATTGCGCCCTCCAGTTTGGGGGGTAGAACTAGCTCAGTGTGTCCATATGTTCTCCTTTTCCAGGACATGTCCTCTTTTTAGCATTGTGTCCTGGAAAAAAAAATCTTCATTGTCCTCCTTTTCCTTGTGAGCAGGTGGCATGTAGCCTTCTTGTAATTCATAAAAATATGTTATAATAGTTTTAAATATATTAAGTAATATAGTGTTTTAATTAACTACATGAAAGCACTATATTAGTGTTTTTAGCATTATCATGTCCTACATTTTCCTTGGATGTCCAACATTTTGTCCTCTTTTGTGGTTATGACACCCTGAACTAGCTATGAAGAGGCAATGACTGGCAGGGATTAGTATACAGGACTGTTTGCATCAAGGATGGTCTCAAATAGTGGCAACTGGGAAAGGCCTCTTGGACAACATCATCCTCCCCATGCACGACATGTTCACCAGGATCACCTGATGCGCAGCCCCTCTCCATGGGTAGCCCCCTCCTTTGCTAGCTATCACATTCACCATTGTGAATCCACAAGTTTGAGCTGTGCCCCCCTTTCCCCACAGAAAAGCTTAGGGGAGGCTCTGCATTATATGACCAGCCACTCTTTTTCCCACTAGAGAAAGTGTGAGTGTGGGATATTCACCGTCGCCATCACCCAGACACTGTCACAGATTAGACAATCCACATGATTGCAGCGCAAAAAGCATGCCGGAGATACGGTGGCACGTTAAATGTTAGATGTAAGTAACTGATTGTATTAAGAAAATTTGCAAAATCTTGCAAGATTTTTTTTTTTGCACAAATCTATTTGCATGGAAGGAGCCCTGTATCTATACATACAGTATACAAGTATACATGACCGTGTACAAGAGTTTGCCAACAGTCCCAAAATGAGGTACAGGCAACCCTTCCCCTGTTAAATCCCTGCCCCTTCTGATGTTCCTCCTGATGTGCAGGAGACTTAGAACAATCCAAGAAGGAAGAAAATGTTTGGGCCTGGACTGGACATTTACTTGGACTATATACACACATATATACTTATATACATTTATTTGCCTGGACTATATAAGGCGCCCTTACTTGAACATTAGGAAGAAAAAATAGACTTATGTGACAGGCTAGCCTCTTCCGCCTTAGAAAAGGCTAGTGTTTTAAAATGATTGGCATGACATTGACTTCCTTTTTTCCCTTCCACCTCCAGCCTGGAAAACTACAGGCCCAACTTTGTAATACACAGGTTTTCATACACAGATTTGATTCAACACAAATAGCCAGCACAGTTTTAAAAACTGTTTTTTCTACTGTTGTAGAGAAGCAATCAATTTCCATTCTTTAGTCCCAGAATAAAATCCCTGAAGATACTGAAGATACGAAAAACATGGAAATAGGTCTTTAAACCTATTTTTCCATTGATTTTTTTATCCACTTATTTTTTTATCCACAGGAGTTTGCAGAACCCTAGTGGATAACAAGGGACACCAGTATATGCATTTTGTCTAATGTAAAGAGCTGTCACATATGTGACACATATGTGAAATAACATTTACACCCTGTTGTAAGACGAGGAAGCGTCTTTCCTCTCTTTTCTGCTCTGAGCTCACAACCCACTTCCACCACTCCTTACTGCCCATCCCAACATTCATGGCCACAGCAAATGTTGTCGGTTCCATACAAAAATCTCACAGCACATCTTGGACACTTTCTGCTAGAACCAGATTCACTACCCAGATGCTGCTGAAGACCATTTTTAGCACTCCACAATCCCTCTCCACCCAGAGGTGGGCACCCAGCAAGGGCACACATGGGTGGCACATGTTAAGTAGGACAATCACCAACTGCACTTTGGGTGTCACTGAAACCAGCATTTTTTTTCATTCCCAGGAAATGCATGCAAATGGTGGACATGAAATAAATCTTTTCTTCATAAAGAAATTGAATAATATTATCTTTTTTTTTTACACAATCCGTCCTCTCTGCCAAGGCGGAATACAATCAGGTTGGGAGTCTCCATTCTCCAACTCTAGAGGGTGCATAAACTTCCCAAAACTATGCGCAAGTATGTGCAAAGGAGACAGAGAAACATGCACGATGTCCATCTTCAGCCCAACACCTTCACCCAAGGTGACCAGATGCCCAAACCTCAAAAGGAGGAGGTTTTGGATTCCTCTCAACCTGGCCTTTCTGACGGACAATGGTACATTTGCCTACTCACTAGTAAAGCTGCAATACTGGACACTTTCACTTTCCCATAGAGCTCAATGCATACTTTTTATTTTTAGATTTTTGCCCATAACTTTTGATAGGAAGTAAATATTTCAAAACCAATTTATGCATTGGATTCTGCTCTTCACTACGAATCCAACGACATATGACATGATGGGGGTACAGCACACCTTTACAAAGTTCCAAAATGAAGCCAAAATGGAGGACAATGGAGCCCTTTTGGAGGACATCCGGACAAAAGGCTAAAAGAGGACAAATCTGGAAATTTCTGGTCATATGAAAATCCTGTCTCCACCCCAAACCAAGGAAGAAGCATCGAATGGATATCATTCCTCCACATGCACAGCTACAGAATGCTTGTCCGTGCTTTATGACGGCACATCAATCCCATAAAAGCCTTTACTCAGGAGCCCCTCTATACCTAGGAATACAGATAAATGTGAAGAATGCATGGATACGTGAACAGTGCATGGATCTTGCTGAAAAGGAAGGCACTGAATGCGCATAGAGATGGATGGGTAAATATGTGCATATGGGGGTGAAAGGCTCAGGTGTGGGGGTAGAAGGAAATGGGAAGTACTGGGTAGGCCAGGCTTAAAAGTGATAAGTTGGTACAAGTGGAGATGGTATAGAAGTTGTATGTCGGGATCAGAAAGGTATCAATGTCTACAGATGAGGAAGCCGGCATAGGAGATGGATGAATGGGGAGACGGATGAAGGGCACTATCTATATGTCATAGGTAGACATATAGGAGGAGGAAAGAGGTAGGAGGTAGACATATATGTAAGGGAGGAAAGGGTGG
Organism: Cryptoblepharus egeriae; assembly: GCA_030015325.1. Taxonomy (NCBI): domain Eukaryota; kingdom Metazoa; phylum Chordata; class Lepidosauria; order Squamata; family Scincidae; genus Cryptoblepharus; species Cryptoblepharus egeriae. The sequence goes on from JAREYC010000014.1 coordinate 4,925,768, forward strand.
GGATATAGAGCTGACTGGCTAAACCAGGACCTATAGGATAACAGAGCATCTTGATGGGTAGGGAAATGGAAAGAACAAGAGGGTGTGCCATTGTACGCTGGCCATGGCACGGTGACATTGCGCATGATTCAACATATACCACTGGTTTGAAAAACAGATTATCCCACCTCGGTCTCACAGGAAGGCCTGTGTCACGACAGTGTCCCCTGTTCACACCAAAGGACGACAGATCCCCCATGCCCCTTACGCTGCCACCCCCAGAACCCTTGGGATCTGAAACCATTCCAGCAACACCAGTGGAGAGATGTTGTTCCAGATGCCAAGACTATCTACCATCTCACTGCCCACTGGGAAAGCAGTGAGAGGCAAAAGGGATCAGGAGCTGAGAAAAAGGAGAATGGACGGGGTTGCGGGGAGGACCACTGCAATAAGCTCCCCTCCCCCCTCTGTCCATGCTCTGCTGCAATTCCCTCCCTGATCTCACATTCACTCACACACAACCCGCCTTCCAGCAAGCTGGTCGGGAGGTCAAGTTCTTAAGAGGATTCTGGCTCTAACACGGGGAGTGAAAGTGTATGGGGGGGTGGAAGAAGAGGCTGTGAGAGGCTGCACCGTGGTGCGCTTCAGTGCACAAAAGATTTGCCAGTGCATGTGCATTTTGAGAGGTGCCCAAGTCCTCTGTGAGCATGCAAGACTTCTGCCAAGGGGTCACCTGAAGATCTTCTTTAGCTAGCCAGCCACAGATATACAACCATTATAAGAAACAACGGTCACATTAATTGCACGTGCATATATAAATATAGACACCAGTCACATTAATTGTACATGCATATATAAATATGCCAATGGTGTATATGAACATGTATACGCTTATGTAGAAATAGTTGTAAGGTAGGGTTGATCAGGCCAGGCACTCCCTTCCCCAATTCTCATCTGAGACACCCTGGGAGTAAAGTAGGTCATAACTTAAGATCTGGGGTAGGCTATGGGGGAGTCCAACAGGAAAACAAAAAATACCTCCTAGTTTCTACCGTCAATCCATACATCCATACACCATCAATCCATACATGGGATTATTTCATGATCCCTTCAAATACATATGTCCCGTCACCTTTCATGATCCATCAAAATAAAACCAGCTGCTGCCAGGTTACACCCCAAAATTAGCCGCATCTCTGCTTTTGTTCTTGCCTTTCTGATGTGGCAAGAGGTGAGCTTAATCGATCGCCACATATTCACACAATGCTTGGAAGTGGTGTGTGTGTGTGCGTACACATATAATTTTAGACACAGCTTTTATCCTCGTGCAAAATTCATCTGCTGATTCATAGCTCCAGAGGTAACCTTTAATTCCAACCGAGCATCATTATATATAGATGAAACATGAAGGGGATCTCAGCCTGCAGCCGTTGAGACATGGGTGACAATCTCTGAGACGCATCTCTGGGTCTGGGGCTCACGTCTGAACGCATGGTGGAGAGGTGGAACTAGATCAGACAGGACTGGAACCAGTGCTGTTATGGAATATGCGCAGTATGTCATATCCTGCTATAAGGGATGGCAAGGATATATAGGAGGGCAGGGTGTGCCACTGTGAGACCCAGGGAGGAACATGAGTAGAGGGCAAGCGTGCATCTGAGTGCTTAGGATAGAGATGGATGCAGAATCATTTAAGGCTGTGACAAGTAGGATGAGTGTAGGTACCAATCTAAGATACCATTGATATCAGGTGCAGGGCGGGGGTCAAAAGGCAATCCCCCACATACAACATAGTATCTTGCATGCACACCTTTGATAAGGATCATCCGCATCTCCTTCTTTTGGCTGCAAGTGTGGTGACAAACACGTGTTCTTTTTTCCACTTGGAGACACACAGAACAAGGCATACACGTGTGTGCGAGAGTGTGTGCGTGTGCATCCATGATGATGCTGCACAGGTGGCGCATGGAAGTGTCCCTATGCACGAAGAAACTGGGAGGAGCGGGCAGGGCTGGATATGTTCACGCATGGAGAACAGCAAAGCTGAGTTATATAAGGGATGTAAGCAAAGAATTCCCTAGGTTATGATTTTTATTTTTATTTTTGCGGCCACCTCCCCCCTCCCACGCCGCCACCAAGCCACGCTCATCGCCCCCTAGACCTCACTCCCCTCCTAGGCAAACTGATTTATGCTGGGCTGACAGCTCTTGCCAATGAATAGAGGCTGTGCCGAGAGAGACCCCTGACCTCGCCCATGACCTGTGACCCTGTCTGGCTTCACAGACAGGCTGCAGCTGGGTCTCTCCCCCTTGACCCTTTAATTCCAGACCTACCCTTCCCCACCAAGGAGACTGCCAGACATTAACCCTGTGAGCGCCACGGCAATCCAAAAAAAGAGCAGCTGGCTCAGAGAGGCTGGAGATGGAAAGCAATGGAGATGGAACCAGCAAAGCCAGCCAGCCATCCCTCCCTGGGCATGTGGGTCCTGGTCCAGAGATGGCCAAGAAGGAGGTTTTGGTTCAGGGGACCATGGAAGAGGACGAAGGGATGTTGGACACCATCATCGCATCATCATCGTCATTATTTAATTTATTGAAAAGATTTATATCCTGCCTTTCCTCTTTTAAAAATAGGTACCCAAGGGGGGTTGTGCCCAAGGTAAGACCATTGTATTCAGTGGGTCTTACTTCCAGGAAAGTGTCTTTAGGATTGCAGCCATCACCACCATCAGTTTTCCATCATAATCATTTAAATTATTTAAAACATTTATATCCTGCCTTTCCTCTGTTAAAAACAGACGCCCAGGGTGGGTCATGCCCACCTGGTCTTACTTCCAGCAAAATATCTTTAGGATTGCAGCCATCTCCACCACCATCATCATCATCATCATCATCATCATCATAATGGGGGACACAGAACTAGCCTCAACAGGTACTGGGAATATGATTTCCAACTAGTCGTTGAGGCTTCAGTTGTTGGACATACCCCAGGTAGCACTTGAAACTTCACCAGTGGCTAAATCCTTCCACCACCTATACCTATGGACGATACATATCATCATCATCATCATCATCACCACCACCACCACCACCACCAATACAATTTCCAGCAAACCTGCTTCAGCAAATCATCCAAGCCACACTTTTCCCATCTCAAAACCAGTGTTTTAAATTCTCTCTCCAAAATCAGCTCCCCGGCTTCACTCCATCCATAAGAATATTCTTCAATCTGGAAGTTCTGTTCAAAACTGGGGAAGGGGGGCACAGAACAGAGGCCCCAAAACACAGGGTAAAAAATAGACTCCCCTCTCCTTCTGTCTGAACCCCACATTCTCCACCCCGCAGATTTTCCTGGGCTCCTCCTACTCTTAGGTTGCACTTCCCCCCCCCCCAAAATCACAGCCTTTGGTCCCCCACTCATTCTGCCCTGCTGATGTCCCCCAATCTCATGACGCCCCCTCTTTATATCCTATTAAGGTTAGGTTGGTGGCAATCGCAGCAAGATGTACAGTGACTGGGGGGGAATCTTCTGCACCCCCTTCCCCCATTCCTGCCTGCAACTGCAGAGAGGTGCATCTTGGGATGAATAAATTATATGGGCAGAGGAATGGCAGAATTCAGGGACAGAGGAAAAGAGAGAGCAAGGAAGGCAAACAAAATGGGGGGAGACATAGTGGGGGGTGGTAGGCGACCCACTGCTCTTTGCAAGGCATTTCTGAAGCCAGGAGCTCAGATCTTCTGCAAGAACCCTGAACACACCATAATAATAACAAATCATCATTAATAATCATATATCCAGTTCAGATTCCTCTGCAGCAGCCATGCAAGTGTCCTTACGTGTCCCCCCTTTTTAGGCATACTCTCCCCAAAGAAAGGGTATCTCACCCCCACCACCCCAGCAACTGAACCTCACTCTGATTTTGCAGCCAGGAAGGGACCCAGGTGTCCTGATCCCAACCCCACTCTTTTTGTGACCCACTAAATGTGAGCATTGAATAGGGGAAGCATCCAAAAGGTTTTCCCCTCTGATGTAGATTGAATAAGGCACCCCTCTATGGGAAAGGAACCCCTCCATGGGAGAAGCAACTCTCTCTAGGGTAGGGACCACTCAATGGGAAAAGGACCCCAAATGGGAAAGGGATCCCTCAATGGGAAAAGGACTCCAAAATGGAAAAGGCACCACTCTATGGAAAAAGCAACCCTCTCTGGGAAAGGGACCCATCTATGGGAAAGGCACCTCTCTATGGAAAAGGGACCCCAAATTGGGAAAGGGACCCTAAAATGGGAAAGGCAACCCTATTTAGGAAAGGGACCCCAAAATGGGTAAAGAAACCCAAAATAGGTAAGGCAACACTATATGGGAAAGAGATCCCTCTATGGAAAAGGGACCGCAAAGTGGGAAAGGCAACATTCTATGGGGAAGAAACTCAAAAATGGAAAAGACACCCCTTTATGGGAAAGGCAACCCTTAATGAGAAAGGCAACCGTCTATGGAAAAGGAACCACAAAATGAGAAAGGGATGCCTCAATAGGAAAGGAATTTCTCTATGGGAAAATGCACCCCTCTATGGGAAAGGGAACCCAAAATGAGAAAGGAAACCCTCAATGGGAAAGGCAACCCTCAATGGGAAAGGGACCCCAAAATGGGAAAGGCAACTCTCAATGGGAAAGGGATCTCTCTATGGGAAAAAAGCACCCCTCTATAGGAAAGGGACCCCAAAATGGGAAAGGCAACCATCTATATGAAAGGTACCCTTCTATGGGAAAAGGACCTCTTTATGGCTTGGGGTGATCAAGAGCACTACAGAAAGCGAGAGGTCTACAGAAAGTGGTTCCCATTGGTTGGGGGGCCAGGAAGGCGACTTTTTTTTAAAAAAAAATGAATCAGTTTGTCCTCTGTCCTTGAAGTGTCCCAAACTTCCTTTCCCTGGGGGCAGTGCAACCCCAGTTCCACATCCCACCCTGTCCACTTACCTGATCCACTGGGATCTGCTCTGATAGCACCCCCAAAATGCAGATGCCCCATAAGTGCAGATGGGGGTGGAGAAGGCAATCCAGAGGAACAAAGAATATATGCATGCAGTTGGAGATTTGGGTGGGGGGCTGTCATCCCCTCTGATTTGGGAGGCTAGGAAGTGGAATCCCCCCATTGCATGTACCACCTCCTTCCTCCTCCTCCTGGCTCCCTCTCCCCGAACTTGACCTCCAATCTGCTTCTCTTTGGTCCCCCCACCCCCTTTCCAGGCTTCTGCAAAGGAAAATACACAGTTTCCCAGAGCTGGAGTGGAAAGGGGCCCCCGCAGGGGAAACAGGGGAGGGGGTGGGGAAGGGGTGGGGGGGCTTTGGCTGCCCAGCCAGGAGTTTCTGCTGCACCTGCAGGGGAGGGAGGGAGGCTTGCCTTCCTTGCATCTATTCACCCCATAGAATTGAGGAGGGGGATCTGGGCTCTCCCACCACCCACCCAGCTATAAGGACTGGAGGGAGGTTAAAAAGGGGGGTGGGAGGCTAAAAGACGGGGGTGGGTAGGGAAGGGGTGGCTGGTCTGGAGGAGATGGAAGGAAAGCAATGCATGGGTGGGGAAAGGGGGCATCAAAGATGGGGAGGGGGCAGGAGTGAAATCCAAAATCAATACAGAAGATTGGAAAGGTTAGGGAGGAAAGGGGGCTTTGCAAAAAAAGGGGGGAGGGGTGACACAGGCAGAACTGGGGGGAGAGTGGAAGGACTGGATGAGAATGACACCCCCATGCAACTTTACAAGGGAGTAAAAGGCATTGAACTTCCAGGGGGGTGGAGAAATCTTGGAGGTGGGGGGAGTTGGAAAGGAGGTCCAAGGAAGGTGACAGGGGAAAGGGGGAAAGGGATTAAGGGGGCAGGAAAGGAGATGGATGGATGGATAGAAGAGGGAGGAGTGGGGATGGATGGGGGAGTACAGAGGAGGACATTGAGGGTGTCCTCCCTGCTAGGGGGTGGGAAGGGGGGCATTTGCACACTGGATGGGTGGATGAATGGATGGAGGAGTGCAGGGTTGGGTGGAAAAGAGGGAGGCATGGAAAGGGGGGCATCTGACCCTCTATGGATGGATGATGGATGGATGAGGGGTGCAAGGGAGGACAGTGGGGTGTGGGAAAAGGGGGGCATGGAAAGTGGGGGGAATTGGCACCTTGGATGGATGGGAGAGTGCAGAAGAGGACACTAGGGGTGTCCTCACTGCTGGGGAGGGGGCATGGAAAGGGGGGCATTTGCACCCTGAACACCCCCATCACCCACTGCAAGCCATGCCCTGTGCACTCACCTGCCCAGACACTGGTGCTGCTGCTGATGCCACCACCACCTTCACCATCATCATCATCTTCCTCCTCCTCCTCCTCCTCCTCTCCTGCATCTCCACCAGCAACCACTCTCTGGGGGCCTCCAGCTCTTCTGCAGCTGCGTGCTGGGAGAGAGGCTCTTTGGGGGTGCTGGTGATGTCATCGGCTGGAGAGAAAAGGGGGGTAGGAGGGAAACTGGTTTCCCCCCTCCCTGGAAGGAAAGAAAGGGGGGTGGTGGAGAGAGAAGAAAGGGAAGCAGAGCAAGGCAAGGCGGTGCAATGCAAGGAGGAGGCGGTGCAGCCTGGGCTGTGTTTAAGTCACTTTTCCAGGCTGCAGCAAAGACAAGGGGGGATCACACAGACAGAGGGGGTCACACAGAGCCCAGGGATTTCATTGCATGCAAGCAACCCACAGGGATATTGGGTCTGGGTGGGTGCAAGAAAATCTGGAGCCCCCCACGAATATTATTTGGGGGACAGTGCCCTAGGATTGCATGCAAGTATTGGGATTGCATGCAAGGAGCCTACAAGGAGGTTGGGTCTGGGTGGGTGCAAGAAAATCTGGAGGCCCCCACAAATATTATTGGGGGACAGTGCCCTAGGATTGCATGCAAGCAGTTGGGATTGCATGCAAGCAGCCTGCAGGAATGTTGGTTCTGGGTGGGTGCAAGAAAATCTGCAGCCCCCCACAAATATTATTTGGGGGGCAGTGCCCTAGGATTGCATGCAAGTATTGGGATTGCATGCAAGGAGCCTGCAATGAGGTTGGGTCTGGGTGGGTGCAAGAAAATCTGGAGGCCCCCACAAATATTATTGAGGGGCAGTGTCCTAGGATTGCATGCAAGCAGTTGGGATTGCATGCAAGGAGTATGCAACGAGGTTGGGTCTGGGTGGGTGCAAGAAAATCTGGAGCCCCCCACAAATATTATTGGGGGGAAGTGCCCTAGGATTGCATGCAAGTATTGAGATTGCTTCCAAGCAGCCTGCTGGGAGGTTGGTTCTGGAGGGGGTGCAAGGGAATCAGGACACTCCATCAAACATACTGGTGGACACAGTCCTGGGATTTTATGCAAGGAACCTGCAGGGACGTTGGGTTTGGAAGAGGGTGCAAAAGAATATGGCACACACACACCCCAGAAATACTGGGGACACTGACTGAGGATTGCATGCAGGCAGTTGAGCTCGCATGCAAGCAGCCTGCAGGAAGGCTGGGTCTGGAGAAAAGAAAGTGGGGTGCAAGGAAATCTGGACACCGCCTCTCCCCCCCCCCCAAAAAAAAAAAAACCAGAGAGGGGACACTGCCTTAGGATTGATGGGACACTGCCTTAGGATTGATGGAATTGCATGTAAAGAGCCTGCAGGACGGCTGGGTCTGGAGTGGGGGAAGCTTGGGTGAAAAGTAATCTAGACTCCCCCCAGTTGTGATTTCATTCATTCACACACCTCCTGCTGCAAAGTCTCTCTAATGCTCAGGAAAAACATGGTGATCAGGAGAGTCATGCATGCACACAAGCATGTGCAGAGTGCCTTTCCCTTCCCCCAGTATGGGAGCTATGAGAGTGTGCTACAGTCCTGGACAAAACCCTTCCCCAAACCAGAGAATACAAATAGCCATCAGGAAGAATGCAGGTTGGGTCTGGCTGGTGGGGTGCAAGGGAATCTGGACACCCCATTTCTCTCTCATGCATAGGAACAATCTGATCAGGAGTGTCAAGAGTGCACCTGAGCATGTGCAGAGTGCCTTTTTAAATCCCTCCCAATAGGGTTGTGTTGAGATCTCACCCTGCAGAGAGATATTCCTGCAATAACAGTCTATTATTAGCATAGCCTGTGATTATTATTAGAACCTGTGATTAGCCGAGTTGATTATTACTATTATTTATCCAGCAGCCCAACCTGTGGCGGAGGTTAGTCAACCAAGGGAAAGCGCTCTTCTTGATGTCAGCTCATTCTCTACTTGTTAGATATTGGAGAGGAAAGGATCCCCCCAGTATCACTAGTAACCTCTAAGTAAATGGGCTCCACCTCCTTAGGGATGCTCACCCTGTTGTCTCTCTCTCTACTCCCTGGAGCATGTTCACAGAGATGTGATCTTTACACTATTGCTTTTCTGAACACACACACACGCACACATTCTGTAACACCGCCATTTTCAGCCACTGGATGGTCCACATGTGTGCCACAGGATTTGGGGGAATAGGGAATGTGAACCCCCCACGCGCAGCATGATGTGCATTGTCAATTGTCAAAAAACCAGGGGTGCGCCTTGATCATTTTTAGTGGCGTATCAATGTGCTGTGAGATAGAAAAAAAGTTGCAAATTGTTGCTTTAGAACAGCAACTAGGAGCACAATCCTAACCATGTCTACTCAAAAGTAAGCCCTATTGTGTTCAATGGGTCTTACTCCCAGCAAAGAGTCTTTAGGATTGCAGGCTTTCACGCACGCAGTGATTTTCAATCTTTTTCGTCTCACGGCACACCGACAAGGTGCTAAAATTTTGGACCATCAGTTTTTGGACCATTGATAAAACACATCATGTTGTTGGTAGGAGCCGCAAATCCTCCCCAAAGTCCTGCGGCCCACCTGTAGACTAACCATGGCACACCAGTGTGCCATGGCACAGTGGTTGAAAATCACTGCATGTATGCATAAGACCTGAATCTTACCATTTTGTGTTTGTGTGTGTCTACACCCAGGGAGCAAAACAGCTTGATACTGTTGGATTTATTTATTTATTTATTTATTTATTTATTTATTTATTTATTTATTTATTTATTTGATGCTGCAATCCTAATCTTCATGTAAACTGGCATAAGACCCGGCAGAAGTCCTGTGCTAACCTAGGGATGTCAAAAAGTGCCTTAAGGCACTTCTGCCCTACTCCTGGCGAGGGGGGGGGGGATAGGCTTACACCTAACGGCACAGGCGTACGCCAACCTCCCCACCGCCATGGGAAAATATGCCAGGTAAGTTATGCCAGTCTTATCCGGCCCTAAGGGATTTATATCCCACATTTCCCATGATAATGCAAATGCCCAAACATATCTTTTTATTTTTTTGTCCTCACAACAACCCTGTGAGGTAGGTAACTGTTCTATGGGCAGCTTGTTGAATTCTTCTCTCCTAGATAGAATCCTTCACAGCGTGGTCATCACATCTGATATCAGGAAATGCCTTCCAAGCTTCCAGCAGGAGTTTTCAAGTCAGGCAAGCTGTAAACAGGAGCACCTTCTGCTTCTGTTGACCGATGACAGTTTTATCAACTTGCAGTCTCCCATCCAAGAGTTGTCCAAGTCTTACCCTGATTAGTTTATGCTTGTTTTTGGTAAGTCCTGATATGGCAACCCTAATCTGAGGTGGTCAACCTATAGGTGTGCAAGAAGTCTTGAGATGGAGGTGATCTCCATTCACTTGGAAGTATTCGTGGCGGAGTCATAAAGATCAAACTTCTGCAAATTCTGCTCTACTTCACAGAGAAAATGCAACATCTTCTGGCCTGGTTTTGCCCTCCAAAAGGGCTGGATATTTTAAAGCTTAAAATAGGCCATAAGAATTGACAGCCGGAGGCAGGCCTGGCATGTAGAAATTTTTCAGTCAAAACTAGCACCGCAAGCCCTAGATCGTTGATTTCCTGTCTCAGGCCCACATACTTTTTTTGGTCCTCTTCTTTTAAATGTGCTTCCCTTCTTGCAGTGGTTCCATAATCACCTTTACTTGGAGACCTCTCTGCCCATGATTATGCCAACAGAGGCCAAGGGAGCGCATGGGGTTACCCACAAGCACAGCTCGGACATATGTGCTCATGAGGCATGGACCAGGAGAAGGCGCAGTGGAGGTGGGCACATAGAAATGGGTGTCCCCCCCACCATGCTCCTGCCATAGCGGATGTGACAGCTTCACTTACCTTGCAGTTTTGGCAACTGCACGCAGATCCCACATGTTCCTCCACTACCACCACCATCACACAGCCAGTCAATGGTTATTTTGCCAATAAGCCACATTCAGATTTTTGTTCCAAGTCCTGAGAACTGGGATGATGTAGTGGTTTGGGAGCTGGAAGATCTAGGTTCCAATCCCCACACAGCCATGAAGCTTCCTGGGTGATCTTGTGCCAGTCAGTATTGCTGAACCTTGCCTACCTCACAGGGTTGTTGTGAGGACAGAGGGAGGGAAGGAACTATGTATGCCACCCCTTGGAGGTATAGAAAGGCAAATAAATAATTTGTTCCTTGGAGGTATAGAAAGGCAAATAAATAATGACAGACTCTCCTTGACTTTTGCTGTCATCTTGAGCTTTCTTTAGAGAATATGCTGCTGGTTTGCCCAGGTTTATTTATAGCCTTCCCACTGGAAGGACAAATGGAAAAATAATGCAGTATAAAAAGGATTATCATTGGCCTGAATTGGGGCAGGTATAATTAACACTAGAAAGGCTGGGAAGCAAGAATCCTTTTTATGGCCCGACTTTCACTGCGCATCTCCTTCCAGATTCCCCGACGCAGGGCACCTGGATCTCCAGGTACCCTAGACCTCTTCCCCCACCTGATTCCGTTCTGCTTGTATCTCTCAATCCCCAGTATGAGACCCACTTTGCTGCTGGGCAGATTAGTCCCTTACTGATCAAGTATAATGCATTTACAGGTGGTAATTGGCTTCCACAGTAAGGTTTAATAGGGTTTATGGCTATACTGCAGCCTTTGAAGCTCTAGAGGAAGAACAGGCTGGCGTAGAGAGAAGTGGGTGTAACAGGGTGCCTGCTGCAAACAAAACTGACCAGATTATTATGCCCACCAAATAAATTAGAGCACGGGAGAACAAATAGGCATCCTATAATGGCTTAAGACAGTGGTGGTGAACCTTTCTGGATGCATGCCTGGAACTCTGCATTCACAGTGGGCCAGCAACGCTCTGAGCCCATTGCGCATCCCCAAATGGTCACTTGCCGCTTCATGTCAGGTCTGCTCCAAATAGGATCATCTCCTTTTCGGAACAGAGCCAAACTGAGCGCGCCAGTGCCCGGCGTGCATACTCATAACTCCGAGCATACACAGTGGGCCATGAGGACCCTGACAACATTATGCATGCTCAGAGTGCTCTGAGCATGCACAATGGGCACTGGTATACTCTGGACAGGAGCAGGCACCAGGCTGGATGTGTGTGACAGCTCTGTGGCCGGGTGCCGGTAGGGAGGGCTCTGAGTTCCCTCCCAGGCACATGTGCCAAAGGTTCGTCACCATTGGCTTAAGATATACCTGTGGAAGGAAAATGCCTCTGCTCTTTACAGGTTGCCACATTTTAGACTAGACTTGCTCCTAACATTGGGAGTCAGAACAGTTAGAACAAAAGGAAATATTCCTTGACTCAGCATGTAATTAGTCTGCGGAACTCCTTGCCACAAGATATAGTGATGGCATCTGGCCTAGATGCTTTTCAAAGAGGATCAAGCAGGTTGTTGGAGGAAAGGTCCATCAGGCAGATGAACCCTTCTAGTTGGCTGTGGCCTGAGTTGCACCAACCACTGCCTGCACATCCACCTCGGGCCATCTGCCTGGTAGCAGGTTGGAAAGCTGTCTCTGCCCCCAGGGGAAAAGTGTCACAATACAGCAGAGGCGTACCTAGGCCAAATTTTGCCCGTGGCAAGGGCTGAAATTTTGCCCCTATCAAAACAGTTAGAAGGGATTCCAGGAGGTCATCTAGTCCTACCCCTTCCTTGTAGCAGGAGAGATCTCTGCAAAGGACTAGACTTTTGCACTAATATATTTATACACATATTGGTGCCCAGCATGCATGCCTGGAGCTCTATGTGTGTGTGTATGAGTGTGTGTGTGTATATATGTGTGTGAGGAGGAGTGCAGGAGGACGCGAACGGGGGGGGGGGGGCCACCAGAGGAGTGTCAGTGGCGCTCCTGGTGCCCATGGTAGATCACATCCTGCATTATACCCTCATTACGCCTCTGCAATACCCTGCATTACGCCTCTGTCTTTAACAGCTGATTCAATTGTGTGTCCTGTTGGTTCCTCCGAAAACCAGAAAATGTGGCAGGGCATGATCTCTTGTGATTTGGAAGCAGTCCTGAGATCTGAACAAGTCTACTCCTATATGGATGATTTTCACATGAGAGACAAGAGGGTTCAGATGGGGCGACAAATGGAGATAAGAAAAATGTAGGACGGGACATATCTACAAGAAAACCCACATTTTTTAGTTATTTAGTTGTTTGTACTAATTTAGTTGAAATTTAGTTCGTTGTTTGTACGAAAATGTTAAAACAACATTTAGTTGTTGTTTGTACGAATTTAGAATTTTATTGGGGTACTGAATCCAAAAATGGCATTGGTTTCATCCAATTGGCTCAAGTTTTGCAGGTATCGTATAGATAGCCATTATATAGCATACTATAGAGAAGACACCTCTTGAGGATGCTGCATGAACATAGGGTGGCAGATTCAAAACTATGATGGGCGAAACATGCCAATTTTGTGGACTCGGCACCCCAAATGTACCCAAGACTAGGTTTAACTTTTGTGACTATGAGTGTAGTCACATGAAATAAATACGGTACTTGGAAAAGGATTCAGGTTGAAGATATGGAGACAAGAATTCAAATGGTCTGAAATATGTCAAGCCCATTAAAAGATGAGGAAAAAGAAAAGAGGGGCTTATAATGGTTTCCGTGAAAATGGCGGGTGGGATGCAAAGTGGAGCCTGGCCCCTCGAATCCACGCAAGGGCTGAAGGATCTCTCATGCCATTGATTTGCCCTTTCCCTGGGGCACATGTGCGCCCAAGGGAGAAAGCTGAGAGCACTGTCGGTGCTGCTTGTGTGTTTGCTCAAGCATTGGGAGGGCCCAGAAATGTGTGTGCGGGTGTCCTTCAGGGAGCTGGATTGCATGTGCGTGAATGATTGCACACTGGTGTGAGTGTGTGCATGTCTCAAGTGTGTGCGCTTGTGCGGCTGATTGCAGAGAGAGTGGAGGCTCTGTCCCCTGCTAGCAGCCTTGGCCCCCTCCTTCCCGCTTTCTGCCTTCCCTCCCCCAGTCGCTCACTCTGGCCAGGCAGTCAGGCTGAGCCTTTGGCTGGGAGCCAGGGGAAAAAATTCCATCTCTGTCCCCCCCTCCTGCTCACCACTGCCTCCTTTGCTGGCTGCTGCAGCTGGGAGCAACAGCAAAGGCTGGGAGGAGCTTGGGTGGCGTTCTGAGCGCAGAAATGGGAAAATCCTGAGCTTGGTTCATGTCCTCTGGCTGCTCTCTCATAATCTGGAATAGATTTTTTCTTCCGGGGTGTAAGGACGGGGTGCTGGATCGGATGGGGTTCTCAGTCCGGTGATCCCAGCATGATTTCGGACATGTGGCTAGTCCGAAATGCTTGTGATGGCCACTTCTCTTGACTATGGGGTGATTGCACTTGGACGTGCTGACGCAGCCCAGAAACACCAGCCCAGATCAGTGATTCTCACACCATCGTGCACGCCAGAGCTGGGGTTGGCAAGAGCTCGGAGTCTGAGCTCAGGTTTTGGAGGGCCACATCTGCCACCTCCCTCCTCTCGGTTCAGAGCTGAGCGTGCCTTGCTAGATGCCACCACTTCAATCTCCTCCAACTGGCCTAGGAGGATATTAGGTGGAAAAGCCACGTAATATGCAGCACAATTTACTATAACAATCTCATTTGGAAGAACTGCACTGTGCAAAAGTATTTCACTCCATCGGAAAAAGCAAAAATTGCCTCCCCCCCGAAAGACTAAGGGCGCAATCCAGAGTATCTACGGGGAGTCCTTGCTCAAGTGTAAGAACAATTTGCTCTGAATTGCAATATGAATTTCCCATAAGTTTTCACTGGGTGGTGCAGTAACTACAGGCACACGTAATGTCTCTTACATGGTCCTGTAGTTACTCTGGTTTGTAGGGTAAGAAAACCTCTTTAAAAGACCTCTCATTTTATTCTTTTGTTGCCGTTTCAGAGATGTTCAACAGCATGCAACAATCTTACATCAGCAAGCACGGTTTTGTGACATCATCATCATCATCCCGTTTGTGACTTCACCAGTCTGTGACATTACCAGGCCCCATTTTGTATCATCACCAGTCCATTTTGTGACATCACCTGGTTCCGTTACTTGACATCACCAGGCACCATTATGTAACATCCTAAGGGGACTGTTTTCTGACATCACCAGCCCATTTTGTGACATCACCAGGCTGTTTTGTGACACCACAATGCACCATTTTGTGGCATCACTGGCACATTTTGTGACATCAGCAGGCACCATTCTGTGACGTGCCAACCCATTTTGTGACATCACCAGCCCATTGATAACATCATCAGTCCATTTGTGACATCACCAGGCCCCATTTTGTATCATCACCAGCCCATTTTGTGACATCACCAGGTTCCATCAGGCACTGTCTTCTGATATCAACAGCCTTTATGACATCACCAGCCCAGTTTGTGACACCGCTATGCACCATTTTGTGGCATTGCTGGCCCATTTGGTGACATCACCAGGCTGTTTTGTAACATCACCAGGCACCATTCTGTGACATCACCAAGCTGTTTTGTGACACCATGCGCCATTTTGTGGCATCGCCACCCCATTTCGTGACATCCCCAAGCTGTTTTGTAACAGCACCAGGCACCATCCTGTGTCATCCCCAAGCACTTAGTGACATCATCATGCGCCACGTGACATCTGTGACATCACTAGGCTCTCGTACCTCCCAAATCTCAGGTTCACTGATGACTCTGACTTGGCAGATCCAAACTGAGCATCTCCCTGGTTCTCCCCCAAGAACGGTTGCACCAGAATAGTCATATCAAATGGTCCATCATCACATCCATTCCATTTGCCAGAACCCGAAACCGTGCTTTTGGCAGCCTCTCTGACCCGACTTCCTCACTTTCCCTGCCCCTCCGCATCATTCTGCTCACCCCAAACTGTGAAGAACTGCAAACATCACAAAGCTGGTGTGATTTAATGTTTTAATTATTGTAAGCTGCCTCAAGCTGCCTCATCTGTGGTGGCGAAGTGGGTTATAAATGGACGGAAATCAAATTAAAAAGCTGGACCTCCCATCTGCTTGGCAAGCACAGGCAGCAGCAGAGTTCCTTTGAAAATGCAAACCTGGCACCAGCCCCATCAAAGATGTATGGCGGAACCATTAGGCAATTTCAACAGGTAGAAGAAGGGGGTGGCCGCAGGTGGCAAAATTGGGGTGCTACAAGATGCTAATCAATGGTTATTATTCCTTCATTTTTACCAATAGGGTCTGCTTGGATTACCTGCCTTGCGGCAAAAATGCTTTCTGTTCAGGCCACTCCTGTGATGGCACATGAATCACTCCAACATACAGGTTCAAATGTGTTATACACTGATTTTTTATAGACGAATTTGACTCAACACAAATGGCCACTGCAAGTTAAAAACAGCTTTTCTTACTGTTGTAGATTGGGAGTCAGTCATTCCATTCCAAGCAATCATTACATTCTTCAGCTGAGCCAGACAAAGACAGGGAGTCCTTTGCATTTCTAATTGCTGACTGCTTTATACAACAGTAATAAAAACTGTTTTTAAACAATTGTAAGACTTATTTTTTAAATTGTTTTTTATTTAGCACGTTTCTTAATTTCAGCAGGGAGATCCAGAATCAAACCCCTGCAGATATTAAGGCACATTATGAGTTACAGAGGAGCAGTAGGTATCTTGTGAGTACCACTAGATGCTATCTCAAGTACCACTTGTAGTACCGGTACTATTGGTTGAGAAACACCACTTTTGATACTATGTTGTGTTGCCGGACTCTATTCATGTCCAGATTCTTGCTTTCCTTAGCACATGGCAAGTTGGCCTTCAATCTCATTTAAAGTGCAGGTCCTATAAAAGATCCAGTCACCTGGTTTTAAGGCCCTGGGCCTTATTACACCACGGCAGGAGGGGGACCGCAACCCACTTGTAACTCTAGCCTGGCAAGGAATGTACCCAGCCTGTGTTACCAGAGTGACCGAATTGACCGGATTTTTCCAGATTTGTCCTCTTTTTTAGCCTCCTTCCAGGTGTCCTCCAAAAGCGCTTCATCGTCCTCCATTTTGGAACTTTGCAATGGTGTGCAGTGCCCCATCATGTCATATGTTGTTGGATTCGTATTGAAGAGCAGAGTCCAATGCAAAAATCAGTTTTGAAAGATTTCCCTCCTATCAAAAGTTATGGCTGATAAAACTAAAAATAAAAAATATGCATTGAGCTCTATAGGAAAGTGAGAGTGCCCAATATTATGACTTTACTCGTGAGCAGGCCAATTTCCAGTGTCTGCCAGAAAGGCCAGGCTGAAAGGAATCCAAGGAATCTCCTTTTGAGATTCGGGCATCTGGTCACCCTGCATGTAATCAGTGATGGGCGTCTTGCAGAAGAATGTCCTATGATGCCACTCCATAACATTCCACCCTCTCCTTGACGATTGCCCCCCTTGTGTGCCATTGTGAGATGCCAGGCCAAACGCTCTGCAGTGACACCTTCGTCCATGAGCTTTGCAGGCATAGCATCCTGGCCTCCTCCTCCTCCTCCCCATCTACATCTTTTGCTTAGTTGCATCTGGAAGCTTCTTAGGAATCTCTGACCCTGAGCCCCTCCCCGCTCAGCTCAGGGGACGGGTGAGCCAAGGACACTGTGCCAGACCAACCCTTTTTTCTGCCCGCACTTGGAGAGCTTGATGCAATTGGCTCCCGACAGCCTTCAAAGTGTTGCTCTGGAATGCAAGAATCTGGCTGGATACAAAAATATTCTATCTATCTATCTATCTATCTATCTATCTATCTATCTATCTATCTATCTATCTATCTATCTATCTATCTATCTATCGGCTTTCGTTTATAATTAGGAAGCTGCAAACTAAAAAGGAATTAGTTTTTTTCCCCCTTCTTTCCTTTACACTTTCTCTACTCGGTGAAATCAGATCTTGAGAAAAAAATTAACCTTTTCAATCCTGGAAATTTACCCAAAGATCCTGGAAATCTTTTGCTTACAAGATGAGAAAAAGTTTTTGTACCTGAAAACGGGCAACATTGGGTACCGATGCATAGAATTTAGGCAGGTGTGATTTGCCAGGTGGAGGATAAGATTGGGCACCTGTCGGATCACCGACACATCTGTTCAAAACCTAGACCACTGTCCCTTTCTGTATATGATCCACCCTTGGCCATGTTTAGACTTGTTTCTCCGTGGAAGCCTCTAAGGAGGTGAAATAGTTTGTAAGGCCATAAAACTTCCTGGGTGACCTTGAGGCAGTCAATCACTCTCAGCCATGCTTACCCCACAGGGTTGTTGTGGGAAAGTAGGAGGGGAGGAACTAAAGCTTTGTAAGCTGCCTTGCATTGGCATGGGAAAGGCAGGGTATAAATCTCTTAAGTAAATAAATGTCATTTTCATTCTGAAACAATTATGCACCCCAAAGAGTACATGAAGGGATATTACAACTGTAGGGTTTTTTTTAGAAGTAGGCTTCTTGATGTAGGGACAGGCACCAAGATGCGGGTCTTTTGTTGTCTTGTGTGCTCCCCGATGAATTGATTGATGGGTGAGAAATTTGAAGCTGGACTAGACAGACCTTGGGCCTCATCCAGCAGGGCTCTTCCTAAGTTCTTATGGGATCTCTTTCAACCCTTTGCCAGTTCCAACACACGGAAGCGCAACCAGTCTTGAAGAGCCAAACATAAGGCGCCAAAGAGCAGCTCCACCCTTGCCAATGCTAGTCAGAAGTCGTGATGCCACTGCAGTTTGTAATTCACTGGCTCACGGTATGAATTTGTCAGCCCCGAAGATTTGGCTACCTCCAGAACCCGAGTCTCATTCTCCCACCTCCCCCCCAGAAATGTCTTCTGTGTCTTGGAACGCACATCAGGACACTGCGCATACACAGCCAGCAACATGCGTCAGGCTGACGAGGCCGCTTTGTAGGCTCGCAGAAAATGCCTTGAGTGTTAACCCCTGAGTGCCAACAAAATGCTCATTCCCTGCTGTGAAGAGCGGCAAAACCAGAAGGCCAGAGCACCAAACTTCTTTCTTTCCCATTAACCCTTTACCTTTGATGCATCTTTCATTAAATTTCTCTACTGAGATCAATTTTTCCATTGTGTCCTGTTTCCCAGTTGAGCTTTCATGGCACTGACCACATCGTTGGCCTCCATCGTTGGCTTTGCTCGTAGAAAAAGGCTTCCACCATTGGTTTCCATTCTTTAGTCCACAAGGAAGCCATGAGACAATGGCATTCCTAAGGGGAGTGTGTGGGGTGCACTGGGTGACACACGAGGGTGGTAATGCCACTTGCCAAAATTTTTAAAATTTAAATACAAAAACCTGTATTTACTCAAATCTAATGCGCATCCAATCTAATGTGTATCTCAATTTTAAAAGGCTTGATATTTTTAAAAAGTTTACTGGTAATTTTAATGTTCATCTGCAAAGCACATTTGGGCAAAATCCAGAGTAACTATGGGGAGTCCGTGCTCTGGTGTAAGAACAACTTACTCTGGATTCCAATATGAATTTCCCATAGGTTTTCACTAGGTGATGCCGTAAGTACGTCAGTGTAAATGTCTCTTACGTGCTCCTGTAGTTACTCTGGATTGTATGGTTTGTGGCTAGAGCTGTGGGTGGTGCAAGTGGTTAGGCACTGCCTCGTAACCAGTGGGACCCGGATCAGCCCCACAAGACAGGGTGAGCTCCTGTCCTTAGCCCAGCTCTGCGACGCCAGCTGGATCCAATCGTATTGGCTCTGCCTTTCCATTGGACTAATTCAGTGGCGTGGAGAGGGGGGATTTGCTGCTTGGGTAACAGCCTATCCTCCATAACAATCTAACCCAGGCTTTCGTGCTTTGCATGCAGCATCAAGCACAATACCATAGTCTTTCGAGACTGATGGATGCCAATACTTTATGGTTAGTGGTATAGTAACTATGGGAGCTTGTAAAGTTTCTTACGTGCTCCCATAGTTACTCTGGATTTGGTGGCTAATTTAATTTTCCGCACACAACAATGAGTTATAAGACAGTAATAACTCCTACGTTCTTGGGTCCCATCACCCCTTTTTTGGTTCTATGTGTCTTTTCCTGGGGCTAGGAAGGATTCGGACACCAAAGGATGCACCCCGCTTGTGACAACGATACGGGGGCAGAGAAGGATGGAGAAACTTCTCTGATGCCAATGGGTGAAGCGTCTGCTGCCCTCGCTCTTAACTCCCTTTGCTCAGAAAAAAGATGTCCCTGTTTTGGAGTTGTTACCGAAGGGTGTGAAAGAAGGACTGGAGATTGCATGTGCTCAGGAGACATTGGAGATACAGTTCTCTCGTCCCCTGGGGACAGAGAAGTGACAGGAGAGAGGGGAGGGTTGTGGAGGGGGGAGAGATGAGATGATGCCCTTGCATGTCTGAACTGTATAGACTTCACATTTTAAAAAATGAAAATCTTTGGAAAATCTTTAGATCTTTGGTTTGATCTAATTTTCCAACACTCAATTTCAGTGGATGTCCCCATGAGGGATTTAGTGCTCTTTGGCCAATTCCATGGGACACCAGACCCTGCTTGAACCAGCCCCACATTTGACTCATTTATTAGTGTCAGCGGTCTTTTTCATGGGGGAAGCACTCAAATGGAGTACCAGCACACCTCTGTGTGAGTACCGGCACATTCTGTGGGTGAGTACCAGTACACAAACACACACAGTGTAATCCTATTTGTGTCTACTCAGAAGTAAGCTGAATTCAATGGGGCTCACTCCCAGGAAAGTGCTCTTAGGATTGCAGCCACAGACAGAAACACACACACAGGTGAGTATCGGTGAGTACTGGCAGGTGAGCACTGGCACCTATAGCACTGATTAGTGGTAACCATATCTCTCTCTTGCCATTAATCCAAAGAACTCACAATAATTACATACAACGTTCTTCCCCCCCCCCACTCTGTTTTATTTTCATAACACTGCAAGATAGGTTAGTCCAAGTGAGTGTTTCAGGGTCACCCAGTGAGTGACACGAATCTGGGCCTCTCTCCATTCTAGCATGACATTTTAAACCAGAGGTCTCCAAACCTTGGCCCTGGAGCCAGATATGGCCGTTGGCGAGCCTCCATCTGGCCCTCGGAAAGCCCCCTCCATCTGGCCCTTGGGCAAACCCTGTAGTCCTCCAGAGGCAAGGGGAGCTCTGCTTGCCAAACCTTGGGAGAGTATTTTGAGGGCTGGAGAGGCTGCATGGACCTCCTCTCTCTGTGCATGAAAGTGTTCATGAACTGGTTTGAAGATCACCCTCCATTGAAAAGCATGTGTAGAAATGTTTTTATGGCTGATTTGAATTCATTCATTCATTTAAAAATTTCGTCACCATTCATTCATTCATTCATTCATACATTCATTTATGTAAAATTAAAAAATACTCAATTATTCAAGTTGGAAAAATAAATCAATTCTTATTTTTTTCCTTCCAGCCCCCAACACTGTATCAGAAAGACAATGTGGCTTTCTTGCCAAAATGTTTAGAGACCCCTGCCCTAACCCAGGGATCTCCAAACCCCAGCCCTGTGGCCAGATGCAGCTCTCAGTGAGCTTCAGTGTGGGCTCTAGAAAGACTCTTCTATCTGGCCCTTGGGCAAGCCTTGTAATCCACTCCAATACATTCTTATGTGTAAATTTATGTAAATGTATTCAAATTTGAAATATAAATTACCATATATACGCGTGTATAAGCCTAGTTTTTTGGCCCCAAAAACGAGCCCAAAAACCCACCTCGGCTTAAATGCGGGTCAGTAAAAAATTAAAAATGGCGGGCGCGACCTCCAGCGCACACCCTCAGAGGCTCAGTAGCCTCTCCAGCCGCTTGTGCTGGCTCTCCTGGCTGCAGAGGAGGCATGCAGTTGCACAACATGGCGGGCGTGACCTCCAGTTGTGCGCCCTCAGAGGCTCTGCACCCTCTCCAGCTGCTGGCGCTGGCTCTCCGGGCTGCGGTGGCAAGACATGGAGCCCACTGCAGCCAAGCCCCTCTTCAGACTCAGGTACTTCTTTGTGGGCCTTACTTCTGAGAAGACATGCCCAGGATTGGGTCCTGAGGCTACAAGGCCAGCCACACTTTCCTGCTGTTGCTGCATTTCCCACCCTCGGCTTATATTCGGGTCAATAAGTTTTCCCATTGTTTGTGGTAAAATTAGGTGCCTCGGCTTATTCGCGGGTCGGCTTATACAAGAGTATATACAGTAGTTTTCCGGCCCCACAACACAGTGTCGGAGAATTGATGTGGCTTTCCAGCCAAAGACTTTGGAGGCCCCGCTCTAAACCATTGATTTTCAACCCCTGTGCCGCAGCACCCTGGTGCAGCATGTTGGCCATGTTGGGTGTTCTGCGGGATTTTGGTCACTGATTAGTAGGACTGTGGGGGGGGGCGATATCTGCCCCCCTTGCACTGGCAGTGAGTGCTGGGTCCCTTGCCAATTGTCACAACACTGAGGGTTCGCCTTGATCATTCTAGTGCCTTGTTGGTGTGCTATGAGATGGAAAAGGCTGAGAATCGCTGCGCTAAATTCTGGATTCCATTTTGCCTCTTATTTCTGTTTACGGCTCTCTTTCCACCCTCTTTGCTTACAAGTGAGAAAGTCCTATCTTCTCTTCCCCACCCCAGAACATCCACGCTGCCAAGACCGCTCTTAGCTCAAGCACAGCAGGTCACCCAGGGACACTTAGAACTGCAGCTTTGTGGTTGACGCCCTCCAGCGAAACTGACATTGCTTTTCCCCAAGGTGAAGAAAATGGGGCCGAACCAGGAGGGCTGGCTTCAAGCCCCACCGGGTGAACGTCAACGACTCTCCTACTCCTGGAGACAAGATCTTGGGGTGTGTAACTAATGCTGTCCACATGCACGGGTTGCATCACTGGTGCATCTTTGGGGTGCACAAGTGCAAAATGGTGCATCATCACTAGGCAAGATTCCTGTTATTTTCCAGAAACATCTGGGTGGCCACTGTAAGATGGACTGTTATCCTCGACACATCAAGAGTAGATATTCCCAATCCGTATGCAAAGGGGATCACTTCTGCGTCACTTAAATTGCCAGTATTCAGAGAGACTTAATTGAAATATCATTTTATTAATTTAGTAATTAATTTTATTCATTAACTTTAAAATTAACCATTAATTAACTTATTAGTTAATTTTCAATCTGCTCCCCTCCCAAAGGGATCATATCATTTACAGAACAAACAAGGCTGAATAATGAATCCAAACCTATCCTGTAACATTTATCCATAACAAACCTGAAAACCATCAATGATATGCAATCCTAACCATGTCTACTCCAAAGTAAGCCCCATTATGTTCAGTGGGTCTTACACCCAGGAAAGTGTGTTTAGGATTGCAGCCTTGTGAAACAAATTTGTGTTTAGCATCTTCCTATATGCTGCAAAGCTAGGAGCTGTATGGCTCTGCTTGGAGACTTTCAGCTATGGGGCCACCACTGGATAGACCTTGTAAGAGGCTAGACTTTCCCCAATTCTGGCACTCCCTGGTAGTGACATAGATAAGGGATCCTGCACCAGGAGCACAAAATTTAATACTCCTTGGAGTATTTGGGAGGTGTTGCAATGGGATGCATGGCCTACCCATACCTCAAAATGCCATAAGCCTTAGAAAGGCACTTCCAGTTTTGGGGATGCAGCCTCCCAAAGCCTCAGAACTCCTGGACATTTTGGGATCAGCCATCCCAAGATTTAGGCTGGCACCCTCTCAAGGCATGGTACCCAGGGCAAGGTACCCCTGCTCCTTTCCACTGCTCCCTGGGACTGGGATGGAATTATGCTGTTCTATGCACTGGATGTGCAATGGTTAAAAACTCTTGGGAGTTCCGATAATGGAAGATGGAATATGTAGGCACTCACACATAACCCCAATATCTCAACAAGAGCTGGCTTTGTGTCTTCTTGTAATGGGAGTATCAAAGATCCCTCCTTATCCACTAGGGTTCTGTTCTGGAAGCTGCCTTGGATTCAAAAAAATCAGTGTATTGAAAAAATAGAAAAAATAGATTTAAAAACCTATTTCCAGTTTTCTTGATCCTAATGGAATAAGGTTGTGCCTTAATATCTGTAGGGATTTGATTCTGGGACTCCCTGCCAATACTTAAGCAGGCCTCCGTCAATCTTGAAAGACTATGGTATTGTGCTTGGTGCTGCATATGCTGCATGTGAAGCATGAAAGCCTGGGTTGGATTGTTATGGAGGATAGGCTGTTACCCAAGCAGCAAATCCCCCCTCTCCACGCCACTGAATTAGTCCAATGGAAAGGCAAAGTGAATACGATTGGATCCAGCTGCGTCGCAGAGCTGGGCTAAGGACAGGAGTTCACCCTGCCTTGTGGGGACCCAGGTCTCGAACCCTGGCCTGCTAGTTAACAGGCACAGTGTCTTAACCGCTTGCGCCACCCACAGCCCACAACTGCCAATACTACAAATGTGATAAATAAAAGCAGTTTAATAAAAAGTGCATCCCTTTAAAACAGCTTTTCTTACTGTTGTACAGATGAACTCTGCAGTTAGAAATGCAAAGGACCTCCTGCTTTCCTGACTCAGCTGAAGAATGGAATTCTTTTGCATCTCTAGAAAAGCAGTTTTAAAAACTGTAATGTGCAGGGGTCAAATCCCTGTATAAAAAAATCCATGTATCAAATCCATGTATAAAAAAATCTATGTAAAAGATTGGACCTGTGTTCTCACTAGGGTTCTGTTCTGGAAGCTGCCTTGGATTTAAAAAAATCAGTGTATTGAAAAAAATAGAAAAAATAGATTTAAAAACCTATTTCCAGTTTTCTTGATCCTAATGGAATAAGGTTGTGCCTTAATATCTGTAGGGATTTGATTCTGGGACTCTGGAAGGATAAGTTCTTGCTCGCCCCAGCAGGGGACAGAGTGGATCCCGTCCATACATAATTGGGCATAAATTCAATTAAACTCTGTGGATCTAACTTCTGAGTAGACACGCCTAGGATTGGACTGTGCGACTCCTGGTTTAGTATCCACTTAGTGTGCCAATCACAGGAGTCCTTGGAAATTTCAGATTGCAAAGTGATTGATTGATTCACACTGATTGAGATGCTTAAATTTTTGCTCCCAAGAGCATGTGCTCATAGGGTTGCCATAATTCTCAGGACCCTCTGTCCCATTTGCCAGTATGAGAATACAATCCCCACCCCCAAATTGGGATTGTCCCTGTTTTTCAGGACATATGGCAACCATATAGAGGGGAGGGAGGCTAACTGCAAAAATCACGGTTAATGTTCCCTAACACAATATATTTCCATTCACATGGGGCTGACTTTTTTTTGCCTCTCCGCTTTCCTGACATGTTAGTTTTCTCCATGCAGGGATAGTGTGAATTTTTTTTCAGCAATGGAAGGTTGTAGGTTTGATGCCTACCACTCCCAGCTCAAAGATCTGCATTGACACCACTGCACCCAAAGTCTGGCTAAGAAGAAAGCATGATGAATCAGAAGGGCCTACGATTGGGATGGATCTATGGGACTGAGAGGGCGCATCCAATTTTGGGGACGCTGGCCACTTTTGTCGAGTGCGCACGTCTGTCATGTCTGTTTTTGGATGATCGCTTGGCCACGCTGAACTGTCGGGGAAAGTCAATGAGCACTGAGCTGGCAGTGTCAGAGGCGGTGGCCAGGACTGGCCCCGAGGCCGTGCCCCCTCCTTCCCATCAGAAGCAGTGTGCATTTGTGTCTCCCAGGGCAGGGGTCTGTGAACAGTGGGAAGATCTTCCTGGCCTCCCAGCTGCTCTCTGGCCCTTGACCACAGACCAGGCGTGGAGGCAGAGGTCGCAGGTCACTGGGTCAGCACAGATCAAAGAGACTGACCCCCATGTTCTGTCTGGGACAGGTTAACCCTTCCTTGCCCTCAGTGCAAGCTCGAGTTTGAAGGGAGGGTCAGGGAGATCTATGGCTAAGATCCATGGCTCAGGAGTGTTGTGAAAAGTCTGTTGTGAAAAGTCTGTTGTGAAAAGTCTAGAGAGAACCTGAGGGTCAGGATTGACATAAGCAAACAGGACTGTTTGTACATGTACTGTGTGTGTCTGTGGGGAGGGGGGATGATGGGGCACTCTTAGGGGATTCTTTGGTTCCTTAGCTGGAGATGATCTTCGCCCTCTGCCGTCTGTCTTCCATAATACAAGTGCTCGCATCTGTGCCATGCTCACTCATGTTTCTTCTGATGGCTCCAGCAAATAAATAAATAAATAAATAAATAAATAAATAAATAAATAAATACATACATACATACATACATACATACATACATACATGCATACATACATACATACATACATACATACACACACCATATTTATTCGAATCTAATGTGCCATTGAATATAATGCGCACTCTATATTCATAATCAAAACACCATATTTACTCAAATCTAATTAACCATCAAATCTAATGTGCATCCTGATTTTGGGGACCAAATTTGGCTGGAAAAGGTGAGCATTAGATTTAATACATTATATAAAAAGTGTGTGTGTGCGTGTGTGTGTGTGTACACATACATATAATGGCTACAATCCAGAGTAACTATGGGACCTTATACACTGACATAGTTATGGTGCCACCTATGGGAAACCTGTGAGAAATGCATAGAGCAATAGAAATACATATGGGAAATGCATAGAGCAATTCAGAGTAAGTGGTTCTTACATCTTCCCGTAGTTATTCTGGATTGTAGGGATATACATACACACATAGACATATGGGCAAAATCCAGAGTAACTATGGGGAGTCCTTGCTTCGGTGTAAGAATAACTTACTCTGGATTCCAACATGAATTTCCCACAGGGTTTCACTAGGTGGTGCAGTAACTACGGGTGCACATAAAGTCTTTTACGTGCTCCCTTACTTACTCTGGATTTGGGGAATAGACACACACACACACACATATGCAAGCATACACGTACACACGTGTGTGTGTGTGTGTGTGTGTGTGTGTGTGTATATATATATATATATGCAAGCAGGGCGTGCAGGGTCCAGTGCCCCTTGTACCACAGCTTGATGGGGTGTCTCAGTTTCTCATTTTCAATGAAAACTGGAAGTACCTTTTGGGGTGGGGAGTCTCTAAGACACCCTCCTCAAGGCATGGTACCCATGCCCCCCCCCCCCCAGTTCTCGGAAGAAAATGCCTGTCAGAGGAAATTAAGACAATGGCTCCCAAACTTTTTAGCACCAGGACCCGCTTTTTAAAATAGAACTCTACTGAGACCTAGGTGCAGTCCTAAGCATGTCTACTCAGAAGTAAGTCCCATTCTCGACTACGGGACTGACTCTGAGGAAAGTACCATATGTTTCCTGAAACCAGTCCCTAGGTTTACCAGATTTTTAAAACAGGGAATCTAGAAAGAAATAATATTTTTTATTTAAAATCAATAACAACCAGAAAAAACTAGATCTAAAACTAGATCTGCAAGCTAGTTCTACACCTTATTGACTGAGGTTATTCCTCAGAAGTGGATCCTTTGCCTCTTGTTATTGATTCAGCCTGTCCACCCATGTACCCCAAGAAGATCACTATTCGGTGTAGCAACAGCATTTGCTTACACCAGCTTGCAAACTGTAGGAGCTGAGCTCCTTGCAGGGCAATTAGGTCTTGCAAACTGCTGGTGACTTTTATTATTAAAAGTTATTAATCATTATTAATAACTTAAAATAATTATTAACTACAATTATAGTAACAGCTACCATATGTGATTTATCAAGAGCCTCAGGGCTTGAAGCAGATAGTAATTTGATCTTTGATCTGTGACCCACAGTTTGGAACCACTGCCTTAGCTGACAATATTGCAACCCCAGAAGGGCAGTTTCAGGAGTCTTTTATTTTCATTGAAAAGTCATTTGTTTACAGTGCTTTTTCTTTCTCTTCTATTTATAAATTAATTTACAGCACATGCCTAACTATGTCTACTCAAAAATAAGCCCTATTGTGTTAAATGGTACTTACTCCTGGGAAAGTGTCTTTAAGACTGCTGTCTTTATTGTCAAACGAGATATTTGAGTGCAATCCTATTAGATTCAATGGGGCTTACTCCCAGGAATGTGTGTTAAGGGTTGCTGCCTTTATTTTCAAACGAGATTATTGCTGCAATCCTAAACACACATTCCTGGGAATAAGCCCCATTGAATCTAATAGGATTGTACTAATATATGCCTTTGTTTTCTGAAGCTGCTGTACAACCATAGCCTTTGAGTTAATTATAATGCATACAGTAAATATAGGTGGATAGCAGACAAGAGTTGCTGACTGATGTTTCAGTCCAGTCCGTATCCAGAAGGTGGCACCAAAGGCCATTGCACAGAACAAGGAGCCCTCTTAGCCCTTCCAGAAATAAATCCAGACCCAATTTCAGCCCCACTGCCAGCTTCCCTTACCCTCATCAGAATAATTTTACCCACCATCTCTCCAAGCAAGAAGACAGTTAGTTGGATAGAGGCAGTGATGGGCTTCACAGGGTTCTCACATGTTCTATAGAACCCTTTGCTAATGAGCGCCTGGTTCTGAGAACCTGTTACTAATGGGACATACAACCTGTTGTTAATTTAGGTTAATAGGACATATAGAACTTGTTAATTTATTTGAATCCCACCTCTGGATAGAGGGATGGAGAAGCCCAGAGTTGATGCAAAAAAAAGTGGGGCATGCCCTAGTGAAGAATATAGATAGATAGATAGATAGATAGATAGATAGATAGATAGATAGATAGATAGACATTATATATATAGAGAGAGAGAGAGAGATACGAGATATCTATCTATCGATAGACAGACAGATAGATAGATAGATAGATACAGATATATATACATGAGATATCTATCTATCTATCTATCTATCATCTATCTATCTATCTATCTATCTATCTATCTATCTATCTATCTATCTATCTATCGACAGACAGACAGACAGACAGACAGATAGATAGATAGATAGATAGATAGATAGATAGATAGATAGATAGATAGATAGATAGATAGATAGATAGATAGATAGATTCTAGAGTGAGAGCAATGATAATGGGACAGATCCAAATTATAAGGTATGGCTCTCACATTTTATGTGTGTCATACAAGGTCATCCCACTCTGAAACCAAAAAGTGGTGGATTAGTGGAGGGGGCCGCACGGGGTGCCAGGAAGATTCACCACCACTGGAGCATCTCCATCCTGTACAGCAGTGATTTTCAACCTTTTTTGTCTCAACACACTAACAAGGGTAATAAAACTGTCAAGGCACACCATCAGGTTTAGACAGTTGACAAGGCACACCATATTGCCAGTAGGGGTTGCTCATATTCCCCTTTGGCCCTGCTAATCAGTGACCTCACGCAAATTCCAATGGGACATCTGTGGACCACTCAGTGGCACACCATTGCCTGCACACTACACAGTCCTAGAGCCTGTAACTGCTAATAAAGAGCTCAGCTCCTGCAGTCTGCAAGCATGGAGAGACTGAGGGTCTTTTTTCCCCCCTGGTTATTATTTATACATAAATAAAATATTATTTCTTTTTAGATCTCCTTTGTTCAAGTCTGATAAACCTAGGTGAGTCCTGCTAGAGTGTCATATTAAAAATGGGTCCTGGTGCTAAAAAAGTTTGGGAACCACTAATGTAGGTTTTGAGTTGCACAAAACTCAACCACAGGTTGGAAGTTTTTAAAAAAGAAAAAGAAAATGAAGTGGAGGTGTTAGATGTGCCAGCAGATCAGTTCAGTCTTATTATTTGTTTGTTTTGTTTGTTTGTGGATGGAAAGAAGACAGCCTTTGGAGACGTTAATGAAGTGAGAAGCTTTGTTTGGAGGTGGTAAGCCTCTAAATGTGCTGGATTCAATGCAGTAAGGAAAGGAGGATTGGGGCAGTGGCATAGCTAGAGGGGGTGGAAAGCATTCTGTTTTGCAGGGAGTCCCACTGCATCATCTAACAGGTCCCTTTAGAGCCAACCCAGGCCTAGTGGGAGGAAGAGGCCCCTTCATGTTACAGTGAAACTCCCTTCAAAACGGAGTGCTTAACACCCCCTCTTGGCTATGCTACTGGATCAAGGGTCCCAGTTTCACAGCCATAGAATGCTGGAGTGATATTTAAATGTGAGATTCACTGAATTTTATTTAGTATTTTATTAAGATGGATGGATTGATGGATGGATTAGACAGACAGACGGTCGGATGGACAGACAGACAGATAGATGGATGGATTAGAAAGACGGATGGATGGTTGGACGTACATATGTATATACATACATGTATGTATAGACAGATGGATGGATGGATTAGACAGACCGATGGTTGAATGTACATATGTATGTATGTACGTACATACAGACAGATAGATGGATGGACTGATGAGCAGACAGACAGACAGACGGGAGGATGGATTGATGGATGAATGAACGGATAGGGCATGTTTGGCTCAGCACTCCTGAGGCTTTCCGCCTCTCATTGCCCCCTTTTGCAGGCTGACCCTTTTTTTTTTTTTTTTTTTGCAGTGGCCAAAAATCAGATGTGAGCATGAATCATGCCTTTCCTTCTTCATGCTCGCAGGAAAACGCATGGAGGGGGAGCACGTTCATTGCTGCAGGGCACATGCATCAGCTTGCATCTTGCCACGGAAACAGTGTATGAACATTGCCAGGAAAAAAAAATGAAGTGGTAGTATGGATGGTCTGATTCTTCCCCCCTAAGGTTTAAACAGGGGTGAGGGAGTTTGCTGTGGCTTCAGGCCCTATTACACCCTTCTGCCTTCCTCCCCCCACCGCCGCCTGGTACTGATCTGGGTGCTGAGCTCAGCTGGGTGGGCCCCTGTCTGACTTTGGGCGTCACTCTCGGAATTTCTTTTCCATTCCCTCAGCGACCTCCCTTCTCACACCCCCAGCCTTGCAAGGATCGCCCTGTCCTGGCCATATGAGACCCAGCTGGAGGAACAGTGGAACCCCACCCTACCCCCTTCGCCTCCCCTGGGGGTCCCACCCTGAAAACAACTCCAGCAGCTGATAGTGGCTAATCTTAGCCAAAGACAGACAGACAGACAGACAAGACAGACTCACACACATCACACACACACAGCAGGCTACTGGAAGGAACCTTGCCATGCTAGCCAGCCAAATCTCTGTCATTCCAGGTGCAATGATAACATTGATGGATTTGGGTGATAGTTGCATCATGTCAGATAAGCAAGACGGATCCCAGTAAAGAGATAATCTCCAATTACCAGGATCCTGGTTATCCTGGTTATCTTGGCTAACAAAGAGGGGAAGAGAAATAGAATATACTTACATCAGGGCCTGTTAGAGGAATTTTATGGGGGAACATACCACATTTCTTTTTTGAATATCAAATGTGGCCCCTTCGTTTCTCCAGTAGATCATAATTTCATATGATTAGAGGCAGGAATACCATGAATATTAATATTTTTAATTATTTTTTGCAGGTTTTGGTTTTTCCCCCTAAGCTGGAGATTGATTGATTGATTGATTGATTTATGACCAAATGAATGAATGAATGAACAAATGAATGAATGAATGAATGAGATTTCCCACATTTATTTATCCCACATGAGATTTATCCATAGCAGATCCAAGGCAGCAAACAACATGATAAAACCACATACATACAGATATTTTAAAACACATTAAAAAACACATTAAAATAACAAATTAAAAACAACCCTTTTCTATATTAAAAGCATCCTGGAGATGCTATGTTTTTTTAATTCAAAATTTATACAGGGTGCCCCCTCCCGCCCCGCAAAAAAAGCTACTGAAGATATATGTGAAGACATGTTGAACATATGAATATATGAACACATGAAGATATATATATGAAGACATGTAGAAGACATGTAGAACGACAGGTAATCGCTGCATACAAAAGTTAAAAGCTTACTAAAGTATTTTGGTTACCTTTTTGGGGGGCCACTGTTTTACAAGTATAGAAGGTAGGTGAGAAAGGCTGCAATCCTAAACACACTTTCCTGGGAGTATGACTCACTGAGCACAATGGGGCTTACTTCTGAGTAGACATAGTTAGGACTGCAGCCATAGATGATATTGTGGCAGCAGATGCAGCTATAGTCATCACCCGTTTCTCCCTCTCCCCATTAAAAACTAATAACCAAAAAAGGTGGGTTTCAGACTTTCTTTTTCAGAAGTGCAGAAAACGGTTTGATGTGTTTTTATTTTGTTATCACCATTTTCTCCTACCTCTATCAGTTTGTAATTTCTGTGAATCGCTGTATAAAATATATTGGCTTACACAAAATGTGAATTCGGTCTTCACACAATACCTGCAAACATTTTTGAAATCCCAGGAAATTTCTTCAAACATTTTTGAAATCCCAGGAAATTTCTTCTACTCCTTTGTCTCCCTTTGACTTTATAATTTTTCTAAATTCTGGACTTAGCTATGATGTACACCCCTGAACCCTTCTCATTGGGCATGGTGGGATCAGAAAATATAACATCCCAGGAAATTTTGTAGGGAAATCAGAAAATGTAACATCCCAGGAATTCCTTTGATTCCTGGACCCCTCTTTTTTGACCCTGAGCCAGGTGCAATTTACCCCCTGCAACCTGCTCTCTTGAACCCTGACTTAGGGCACAATCCTAAACAATTTAGGCCAGTGCATTTCCCCATTCCCCTGGTGGTGTGGGGAGGCCTATCTTCCCCAGGTGTGATGCAGAAGTGCTACCCTTACCACACTTTTGTGACACCCCCAGGCAAGGGATTTGTGCTGGCCTAAATGGGGCTTAGGATTGCACACTTAGTTTTTAATAATCTTGCAGACGCAAAAAGAAATTGGTTTGCACCTCTTATGTGCGCTGACTTGCATCTCTCTTTATGCAACGACGACGGGGTTAGTTGTGCAACGGATAACTAATTGAAATAAATACAACCACACCATCACTGCACACGTCATGTCTGGAGTGTAATGTTTTAAGTGAGCTAAACAACCACACTATAACTTCTGAAAACGTAGGGCGGCTGTGGGTGTTCCCTTTTGGTTTAATCTGAATATCTGCAGGAAGAGTCCCTTTGGTTCTCTCTCTCTTTTTTGCCCCCACCCGTGACATGCTCTGAAATATCATCAGCGCAATCAGAAGTGGAGAGTTCCCCTTTTTTGAGCACAGCAGCCGTTTCTTCAATGGGTGAGTCACCCCTTGTCTTGGCCACAGATCAGAGGTGCAGAAGACGGCCAAGATTCAAACTCAGTTCCTTCCACAGCTCCGCAGATTCATCCGTCAAAAGTCGGTGCAGCTCATTTCCCGTACATAAAGCGCAGCCTCCCCACATCCAAGGCCTGACTCAGTGCTTAGCTGGATTCTTCAGACCAGATGTTCATAGTAACTAACAAAAACCTTCTCCAGATTATTATTGGCCAGAGGAGAAATTGCGACAGCTTTGCCTCGCCTGTCTACGTCTAGTAGACCAAGGGGTTGAGTAAGCTGCCCAGATCAGAAGGTATACCCTCTAAGCCAAGGGTGAGTAACTCCCACTTCATAAATGACGAGCAAGGGAATGATGGACTGAAACATGGGTAGGGTACAGGATTAGTGGCCAACCCACTAGTGAAGTCCTTCAAAATCTTTTTTTTTTGGGGGGGGGGGAGCAGGAATACCTTTGGGGCAGGGAACCATATATGGTAGGGTTGCCATATATCCCCCAAAACAGGGACAATCTCAATTTTTGGGGATTGTGTTCACACACTGGCAAATGGGGCAGAGTCCTGTCCCAATTTTGTGGACGAGAATTATGGCAACCCTATCCAACCCACCTTACAGACCCCCTTCTCCACCTGCATTTTACAATACTGAATCTCAGAAAGGAGAGTGACTTCACTAAGAAATACTTTTTAATGACGTTCATTGCCACAAAATATGAGAGCTACTAGCATTCTTTCATTTGAAAAAATCCAAAAACAACAGGAAAGAAAAGTTATAATTCAGCCAAAGTAGCAGTCAGGGAGTTGGAAGGGGCTCTCAAGGCCATCTAGCCCAAACCATTGCTTGAATCCAAATTAAGCCTTCACATTTCCCTGTTGTATATCCCTGAATGCCAAATGTTGGGAACAACATTTTTACCCAGCCCATAGTTGGTCTGTGGAACTCCCTGCCACAGGATGTGTTGATGGCTTCTAACCTCAATGCCTTTAAAAAGGGATTGGACAATTTCCTAGAGGAAAGGAAAATCTCAGGTTATAATCTGTGAGTGGTGTGTAGATGTGGACAACCTCCAAATGACAGATGCAAGGAGGGCACCTTGATGCAGGTGTTATGTGCTCCCTGAAGCATCAGGTGGGCCTCTGTGTGATACAGGAAGCTGGACTAGATAGCCCTTTGGTCTGTTCTGGTGGAGGCTCTTCTTATGTTCTTAACAACCATCAACAGGGTGACACCACATATGGCCCTGGTGGTGAGCTCTTTGCGGAGATGTCTTGCTGGACACACCATTTTGGTTAATATGGACCTCTGGAGATCCATCAACAGTTGCACTTTGTGTAAAACACACACGTTCGTTGGACTCTGCTGGACAACCTGCATCTGTTGAAATGTTCACTCATGCTATTTTTAAGATTGCAAACATTTTGGGGGGAAAGAGCCATCTCAATATCCAATTTTGTCAATTGCTTTGCGATTTTATTTTTATTATTGTCAAAAAGTGAGATATAATACTCTTCAAAGTAGTAACTCCAAAGTTGGTTTGGCTCCAGTATCTTGAATTAAGAAGTTAGATCAATGATGTTCCAGAGAAACCAAACATAGTTCATTGATCTCTGTTGAGGATACGGAGAGGTTTTGGGGAGAGCAAGGGTTCAGTCTATCCATCATGAATCTATCCAGAGCCTATGGGCTAAATCCATAGCAGTTACGGGTCCATGCAGTTACATCACCCTGTAATGTTATCTTATGGAAAGTCATCTGAACTGTTCCAGAGCAAGGGGTTTAATTTCACTTTAGGATATAGGCATATGTCTATATCTATCCTCACCATGTCAACTCAGAAGTTGCATTGTAGTCACTAGAGCAGTGACTTTCAACCAGTGTGCCATGGCACACTGTTGTGTCGTGGATAGTCTTCAGGTGGGTGAGTACCGAGGGAGGGACATTAATAGGAAAACTTGGGGATTTGAACTTGGTGTGCCTTGTCAATGGTAAACACACTGATGGTGTGCCATGAAATGAAAAAGGTTGCATATCACTGTACTAGAGCTTGCTTCCAAGTAAGCATGAATAGGATTGCTAATCCAATTTTGGCCTCGGTTTTCCCAACTGCAAAATGGGGATACAGTCATTACCAGGCTATTATATTATGATCCTTGCAACATATGTTAAGCAATTTGAACTTTCAAAAAGCACTTTTAAGCATCATTGATGGGTAACACACTTCCCCTCCTCTGCTCCCAAATAAACACCAGGAGAACATTTCTGGAAGACAACATTTAATACAATTTATTAAAAAATTAAAACATTCAAATCTCTCGTAAAATAATTGTTAAATAGCTCTTGTTTGTAATAATTAAAATAGAGCAAATAAATACACTTTGACTCCTTCATTATCCTGCAGCAAAATGGGCTTTTCAAGCCCCAAATGGTCATAA
The DNA here is from genome assembly GCA_030015325.1 of Cryptoblepharus egeriae. NCBI lineage: Eukaryota > Metazoa > Chordata > Lepidosauria > Squamata > Scincidae > Cryptoblepharus > Cryptoblepharus egeriae. The sequence goes on from JAREYC010000014.1 coordinate 4,960,702, forward strand.
GTATGACCAGACTAGAGGGGTGTCTGGAGAAATTTTGATGTCCACACTCTGCTGTCGGACTTCTTTTCCGGTGAAAGGCAGAATATACTAGATCTTCTCTCCAGACTGTAAACTCTTGTATTTTCATAAATTATATCTGCACCAAACATTCAAGGCACTGTATATAGATTTTTTTTATTAAAACAGGTCATTCAAACCCTGCCCACAGGCTTACATTCTAACATTTCATTAGAAACGTTTCATTCTAACGGCAATGAAACAAAAATGAAAAAGATACAAAAATGGATTATCAAATAGCCAAAAGGCAAGATAAGATCCTAAACATTTCAGAGAAGGGGTTGTGACAAAAACTCCACAGTTCTTAAAATGTGCACAGGATTCTTTGGTGTCGAGATCTGGTCTCCAATTTCAGGATTTTTCTCCCCATCCGCAATGAGATCAAATCTATTAACGGAACCGTTTCCACAAACAGGGGTTATTCCAAGCAGCCTCTCGGCCGAAAAGTGGCCCAGATCCAAGTTGGAGCTGCATTTCAGTGCAATGAAATTGGTTTCTACTCAGCAGGACGGCCTCGTGCAGCTATCGCCCAGGCGCTCTACCCGAGAGGTGGCTGCAACATTTCAAGTCGAGAAGGCAGACGTGCTCTTGGCACATGGGGAAAAAACACACAAACTCAACACTAATAAATTAACTGAGGTCAGAAATGGTTTTCCCAGGGGTGGAACTACTGCCAACGGAAGAGGGAAAGAAAAGAGGACGGAGATGAAGGGCCATGGGAAATTGCTTTCCTAAGGGCCCCATCAAACCTGGATAGCTGGTGGTAGACCCTGGTGCCTTATTGAATAAAACGTTTATCTCCCTGAGCTACAGGCACTTTGGGACTCCTGCCCAGCTCCACCCTGGGTCCCAAAGGAGAACCCAAAGCATTTCCTCTCTACCAGCACATCATAGGCTGGAAAACACCCCAGAACATGAACTCCGTGTTCCCAACTAGAAGAACCTCCATTTGGCTGTTCTCCGCTCCAAGAACATGAGTGATGACAAGTGTCTCCATTGGCAGCCCTTGCCAGAATGAATGACTTGACGTTGAGACTTTCTGTTGGGTGCAAATGTCAGGATCGCCTTGCCCAGCTCACACCTGGACGCTGTAGAAATTGGCCCGCTTGCGGCAGCACCTGTGCACCCACACCCAGTACAGCATGATCATGGAGGTCCAGTAGCCAACATAGACAGCCGAGCCCACCAGCAAGTACCAGATCTCCATTTGTTTGTTTTCGGATGTCCAGTCAGCCAGGGCTTCTTGGTAGATGGTGTAGATCAGGCCCCCTAAGAGAAGCAGACCCCAGATGGAGACAGGTAGCAGAGGCATATAGTTCCCCACCATCTTCTTCCGGCCAGAGGTTCCCCAGCTACTCTTGTTCATGGTGATGATGGCGAAATACTTGGCTGGGAGCAGGCCACCCATGTAGAGCACAGCGTAGAGCGACATGAAGATCATGATGGGGTTGCCCCGCAGCCAGCAGGCGTAGATGGCCTTCACGCAAGCCACCAGCTGGACGCACAGCAGCACCCACAGGACATCCCACAGGTTGCCTCCGTAGAAGAGACGCAGGACGGTGGCCGTGACAAAAAAGGGGAAGATTCCTGAGACCACCGACTCATAGGTCATCCATAGGTGGTGGCGGTGCCACCAAAGGGCATTGTAGAGCCACTCGCGGAAGTAGGACTTAGTCCAGCGGGTTTGCTGCGCCAACCATCGCAGGAAGAGGGAAGGGGTCTCTGAGTAGCAGCGAGAGCGGGCTGTGTACCTGGCAGGGGGAGAAGAAAGTTAATCTATAAGAAGACAATGCCCTTCTGGTTCGGGTCGCCATAATTCTCTTCCACAAAACTGGGACAGGACCCTCTATCAGACTTGCCACAGTCCCCTGAAAACTGGGACATATGGCAACCCTACTTCTGCTTCCAGTTGGATCACAAGGCTGGTACATTGGCAACCAAGGCTTGGCACCCCCCTTTCTTCCTTTATCTTCCCTACCTGCAGTATGGGGATAATGATCCATGACCCTACAGTCTTGCTGCATGGACAACATTGAGAAGGATATACAGGGAGCACTTTGCACACTCCGAGAAGGTTCTACAAATGATATTGAGATGCACCTTTCAAAGTGCTCTGATACCGATTTGGGGTGGTGGGGAAGCAACTGTTCCTTTTTAACCCCAGCACTGTGTCCGTTTTAGTGGCTATTGGAAAACCAAAAACTGGAACTTGCTTCCAGAGGCTTCCACAAAGCATGTGACCCCAGGTAGGCTCTGGTAAGTAAATGTCCAAGAGAGGGTCTGGAAGTACCATATTCACAAAAGTCAGATATGTGGATACAGCCCAGCGCCAAGCAGACCAACTTGGCACTAGGCTGGGAAAGCCTATTGTGCATACATGACCTTAGTGCGTGCACATTGGGGATCCTCTGCAGCCCAAGGTTGGGCACACCTGCAGAGTCTATGGAGGAGCCCTAGGGCGAATGTGCGACCTCACTGTGTGTGCAATAGAGGTCTGCAGCCCAGTGCCAGGCAGACCTGGCAGTCCGCAGGTTGCATATACATGTTGCTCGGACCAGGCGGGCAATGGAAGGGTTTCTATTCTCTTGTCCTGTCTAGTCCAAGAGGGGAGAATTATGGCAACCCTATCAAGAAAGTTCATGCGAGGGTCCTGGATGATCGCTGAGAAGCAAAGTGGCAACCCTATGTGAGTTTGTTCTCTCTGCCCTTTGCCCATCCTAGTCATTCAGGTGTCTAAATGTCCTTACTTGGTAGCGTAGCCGATGCTCAGCATCCTATTGGTGAGGTGTCGGTCATCCCCAAAGGTGCAGTGAGTCCCCAGGAACTTCTGATTGTACCACGATTCCAAGAACTGCTGCAGGAGGTCATTCCGATATAAACCTGCAGAGAGAAGCGGTGAAAACAGGTAAGCGCAAAGGTATGATAGAATAAACCCTGCCTCTGATACACCAGGTTTCTGCAAAACTGTTCCTACACTCCCACTTTTATTTGGGTAACCAACTCATGCCGAGGACTTACCCAGGGGGCCACTAATGCAGGAGACGCAGTCAAAGTAGGACTGGCAGGCCCGCTCGATGTTGAAGGCCATCCAGTAGCGCAGGCTGCTCATGAAGCTAATGTAGGAGTCAGAGAGGTTGAGGATCCGCACATCCCCACCAACGGCACCATAGCGCTCATTTGATTCCAACACCTTCACCAGCTCCAAAGTGGCCGCTGGCTCCAGCTTGGTGTCGGAGTCGCAGACCTACAAGAGAGGAACAGGCATGGATTAGGAGCACTCCCAAAAATTGGGCTGCTGGAAGCTGGCAGGAGAAAGACAGCAAACATATGTTGTGTTTCAAAGGCTGTTTCACATACGCATGGCCATCACAGGATGAATGCATGGCCACCATAGGATGAGTGCAACACCAGGCAAATTCTTGCACACACCACTCAATGGTGGGCTCTTTCATCTCCATCCAACACCACAAGTCTTTCCATACTTTCACTGGTTGCTCACACATGGCTGACACACACAGAAAGCAAGCGAGATACACAAGTGTTCTTCAACTTATGGGTTGTGACCCCATGAAAGTCACCAAACCTCATTTGGGGGGATTGCAGCATTCTCTCTGCAAGAGAGGGCCGCTTAGCAGGGTTGTTGTGGAGACAACAAGAGCTAGTGGGAAATGGGGCAAGTGGAGCAAGCAGATTGGGTTCCTGGAGGTAGGGCAGAATTGGTGGTGGGTCTCTAGTCCTGCACCTGATTTATTGGGGCCGTGGCACAACCACTGAGGTATACAAGAGGAATGGGTCCAAAGCAAACTCAGTGGTGTTGTTTCAGCTCATGCAGGTGATGGAGTGGCTCACTCCAAAGAGGTCTACACTGTCCTCAACACAGTATGATCTCCTAGGAGTTTGGAAGAAACAGATGGGGCCCAATTCAGAGTTCAACTTGAAAGCCCATCCTATCCCTGAAAGGCTGAATCTAGGAGACTTAAGAGAGGTGGCTCTGAAGTTCGGGCTGTGTGCCCTCCGCAGGCGTCAAACCTTTTGCAACCCATAAAATGCCAAGTTGGCAAATTAGCATCATTTCCTGATTTTTCATGACTGTTTCTGCTTTCGACAGTCATGGGGAAGGACAGCAAAATATTGAATAAACTCCTCTGGATCCATGGAAACCTCAGCAAACATTCCTCTAGTTTCAGTTTTTATCCGGCACGTTGTTTCCAGTAAGAAAAGGTGTGTTGTTTCCAGTAAGAAAAGGTGTAATCCAAACACTGAATACTTACTGAACACAATGGGCTTACTTCTGAGTAAAACAAAGAAGCAGTACGGAGATGGATTTAATACGAGAGTTGGATTTAATATCCAGGTTCAAATCCATGCTCAGCCGTGAAGCTTCCTGGGCGACCTTGGGCCAATCGGTTTCTCTGTCTCTCTTTCTCAGCTGTGCCTACCTCACAGGGTTGTTGCAAGGACAAAAGGAGGGGGGAACCAACCTCCCTGGAGGAAGGATGATATTAAAATGTGAAAAACAGAACACAATTTTATAGGTTTCTCGACCAGCAGACTGGCAGATGAAGACTCCCCAGGCACAACTGGCCCACCCTTACTGGTTTCTCAATGGGTAGCTATAGGGAAGCATCGGGGAGGGAAGAGGGGAGTTACCTTGAAGAGGTAGACATAGGCTTAATTGGGAAGTTATCGGCTTGATAGCCAGAAAATAATAATTCTTCTACTGAATTAATCTGTGGAACTCCTTGCCACAGGAGGTAGTGATAGAATCTCACCGAGATGCCTTTAAAAGGGGACTGGACAGATTCACAATCATGGGTTATAAGTCATGATGGGTACACGCATTGGATATAAAAATTGGATGACCAGATGTGTCCCTCTTACCTGGACATAATCCACCAAATTTCCCAGGGCCTTGAAAGCTGTGTACATGACTTCCCGCTTTCCGCCCCATTTCTGCATGATGCAGACGCATCTCTTAGTCCGAATCAGCTCTTCCACTACCAGTTGCCCGGGATCCTCCATATCAATTTCACTGTAGACAGAGGGCTCATCGCCTGCCTGGTATCCGCTGTCACCTTCATCCAGATCCAACTGAGGCTGATGGTGGTAGTTGTTCTCCCAAATAAAAGTGCCCATGTCCTCTCCAGCAAAGACCTCCTGGAACATCTCCATCATGTAGCGGTCATCGGGGCTGTTGCCGTCAATCACCATGATAATCCGTAGCTTCTCTGGGGGGTACAAAGTGGCCTTGACGGACTGTAGGCACTCACGGAGGTAAGCGGGGTCCTCCTGGTAGGCAGAGATGGTGAGGGCCACAGTCTTGGTGTAGCTACAAGTCAGAGAGTCCCTCCTCATTCTTTTGTGCTCCAGGAAGGCAAAGAAGCTCTGGATGAGAAGGTGACCCGCCAGGAAGGCTCCGTAGAGTCCAAAGACTAGGAGGTGGTATCGGTCTGCAGCCAGCTGGACTCCCGTGATGTAGGCCCAAGATAGCACTGACAATATTAACAGAGCAAAGCCAACTGTGAAGATCCGACGGCTTGTTGAGATAAAAACCTTGGGAGCCTTGGTGACGTCCATCCCTTAAAAGAGAGATCATGGAAGTGAGCGAGAATATTTAAATGGATTCAGAGGCTCACCTGGTCCAAAACCTCCCCTGCTTTGGTCCATCAGCTACATCTGGAAAGCCTACAAGCAAGGAGAGGAGAGAGGCGAGCTTCTCTTCCACATTTACTCTGCAACCATGAGGTTGCACATACACATCGTGGTTTATGATCTGTGATGGATTTTTACCCATCAATCTGTCAAATCCCCTTTGAAAGGCATCTAGGACAGGTGACATCATTGCCATATATAAATACTGTAGATACATAGACCGACCATGTGGCAAGGAATTCCACAAGCCCTGGCCATCCCAGTTTCATAGGTTAATGCCAATACATGGAAATCATGCTCAGATAACCCAAGCTGACACGGTAGTATTACATTGGAAGTGTACTGTGTATGCAGCCACCACCAGGGTTTTGAGTGAAAGCTGGTGCTTCTTTGAGGACTCTGTTAACATTTCCAAGATGGGTTAACTTTTCACCCTTATCAGGAACTTTTCACCCTTATCTGGATCATGTGGACTTCTGGTAGATGTACAGTAAGAATGACACATGGCTCCAGGATCCCATCAGATAGGGTTTATAGTTATCCAGGACTGAAGGAGTCTGATAAAGGAATGGGAATGCTGGGTGATCTGTATCAATCCCCCACCAATTCTCCCTAAGCAATGGGGCCCATTGATGTTCAATCCATGCACCTCCAGGTAAGGACTAACCAGGACCCTGATCTCCCAATATATGGAGACTGTGCCTCTCCATTTGCTTCTAGGAAAACTGCCAGTGCCCCAGTCCAAGTGTTTGTGCTTTTCTCTGGGTACCTCCAAGCTTGCCAAGGCAAAATCCTGGCAGGGGCTCAGAGGAAAGCTATAAAAACTATTAATGGGGCCCGAGAAGAGGCGTTGCCCCAAATGACAGCAATCGGCACCGATGGGTCACTGAATCAATAAATGACTGAAGTGTTCAACTTGATGTACACACAACATGGCCTCCCCCAGATCCTGCCAGGAGAACAAGAATCCTACTCTTTCCCTTTTTGTTTTACAGCATTAAGATCAAGAAGTCTTAACTGAGTTATAGTTTGGGAGCTGGACTTAGACCTGGAAGATCCAGATTTGAATTCCAGTTGGGCCACAAAGCCTCCTGGGTACCCTCAGGCCAAATCAGTCCTTCTGAGCCTCACCTCCCTCACAGGGTTGTTGTGAAGAAGAAACAGAAGAGAAGCATATACCACCATAAGGATCTTGGGGGAAGAGCAGCATAAAAACCTTGCTGAGTTTGAGCCTCCATTGAAACTGGAGATCCGGGGACACACAAAGAGATCCACAGTTGGAAAGTGAGGGCTAAACCACAGTCCCATGCTAGATTATGCCCCCACATTACAAAGAAAAGAAAGCAGACAGTGGTGGGGAATCCCAAGCTGGGATTCACCCTCATTTACAATACTGCTGAATTTTGCGAACATCCAGCTTATAAGTAAAACCACATGGTGGTGGGTGGATTCCAAAAATAAGGAACCAATATATGTAGCTAACATGTGTTAAGAGAGTTGCATGGACAGACCCACCATGAGGAACAAGGGTGGCCACAACATTCTGCAGAAAGTTTAGGGTAGGCTCATGTCCTCCATATTTAGATGTCCTATGCTGGTGTCCTGCAATGCTGGTGTCCTGCTCTGGTTAAATGTACCAACTGGTGAACTCTGGACTAGATGGGCAGCTAGACTAGATGGGACTTTGGTCTGATCCAGCAGGGCTCTTCTTATGCGCTGTGAAAATGTGGACTCAGCAGCCAACTCAACTGCTGGCCGCTGAAATGTTTCTGGTTCTCGGTCCACAAAGAAGAGATCCTTATCTAGTATCACTTCCAAGATGTTGAAAAGTTTACTGAAGTTGGAGATACCACCACAACCAGAGAACTAAAGGCAGTTGGAAAGAAGGCACGACAGTTGCACCGTATGCATGTACTCTGCTCTTGCTACGTTTGCATGTATTCGACTTTTGCTATGGATTCAACAGGTTTGGCAGGTTTCTGTTATATCAAAAAGCCTGCTCAAACTGTTTAAGCCAAGATAGTTTTGTGTCTGCAATCTATAAACTGTAACCCTCATTTGAGTAAATTCCTTCCATTGATAGTGGAATTAACCGTCCATCAGCATTTAAACACCACTTTAAGCACCATTAAGCACCACTTTAAGCACCATTGACTGTGGAATACCAAGGGGTGGTTTTACTCCTTATCTATTGGTCATCCAGGATACCATTCATACAGTGGACCCCACAGACTGGACCTTGTCACCCTAATTTGTCCCCTTCTAATAATGCTTCTATTGCCCTCCTATTGTTTTTAGATTGTCAACCTCTGGGGCAGAGATCTGTCTTATTCATTTGAAAGCATCATGTTACTGCATAGCCCAAGGACACCAACCACACCAATACCCATGAAATCTGGGGATTATTTAGCAGGCAGTACAGGATTCAAAGTCACCATAAGTCATAACTGCAAAAGAGGACCAGGTCTCCAAAAATGTGGGACTCCCAAGAAAAATGTAGGACATGAAAAATTAAAAAAACACAGTAAATTGCTTTTATGTGATTAACTTAAACAAAATATTATTAAATTTAAAGTGATTCCATAGAATTGATTATATACAGTTCATTTATTATAAGAAGGCTACATGCTGCCTGCTCACAAGGAAAAGTAGGAAAAGGAAGATTTTTTTCCAGGACATCTGGCTTAAGAAAGAGGATACGTCCTGGAAAAAAAAGGACACATCAGGGTGGCCATATGTCCTAAATGCAAAAGACCAGGCCTCCCAAAATGTAGGACATCAAGAAAAATGTAGGACATGACACAATAAAAGCGAATAATTAATATATGTTGCTTTCATGGGGTTAATTTAAACACTTAGAGCATAATCCTAACCATGTCTACTCAAAAGTAAGTTCCACTGTGATCAATGGGTCATACTCCCAGGAAAGTGCCTTTAGGATTGCATGCTACGCTACTTATTTTTAAGTTTAAAACTACTACATACAGTTTGTTACTTAAAATTTATTAATTACAAGAAGGCTACATGCTGCCTGCTCACAAGGAAAAGATAGATTTTTACTGGACAGAAAGCTAAAAAAAGGATATGTCCTGGAAAAAGAGGGCAACCAGGTATCATAACCACAGAGGACGAGGCAAGGGGCCCCAAAATGTAGGACACCCAAGAGAAATGTAGGACATCACTAAATAAAAGCTAAAATATTATTAAATTTTAAATGATTCCATAGAATTGATTATTCTCAATATATATTACTCATATATATTACTTCCATGTGGTTAATTTAAACACTATGGTTGCAAACCTAAAGACACTTTGCAGGGAAACCTGGAAACATAATTCCATTTAACATAATGGGGCTAACTTGGGGACATGGTTAGGACTGAGATCTATGAATTATTATTAAATCTAACACTATTACATACTATTACATACAATTTATTAATTACTGCCTGTTGCCTGCTTACAAGGAATTTTTTCCAGGATACAAGGCTTTAAAAAAAAGAGGGCATGTCCTGGGAAAAAAAGAGGACATCTGTTCACCCTGGGACAGACTCCTGAAATCTGGGGATTTCTTAGAGGGGCAGCCCAAGTGGAGGAGGAAGAGGAGTGTGCACTCTGCAAGTGCTCAGATGAAGCCTTGTGGGTTTTAAACTTTGGCACTGAAAACCCAGGCTTGGGTTTAACCCTTTCCAAGGACCCTTGGCTCCCAAAGGCAGCCAGAGAAGGGGTGATCCCCCCTCCTGCCCACCCCTCTCCTTTACCTGTTTTGATGCCAGCCTCCCTTGATGCCAGCAGGTCTTGATGGATGGATGGATGAGAGGCGAGCGCAGTATTTGAATGGGGCAGCAGGCACCGCCTTCCCTGCGTCAAGAGGAGGCTGAGATCATCCCCTGGGGGGCCAGGAAAGAGGCTCCAGCAGCCCCCCGCCTCCTCCTCCCCCACGATCTCCCAGTGGCACCCACACCAAGAGCTCTCCAGGGCATGTACAGAGCGCAACACACTCTCCAAAGCAACTTTACGCACAACTTTTACGCACTGCGCATCCTTGGAGAGATCAGCCCCACAACCACTTTTCCTGGGCAAAAACTTCACCATGCGATCCTAAGCAGGACACCTACTCACAAGTAAGCCCCACTCACTGCTATGGGGCTTACCTGGGAGTAAGACACGCCTAAGATTGACAACCCACTAAACACAGGATGAGCACAAGACTAACCATGACTACACAAAAGTAAGATCCATTCTGTTCAATGGGTCTTACTCCCGGGAAAGTGTCTTTAGGATTGCAACCTTAATGGGCAGGAGGACCATATGTATTCTTTTTCCAGGACTTGTCCTCTTTTTTAGCCTTTGTTCTGGAAAAATTCTTCTTTGTCCTCTTTTTCCTTGTCAGCAGGCAACATGTAGCCTTTTTGTAATTCATAAATTATATGTTAATAGTTTTAGTTTAATAAGTAATATATTGTTTAAATAAGTGCGTGAAAGCAATATATAGGAGTATTTTTAGCTTTTATTTTGTATTGTCCCACATTTTGGAGGGGTCTCCTACGTTTTGGGGAGCCTCGTCCTCTTTTGCAGATATTATAACAGTCACCCTGTATATGGGAACTGTTACAGTGCAATCCTAGACAGGCAGCCTACTCACAAGTAAGTCCTACTGACTACTATGGAGCTTACCTATGGGTAAGACACCCTTAGGATTGCACTGCAGCAACCCACTGAATACACTATATGGGGGTATAACAGTGGAATCCTAGGCAGTTAGTTGTCTACTACTACTACTACTACAGGTTCACCTGTGAGTAAGTCTACTAATACTACTACTACTACTGGCTCACGGGTTAGTAAGACACACCTAGGATTGTGCTGCGACAACCCAGTCTACTCAGAGTTAAGTAGTGTTCAGTGGGGCCAACTTCCATTAAAGCATGCCTAGATTGCAACATAAAACAATCCTATGTTTGTTTACTCAGAAATAAGTACTATTACGGTCAATTGGGCTTGCTTCCAGGTAAATTTGGCTAGGATTGGGATTGGATAGCCACACTTTGGATACATTGGATAGCCATACTTGGGAGCAAGACTCATTGGGTGCAATCCTAGCCACGTCTACTCAAAAGTAAGCTCCACTGTGTTCAATGGGTCTTACTCCCCGGAAAGTGTCTTTAGGATTGCAGCCATTGACTGTAATGGGTCTGTGCATGTCTACTCTGAAATAAATCCCATTAGAGTCTAAATGTCTTGCTCCCAAGAAAGTGTAGCTATCCAATTCCAATACTAGCCATACTTACATGTGAGTATGCCCCATTGGCTTTCATAGTACCTACTTCTGAGTAGACAAGCCTAGGATTTGGGCTCTCTTGTAATTCTTATGTATACTTTCCTGGAAGTTGTCCCCATTGAAAACTGCTTACCTCTGAGTAGACCATCATATATTAGGCAGCACAATCCCAGGTCCTGCTTCCCTCCTCTCAACACGCGTGTTCATTTTTGAATGTCTGAAAAGGACTAGAGGGGGATTTTTTGAAGAGGAATGAAGGGGAAGCTGGACTCATCGCTTGCAGTTCTTTACAATTCTTATGATCTCCTCCCCTCCTCAAGAACACCCTTTTGGACAAGGATTCCTGTTCACAGATCTAATGCATGTTTACTCATAAGTAAGCTCCACTGGTCTCAAAGGGATTCTCTTCCCAAGCAAGTGTGCCTAGAATTGCAAACACAATTTCCAAGGAAGTCCTCACCGTTTTTTTGCAGAAAGACACTCCCAGGTCTCTCTAAAGTAAATAAAGTAAAGATTACGCTAAATAAAGCAATCCCTTTACTGAAGAAAAAGAGTTGGGGTGGGGGAATTGGTGTGTTGTCATCTAAGATACAGAACACAATTCTATGCATGGCTATCAGAAGAATGTCCCAACAAGTCTAATAGGTCTTACTCGCAAGAAAGAGTGCCTTCATTATATAGGATTGCAGCCACTTGGTTACATCTAATTTCAACAAACTGAACTCATGACTCATTTTCAAGCAATACCACCCAAAGTCTGCTTTTCATTAGAATCACTGCTACTTCACTTTATACACACACATACTTTATATGCATAGAAAAGTGAATATATATATATATATATATACACACACACATATATACACACACACATATATATTTACAGTGGTGCCTCGCTTAACAAGTGTTTCACATAACAAGCAAAAATTTCCAAGAAATCTTGCTTCACATAACAAGTTCCGCTACACTTAACAAGCAAGCATGCTAGGGGCACGCGTGGTATGCAGTCCTGATGCTCCTCATGGAGGCTCTCCATGCTGCCAGCCAGCACTGCTGCCTCTAACTGCCCCTGTAGCCTCCTAACAATGGGGCTTACTCCCAGGAAAGTGTCTTTAGGATTGCAGCCTAAGTAGACTTCATCAGATCATGCACATTGAATGCATGTTTTGAATTCAATTCCAGTGTTTCATCATCTAGTTTTACATCCAGTTAATATTTTTATATGAATATTTTTTGGGATGTGGAACCAATCGTCTGGATTTCCATTATTTCCTATGGAAACATCTGCTTCACTTAAAGAGCATTTCACTTAAAGAGCACGCCTCTGGAACGAATTAAGCTCTTTATGTGAGGCACCACTGTGTGTGTGTGTGTATTTATATAAAATATTATATTCAGGGTGACTGAAAAGTAACTCCCTATATTGTAATTTATAAGTACAGTACTTTAAAATAGGGAGTTGCTTTTCAGTCACCCTGTATCTCTCTCTCTCTCTCTCTCTCTCACACACACACACACACACACACACACACACACACACAAATATTTTTATATACACAGTATAACAGTTTTGCTATCAATTAAGATTCAGGTTGTTAATGAAAATTGGCTTAAGCAACTGACAGCCTGACCATTAATTAACTAACTTAGGCTGCAATCCTAAAGACACTTTCCTGGGAGTAAAACCCATTTAATACAATAGGACTTACTTCTGAGTAGACATGGTTAGGATTGCGCTCTTAGGCTGCAATCCTAAAGACACTTTCCCTTCGAACACAATGGGGCTTACCTTTGAACACATAGAACACAATCCTAACCATGACTACTCAAAAGTAAGCCCCATTGTGATAAATGGGTCTTCCCCCCAGAAAAGTATCTTTAGGACTGCAGCCGAATTTAGTGGCCGTTAATTTGCCTGGTTAGAAGCAGGTCGAAGCTTCACAGTTAATATGGACTGCTCTTCCACCACTATCTAAATTAAGGGGGCTCCAAAAATGGTCACCTAGAAGGGGAAGGAAAGGGAAATTGACCTACCTGTTTTGGATCTGCTGGGTTGAACATCCAGTAGCACCAAGGTTGAGAAAGTCAGAAGATTTGTAGCCCCTGGGAAGGGTTGGCTGCAACCCAAAGATGGATCTAAAGGGGATTTAGAGAGGTTGGTGGGCACCTCATTGATGCTGGAAAATGCAGTGCACTGAGATCCTACAACCAAGGAGTCCAGGGGCTGAGTGCGACCTCCAGACCTCAGTTATACCTTTCCACCCCGAAGAAGAACAAAGGGCTGCTGGACCCCTTGCCACAATCAAAGGTGACTCAGTGGGCCCCGTGTCTCCAAATTAAAAAAGCTTGATTGGGGCCAAGCTCGTGGGTGCTACTGGGTGCCGAGAACAAAGAGCAGCCTCTCTCCCCACCTTGACTGAGTTAGAGGCACTCCCCGGCTCTGCCCAAGCTTGGGGCAAAGGCAGGGAGACTAAGCAAGCAGAGGGTCAGGCAGGCGTGATTCTGCCGCAGGCAGACTGCAAACAAGGCGCAATTTCTTGGCTACCCTTCTTTGCCCAGCGTTCCCTGAAGGCCTCCTTTTTGGCCAAGGTCAAGCCCTGCTTTGGCCAACTGACCATGGCATGTTGCAAATTCATTGTCCAGAGGCTTAGGAACACCGAGAAAGACCCGCCAGACCAGAGCTCCTTGGCCAATGCAGTGCGACCCCCTTATCTATGGGTTCCGCACCTATGGATTTGAATATCTGCAGATGATAAGCCCACAGCTGGAGAGCCTTAAGGATCTCCTGGACTGGGAGTGCATCCAGGAAGTCGCTGATTGATTATCAGGCTCACTGACTGATTGATTGATTGATTATCAAGCTTCAAATATATATTCAAGTCAATGAGCCATACAAATGATGGTGTGGTTGGTACTCAAATTATTGGGGGTCACATGGCACATTTATCTACTGCAGCAGTTCCTTTGGAATTGCATTTTATCAGTCTGGGGGAGGCAATGATCGGCTAAATCTGAGAAGGGGATGGGGTTTGCAGGTGACCATTTGGGGTCCGATTTTACTCCCCATAATTTGACAACTGTCCAGAATGAGTTTTTCTAGAGCTTTTGCTTATCAAACCAAGAAGCACAAAGAATTTCAAATGTGCACCCACCACCACTATTTGGTCAAATGGTGTTAAACGTCCATCAATTTTACATCCAAATTATAGACATGGAATAAAGCGGGTGTTAGGCCCATGGATCTTACTTCAGAGTAAAAAGGATCGCCTTGCATTGACAACGTCATGGTCAAAATAGCCCTTTCAAAAAAAATCTTTGCAGCGTTCCCAAAAATCACACTCCAGAGCGTTTCACTTTTTCCCCAATGCCTACAAATCTCACATTTTTCCTTGCAAAAATCTGGGCTCCCCCTCTCTGGTTTGTGTCACCCGCTTTCCACTCTGACACGTGGAATCTCTAGCCAGATGCTGGTGGCATTACTCACTTTAGTAGCCTGCTAATTCTTATTTTTTATTTTTTGGGCTTCCCAGGCCACAACCCACTGATGGGTCAGCAAAGGGAAAATTCTTCCCAGACCAAGACGCAGTTCAAAGGGCTTTTCCCTGAAACAGGCGCATCCAGTCCAAGTCAATAGTGATAGCAAAAGGCCAGAGGCCAGGCATGTCCAGGAATCAGGCTGCCCACACGCCAGGAGTTATCTCAACCCGCCAAATTGATGTCTTGAATCTTTCTTCCGGGGAAGATCCTCTCTTTTCAGGCTTATGGGTGATGACATTTCAAGTTTGTTTGTTTTTTTTTAAACCAACAATTGTGTTTTAAGAAATAATCCTCTATGAAAGAGATAAAGGTCTTCAAAGATTAAGCTGGTTGATCCAAACCAGCCAAGTATGAACCACATTTGGCTTACTTGAAATCTGAAAGATTTGTCCAAGTCCTTCAATGATGTCAGCGCATTAATCAGACATGCTCTTAAGCATGATAGGCTGTGGGTGGCGCAAGCGGTAAAGACGCTGTGCTTGTTAAGCAGCAGGCCAGGGTTCGATTCCCGGGTCGGCCCCACAAGACAGGGTGAGCTCCTGTCCTTAGCCCAGCTCTACGACGCCAGCTGGATCCAATCGTATGGGCTCTGCCTTTCCATTGGACTAATTCAGTGGCGTGGAGAGGGGGGATTTGCTGCTTGGGTAACAGCCTATCCTCCATAACAATCTACACAGGCTTTCGTGCTTTGCATGCAGCGTATGCAGCGCTGAGCACGATCCCATAGTCTTCCAAGACTGACGGAGGCCTGCTTTTCTTAAGCATGCAACATGCTCCAATGAGAGCGACAGCTTCTTGAGATGCATTTTAAATTTAAAACTACTACATACAATTTGTTACTTAAAATTTGTTAATTACAAGAAGGCTACATGCTGCCTGCTCACAAGGAAAAGACAGATATTTTTCTGGACAGAAAGCTAAAAAAAAGGATATGCCCTGGAAAAAGAGGGCTACCAGATGTCATAGCCACAGAGGACAAGGCAAGGGGCCCCAAAATGTAGGAGACCCAAGAAAAATGTAGGATATCACCAAATAAAAGCTAAAATATTTTTAAATTTAAAATGATTCCATTGAATTTATTATTCTCAATATATATTACTTCCATGTGGTTAAACATTATGGCTGCAATCCTATAAACACTTTCCAGGGACATTTAACATAATGGGGCTTACTTTTGAGTAGGCATGGTTAGGATTGAGATCTATATGACTTATTAAATTTAACACTTGAGATGCATAGCGCATGGGGGAAGAACAGGATGGGACTGCTTTGCCCAGGGTGACCAGATTATTCCTGAACCCCAGGACCAAAATTCCTAATCCCAGGCCAAAATTCCTACCCACTTTTTAAAATTGCCAAAAAATGTATTTGTTTTGTTTTTGGGGTTTTTGACCATAACTTTTGATAGGAAGGAGATATCCTCAAACTGATTTTTGCATTGGATTCTGCTCCTCAATACGAATCCAACTACATATGGCATGATGGGGTACTGCGCTCTACTGCGAAGTTTCAAAATGAAGCCAAAATGTAGGACAATGAAGCCAAAATGTAGGACACCCGGACAGGAGGCTAAAAAATCCAGACAAATCCGGGTTTTTCTGGTCATATAGTCACCCTGGCTTTGCCACTCCGCTGCATGTCTGATCCCAAATGTGCCCCTTGGCACATTCTATTTTTAGTTATCCCCCTCCCCAAACACACACATTGAAAGTCAATATAAACTTTTCCCCCGCCTTAAAATAGCATAAAAGGCATGCAGTCAAGTGAGAGTAAAAACCCTATAGTGCACCAGATCTGTTTCTCAGCCCCCAACACCACAACCCAAGGCCCGTATTTTATAAGGTAAGGACAATAACCTATACCGGGCTGTGTAACGGATTCCAGGTAATGTGCGGACTTGGCTAACTGTTTGCAAGAAAAATCACACCAAAATGTTCCTACCAATGGAAAACTGGTACCAAAAAGCAACCACTCTTTAAATATCTTGGGAACACACTTCTTTGGTACAAACGACAAATATACCATATTTACTCGTCTCTGCTCCATCGAATCTAATGCGCACAGATACTTATAAGCAAAACAATGTAATTACTCAAATTTAATTAACCACCGAACGTAATGCACACCCTGATTTTGGAGTCTGAATTCTGCTGAAAAATGCGAGGGTTAGATTCAAGTAGGTTAGTGCAAACAACAACAAAAATCCACAGATGCCAAGTGGGCTATTCTGAGTGTGTGCGCACATTTCTACAGGTGTGGGGTCCACTACCAAAAAGGCCCTTTTGGAGCATGACACATTTCCTCACATAATGAAGGAACGCAAAAGAAGGTCTCCGAAGACAATCTTCGCACATGGACCGGTTGATGTGACAGCAGATATGTGAGATACATACCCTCAAGATCTCAAGCAGGAAGTTGCAGAGAACAACTTCAAACCTGGAAATATTATTATTATTATTATTAAGTTCCAAGCTTAGAACCAGGAAAGATCAGAAGTCTTTCATGACCCCATAACATGCAACCTTGCACCTCCCCAAAGGCCCTTTTAGAGTCCATCAGGCCTCTAGGAAGCCACTTAAGGACACTGTTCCAAAAAAGAGGTTCTGTTCAATGTAGAAGGCCATCAGTCTCTCCCAGAGCCAGCCTATCTTGCTGTGCATCATGTGCCCCTTCATGTGGCACTGTGCGGCACCAAATCCCCTCCTGTTACCTTTGGTGGTATCATTCCTCCTCCTGCTTCCAGGATTTGAATAGCAAGAACAAGGGGTCAAGAGGAAGTACAGAGAAGCATAGGGAGAAGTGTTCCCACGTTCCACCTACTTGGGTTCAGTTTTGGTCCCCTCGCCTGGAATGGCTCTGAAGTGGAGGCGCCCCTTGCACCTCCCTCCAAGACCAACTCCTCCACCCCCTCTAGCTATGCCACTGCTTTGGAGCTCTACCCAAGACTCAGAATGCAATCCTAACACCCACTTAGGCCAACGTACATCCTAGCACAAGTTCCATGCCTGCCTGGGGGTATTGCAAAAGTGCCATAGGGCAGTAATGTGGCACTCCTGGGATGGTTAGGCCATTGCACAGGCATGCACTGCCTCCCCACACCATCGCAGAACAGGTAAGCTGTGCCCACGATGACCATATGTCATAACCAAAAAAAGAGGGCAATGACCCCCAAGATGTAGGGCAACCCAAAAATGTCGGACATGACAAAAATAAAATCTAAAAACACATGTGTGTGTGTTTGTGTGCATGTTTGTGTATGTGTGTTTTTCATGGGGTTAATTTAAATGATGTTACTTATCAAATTTAAAACTTTTTATTTAAAACTTTTTATTTATTTAAAACTTTTTAAATTATCCAATTTAAAATTATTATTGTTGCAATATTTAAGACACTTTCCTGGGAGCAAGTCCCATTGAACACAATGGAGCTTACTTTTGAGTAGAAATGGTTAGGATTGTGCTCTATATGTAATTTATGACATATATAGGGTGCAATCCTAAGCATGTCCCATTGTATTCTATAGAATTTACTTTCAGGAAAGTATGTATAGGATTGCAGCCATAATTTATTAATTCCAAGAAGGCTACATGTTGCCTGCTCACAAGGAAAAAAGTATAATGAAGATTTTTTTTTTTCCAAGGACACCAGGCTTTTAAAAAAAGGACACGTCCTAGAAAAGAAAACACGTGGTGGTCACCCTGGTTGTGCCGGCCTAAATTGGTTAGGATTGTGCCGTCAGTCCGTTTTAAATGCACAAAGGAAACTAGAAAGGCAGGAGATTGGGATGGAGTTTCTAGCCAGGGGAAACCTCAGGGTTGTGAATCACGACTCCCCCATCATGGTTGACCAGGCAGGACTCACTTGCCAAGCATTGATACGTGGGAGGCTGTGTTGCACACCTGGCCAATTTTTGTGGCTCCACTTGGCTTGGGATGTGGACCAATGTTGCCTCCCTTGTCCTTCCTGCTTTTACTCAGTTACTAGTGAATGGGAAGTGCATGGGAAGGGTGGGTCGCAGCGTCCTCGGCTCCACCAGCTCCACATGGGCAGATTCTGGTGGCAGAGCAGATGAGTCAGTGGACATCTCCGTGGGCTCTCCAAAGGACCCAATGATGATGACTCTCTAGTGTAGACCTCCTCTGCGTTTGAAGCCTAGTGATCCCACTGGGGGGGTGGGACAGGCAGGGAAGAACATTTCGATGTGGGCACCCTGAGCACAAGTTGGCAGAGTTGGATTCCTACACTTTGCCAAATTCAATTTTCCAACCATATGGGTAGAAGGACAGAATTTTTCTCTTTTGTTTTCAAGACACTTTCTTGATATGGAGGACTCCAGAAGGATGGGGGGAGAGTTCCTTCCCTCCTTCTGTCCTCACAACCACCCTATGAGGTAGGCTGACCGAGCGAGCATGATTGGCAAAGAGTCACCAAGGAAGCTTCAATGGCTGCTCAGGAATTTGGACCTAAATCCGAACTCTAGAAAATCAGGGTCAAAAATCAGGGATGGCAACATAAGAAAGTGAATCCTGGGCTAGTCATGATTGAAATTAGCTAGTCATGGGGTCAGTGGGCTCCATCCCCATTCATTTCAATTGAGCCTAATAATAATAATAATAATAATAATAATAATAATAATAATAATAATAATAATAATAATTAAATGGATCCAAATAATTCAATTCAAATAATTTTGTTGTAATCCAAGAATGTGGTAATGATACAAATGTTCCCAAAAATCACATGTTGGCTTCTCATCACATCCCCCTCTCGACACATTTGGAGATGTGCCAAAACACACTCATGCTCTTCTAGAAGGCCCAACCTTTTGGCAACAAACACTGAGCCAAACTTTGTTTCGCCATGCCCATCAATTCCTCATTGATCATCGCCATGGGTTGACTGACGGCTGTGACAGGGGACCGAAAGGCTCACCTGGTTTCATGACATCAGCTGCTCACGGACCTGTGACCAAATGCCATGGGAGTCGATTTTGGGAATGTGACTCAGATTACTTGTGGTTAAAAAAAGCAAACGTTCCCTTTCCCATCTCCTTCAACTCCCAGCACATTTTTGGACTCAGAGATGTGGTCACCGGATGCTGGATTAGAGGAACCTCTGGCAACCCAAAGGTCACTGGATGCTGGATTAGATGAACCTCTGGCTTGATCCAGCAGGACTCTTTGTTGGATTCTCGTTGGGTTTGATTGGAAAAAGCATGAGAGGAGCATACAATAGGCACATGGAGCCTGTTGTCCTTCTCACAGCTCATCCTTTTTGTTGTGACCTTTTCACACAAGTAAGACCAGCAAGTAGCTAGGATGCGAGCCGTGCTGAATCAGATGATCCCCTCGGTTTTTCTGTCCTGTTTTGCATAAAAGCTGGTCTGTGCCTGGACTTTTACCAGTGGAAAGGCAGAAGCTTACCAACAGCAACAAGGCTGCCTTGGTGGGCACCTCCACCACCACCACCATTACTTAAGGACACTGAATCAATGTTACTTAAGGACAGGGTGACCATAGATATACAAAAAAGAGGACAAAGCCTCCAAAATGCAGGACACCAAAGAAAAATGTAGGGCATGACATAATAAAACTATCTATAATGACATCATAAAACTATCTATACTGCTTCTGTATGCTTAATTTAAACATCACTTTACTTATTATTACACTATAAATATCGAATTTATTAATTACAAGAGGGCTATATGCTGCGTGCTTACATGGCAAAAGAGGACATTGAAGTTTTTTCCAGGATACAAGATTTCCAGGATACAAGATTTTCCAGGACAGTGCTGGAAAAAGAGGACATATGTTCACTCTGCACTGAATCTCTTTGAATAGCAGCCCCCTATAGTGTTTTAGGGGTTTTATAGTGTTTTAGCCTCCTATAGTGTTTTAGTGTTTATAGTGTTGCAGGGTTTTTCCCCCAGAGAAGCCCCTATGTACTATAGGCCACCAACTGCCTATATGATCATTCTGCAAAACATGGTATGTGCGGAAGGACAAAAATGCTCCGTCTTTTACACCCAGCAAAGGTGAGTCAGGGAGAGGTCTGCATTCCACACCTTGATTCTTTGCTTTTCAAATCAGACCCTCCCTTTCTCTTCTACACAATTGGCAATTAAAGTCACGGGTCCGGCGCTGTCACATATCATGCACTCAGGCTCTGAATGCACCCCACCAAACATGTCCCACAACCCCCTGGGGATCTGAACTGCATCAGAACTAGCCTGGGGATCATGTCTGTCCCAAACTCCTTAGTAGTTTGGGAACCACTAATCTAATAACCATTGAAATGTTGTAGAAATTGAAGGCCCAGAGGAGCATTGCGATCCTGAACACCAGCGCTTTTTCGGTATCTCTCATTGCAATCTGCGACACGCAGATTAATGGCACATTGAACGTCACAAACGTTTCTACGGTACTATAAACTCCACGTATTTGGTGTGTAATTGTTTTTACCAGTTAGAAGGAGACACACCAGTTACCTAGAAATGTACTTTTAAACTCGGGTTATCCTTTTGGCTTGAACGAGCTACTGTAATGAGTTTTATAACGAGCACTGCCAAGCTTATCAGTACTTTATGTGCCACACTGATACTGTCCTATCAGCAATCAGAGTAATATATTAGATTAGTCCAATAAACTTAGTATCATTGTTTCTGAGAAATCAGTGGATTAGAGAAAATAGAAAGCTAATGTTGAACTGTGTGCTATTTGAAAGCTAATGTCCACAGTGCATATTATTTAATCACTGGCATATTATGGGATGGCCTTTGTTGTGTGAAGCTATATATACTATGTACTCTGCATTTTTTTGTGCATCTACCCAAATCTGACTTGGATGCTGAATGCGTTGATGCACACGGGACAAATGCTCTTAAAATTGATGAAGACTAAAAGCTGTGTGTGTGTCTTCAATATGCAAGTACCCTTGATGAGAAACCTGGGGTTTGGGTTTTTCCCCCATCATGAGCTACAGTGTTATTTTTTCAAGCTAAGCCCCCAATAAAGTATAAGTTATTAATTTAATATATTACTTAATAATATTTTTTATTTTTCTAATTATTATTTTTCTAATAATATTATTTTTCTACTATTATTAAAAATAATATTTTAATATTAATAACAGCAAAATATTATTATTATTCTATTATTAAAATAATATTTTATTGTTTAATTTTCTTATTTAATTTTAATTTTCTTATTTAATTTTAATTTTCTTATTTAATTTTAATTTTCTTAAAATAAATAATTTTATTTTATTATTTAATATTTATTTTATTAATATAATTAAAATAATATTTTAATAATAGAAAAATAATATCAGAAAAATAATTAGAAAAATATTATTATTTTTTTCTAATAATAATGTTTTATTAATAAATTATTATTCTCACACTGATAAA
Organism: Cryptoblepharus egeriae; assembly: GCA_030015325.1. Lineage (NCBI taxonomy): Eukaryota > Metazoa > Chordata > Lepidosauria > Squamata > Scincidae > Cryptoblepharus > Cryptoblepharus egeriae. The sequence continues at coordinate 4,982,640 of JAREYC010000014.1, forward strand.
TTTACCGCAAATTTACTTTACCTTATTAGATAAATTTAAATTAGCCTTAAAAAGAAAGCTGACAGTAGTAAAAGCTATTTTAGGACCATTGCTAAGAACCTGAGCAGGGCTGGGATTTTTGAGACCTGAAGGGGTTTTACCCCCAAATCCAGAGTAACTACGGGAACACGTAAGAGTTACTTGGGAACATGTAAATTACTGCACCACCTAGTGAAAACCTATGGGAAATTCATATTGGAATCCTGAGTAAGTTGTTCTTACACTGGAGCAAGGACTCCCCCTAGTTACTCTGGATTTTGCCCATAATCTGATCCCATCCCTCTTACCTAGTGATGCTTTTATCTGATGGTCTTAACTTTTTCATTTAAGATGCTGCAACTTCATATTTGAGGCTTCACGACCCTATTGGGGACCCGATCCCAAAGTTGAAAAACACCGAGCCAGAGAAATTTGCACCCGGAACCCGTCAATTTTGAACATCAGCAACCTCTCTGTTTAAAAATGCTAAAAGGAAGGTATTGGCCTTACCATGAAGATGCTTGAAATTATCTTTTTCCGCTGCAGGTTTATGCATCTCCAGACTAAGAGGGAAGAGTGTTGCCATTTTGATTTTTTGTTTTTGATCCAGAACTTTCCAAGACTTCATAAGTATGATACAGTCGGAAAAATCAATGGGAGAGAACAGTCCTTCTGTACAGAAACTGAAAGAAAGCACAAACATACAGGTTTGAGTACATCTGAAAACAGATATCTTTAAATAAATAATCAAAAACCGGCCAGGTAATTCATACAAGTGCCATGAAGGAGCAACGTACAGCATTCTTTGATAACCAACCTGACCTGGCAATCAGAAGCACAGCCTGTTTCCCAGGAATTTACTCTCAAATGTTAATAAACTTTAAATTCTTTGATGCATCACATCCTTACTCAAGAGTGAGTCTCAGTGGGATTAACTTCAGAGTAAACCTACAAACCTTACTGGGATTAACTTCTAACCTACATAAATTTAGAAACATGAGTAAACCTACTACATGCCTTCTTGCCAACTACATTTTCCGGACCAACAAGAAAACTGTACTTGGAAGAATACATCCTACATTTCCTTCTCTTCCTTATAAACCCTTTTGGTGAGATTCAAATGCAAATATCCCTCAATTTCTATTTAATCTAGTCAAAACCTTTTCACACACCCTCTTTTTAAAAAGAACATTCTATCAAAAACCACTTAGGTTTATCAGAGTTTTTAAAAAGAAATAATATTTATAAGTAATAGAGGTAATGATCCCCCGCAGGTTACACTGTTAGTCATGATCAACTGTAGGGTGTGGTGCTCATCCCCATTTCTAAGCCAGCATTGTCCTAAGGTCATGGAGCCGGCATAACTGCCAATGGCGCATGGAACACTGTTTTACCTTCCCACCAAGGTGGTACCTATTTATCTACATTTACATGCTTTCTAACTGCTAGGTTGACAGGAGCTGGGCAAAGGATGGGAGTTCACCCCATCTTGCAGGACCCAGGTCTCGAACCCTGGCCTGCAGATTAACTGGCACAGTGTCTTAACCACATGCTCCACCTGATTATAAGTAATAATAACCAGTAAAAATACTTCAAACATTTCCCTATATTTACCCAAGCTTGCAAACTGCAGGAGCTGAACTCTTTGCAGGGTCATCAGTAGTTACAGTATTTGAGTTTTTAATAACCCCAGAGCTTGAGACAATTAACTTTCCATCACTGTTTGGCAACCCATCCAAAATCAGATTGTGACCCACAAGTGGGTCCTGACCAGTGGTGGGATTCAAATAAATTAACCACAGGTTCTATGTCCTAATAACCTAAATTAACAACAGGTTCTATGTCCCATTAGTAACCAGTTCTCAGAACCAGGTGCTCATTGGCAAAGGGTCCTATAGAACCTGTGAGGACCCCCTGAAGCCCAGCAATGTCTTGACCCACAGCTTGGGAAACACTACCCTAGTCTAATCTTCTCCACCATCATAGAAAATCACCTCTCTCTGCAGTATGTCCTGTCACCCATATATTGGAACTTATTATTATTCTATACCCACCCAAGCTATGTTTGTAAGAGAGGGGAGTTGGTGCCCTCCCCCCATTACACTCTCCAGAATAACCTCTGGCTAGTTTTATGTGAAGAAACCCAGCCACAAACATAGGATTTCTCTTATTCAAACCTGACATGAGTTTGACCATATCCTCAGTTTTTCCATCTGTACAATGGGAACATTATATGATACCACTTTCTTATTAGAATCCTCATGAAGGGTTCCCAAAACTGAATCTGGCTACACAAAGCCTATAATTACTATGCAAAAGGAGAAGATTGAATCATCTCCTTAATGAAATCACCCCAGACCCCACTAATCCCCTAAAGAGGTATTGTCTCTCACCTCTAAAACAGAAGATTTCTTTTCAAGGAATTTGTTTTAATTCAATGTAATTAGCATTTAATCTACTCATCTGTTCTTTCATTCTTTTGGAGCTAGGAGGGACCTTTGTTTTTTAAAGAGATCCTTCTGGAGCTCAACTATTATCACACAAATCCCTCCCAAACCTTTTTTGGAACCTGATTTAAATCCTTCCCAATTTCCTGTCTGAGTTTGTAATCTCTTGGCTGGAGGTGAAAATTGTGCCTCGGGGCTAGTCAGTGGGAAAAGCTGCATTTTAATGAGCAAACCCAAGAATCTGTGCCCAGGATTCACTCTGGAGAACATCAGATTGACACTGCAATCTTGTGAATGCCTACTCTGTAGAAAATCTTATTAGCATCAGTGGAGTTTGATTTACTCACAGGAAAATGTATGCTGAGTTGCATCACAGTGTGCCTGCTTAACTATTAGCCCATTTGGGGTGTTTATTTGGAGAAAATGCAAGGTTTGGGGTGTTGATTCAGACTGGGCTTCAGAAAAATACCCTATATTTTATTTCTTCCCCCTAAGAGCACAATCCTAACCATGTCTAGTCAAAAGTAAGCCCCATTGTGTTCAGTGGGACTTACTTCCAGGAAAGTGTCTTTAGGATTGCACTCAAAGCCAACCCAAGTTCTTATGACAGAAATTCTCCCCTGTTTACTTGTGCACCTGGATTTGTAAAAATATCACCGAAGATATGCAAGTAGTATACTAGAATGTCTCTAAGACAGTAGAGTGGTGGGCTAGAGTGTCTCTTGGGATGCCTCTTTCTCCTCCACACTTCCTTTTTTCGCTCTTTAGAAATCCAGGGAGGAAAAAGAGTGATGGAGCTAAGCCCCCCATCCCAAATATGCACTGCCTCCGAGTCCAATCTATCATCTTTACGTAGAAGTAGGTCCACTGTAGTCAATGAGGCTTACTCCCAAGTAAGTGTGGATAGGATTGCAGCATAAGAGCACAGTTCTAACCATGTCTACTCAAAGGCAAGCCCCATTGTGTTCAATGGGTCTTCCAGGAAAGTCTGTTTAGGATTGCAGCCTAAGAGCACAATCCTAACCATGTGTATTCAATGGGTCTTACTCCCAGGAAAGTGTCTTTAGGATTGCAGCCTAAATCAGGTTTTGGATAGTCTAAACTTGCTGGCCTTTTTCCTGACATTGCTGTGTCTTGTTTCTCAGGGTTTTTTTGCCATTTGGAGAGTTACTATTGCCAGAAAACCCCAGAAACAAGACACAGAAATGGATTATAGGTTGCCAGAAAAATCTCTAAACCTATTTCTCCTGGCATTTTAGCAGTTAAACAGATGAAGCTTTAACCAGGATGGTGTAATGGTTCATTAGTTGGACTGAGACCTGGAAAATCCAGGTCCAAATTTCCCCTCTACCATGAAGCCATCTCGGTGATCTTGGGCCACTTTCAGCCTCACCTACCTTGCAGGGTTGTTGTGAGGATAAAGCCTTGCAAGCCGCCTTGTGCATTTGTGTTAGCATGGGAAAAGCGGGGTGTAAATAAATTTTCCCATTCCTGCTGTCGCAGTGGTGGGCATAGCCTTTCCTTCCTGCCATTAACTTCTAAAGGAATAGGAGCCTCACCCTAGAAATCCAGTTGGGAACCCTGCTTCTAGCAATGGTCCTCGCCTTCTCTAGCTCCCCTCTATTAACAGCTGCGGAGTGGGTATGGGAGAACCTGTGGCAACCTGTGGTGACACACATACCTCGGTCAGGTGGGATAACACATTAAGCAGCACTTAGCATTGAGTGTTTGGTTGCAGCTTCATTCCTGTGGTTTTGGGAACTTCCACTGGTTTGAGTTTCTTTCTAATCCTGCTTCCTTCTTAAGTGTTGCTCAATTGCTCTCCCTTTCTTTTTCCCAGGAGGGCAGCCTGCAAGAAGTTTGCATAAAATATTCCCATTTGAGGAGGATCTGGTCTGCCAACTGATCAAGGGAGAGCAGTAAATGCTCTGGTGCCTTTAAGAGAGGTGTGATGTGTAGAAATGGGCAGGTAGGAGCTTTCAATTCAACCTCAATTACCTGCTTAAAGAGCTGATTGGGCCAGAATTTTGTAGTGCTCTGGGTGTAGGGTTGCCATATGTCCCCCCAAAATAGGGACGATCCAAATTTGAGGATTGTGTTCACATACTGGCAAATGAGACAGAGGGTCCTGTCCTGATTTTGTGGAAGAGAATTATGGCAACCCTGTTTGGGGGGTGGATGTGGACCTAGAAGATCCATGTTCAGATATAAAATCCATGCTCAGATATGAAGCTTCCTAGTGACGTTGGGCCAACCACTCTCTTACTACTGAGATGTGGATCTATGAGATAGTAGTACTCAGTACAGGCATCCTCCACTTAAAGTGGAGCACCATCCCAAAGTGAAAACTTTTGGAAAGTACAACCCAATCTTTTTTAGTTTATAAATGTTGCTTCTAATGCTTTCTTAGTCAGCAAATTGCTAATGCCCCTTTTATTTTGCAAATTTATGCTGCTACACCAAGATTTCTGCAAATGGTTTCTCATTAATTTCTCCAGGAATGGGAGTAGACCAGGAGTTACTACATGGGGGAAGGCACTCTTCGCCTTTAGAACAACAGGGAGAGGTTGAATGAATGGAACATGCATTGAATGAATGAGTTCTGAAAGGTGTTGAAAGAGTAGATCATCAGCAAATGAACCATCAGTAAGTGGGGGATAGCTGTAGTAGTACTCAGAAGTAGCGAGATAAGTGTAGGAATGCACCTATTGAGATGTGTAACTAGCAAGGTTACCATATAGAATGAAGGACAGATTGCCTCTACCTTTAACCATTCCACAGAAGAGGGAATTGAGGCAGGTTTAGCTCATCATAGAAGGATTTAAAAAGCAGCACCTGCCTGAATTCCCCGTTCTATGCAATGGTTAAAGGTAGAGGAACTCTGTCCTCCATTCTATATGGTCACCCTGGGGTGGACCCAGGTGGTACATATCATGCAAGTCAGTTGTTTCTGGGTTCTGTCTGGATGAGAACTCTAGAGAGAATCCAGAAGTGTTATCATGATGTCACTGCTCTGGGTGCCTGGGTTTCAACCTACCTCACAGGGTTGTTGTGAAAACAAAAGGAAGGGAGAAACCATGTCTACCACCCTGAGTAGAAGTGTGGTTTAAAAATGTGAATAAATAATAAAGGGGGATTCCTTAAGGCCAAATTAGTCATGATGTTCAACATTTAAAGAGCCATAGGGTCTTATGTGCAGGTTTATGAGAACACTTGGTTTGTTAAGATGGCACAAACGATGTTCATGGCATTTTAAACAGAGTTGCAGCACTGCTACATGGATGGGCTGGCCCAATGAGCATCCTGGATAGCAGCTGCCGGCCAGTATGACCAGTACAGGACTTGCTGAACAAAGCGGCCTGACTGGATGGTAGCAGCAGTATCACACATAGGTAGGATTGCCATATTTCTCTTCCACACAGTCAGGATAGGACCCTCTGTCCCATTTGCCAGTATGTGACCACAATCCCCCCAAATCAGGATTGTCCCTGTTTTGGGGGACATATGGTAACCCTATACATATGCAGACTTGGAAAAGACAGTTCCAAGGAGGGGAAAGGGCATACTATCCCTGCTGCACAGCTTCCAGACAGAGTCGAATCCTCGCATGTTTCTTTGTAGGTCAGAAGCACACAATTTCCAAACTGTGCGAGTGTAACGGAGGAGTTGCCCAGCCGGTGAACTTCCCTTTGCCAAATCTGCTGAGTGATACGGAGTGTCTTAATCAGAACAGCCATGCGTTATGTTCTGATGATGTTTAGGAAAAAAGCAATGGCACCCTCGGAAACCTGGTGGCACCCATTTTTTTTCCACAAGAGCATAGCTATTTATAGCTGCACCATTATCGTGCTTTTATGCGCACGATTGCCTGACCTGCTGGGATGATGGCACAGCATGTTTGGTTGCTTGGGGAACACAACAGTTGGCAGCCCAGCTACTGGGAGGCAATGGTTGTTTGCCAGTTTGGCTGGATGAAAACACCTCCCTGTGTGCAGGGGCAAGTTCAGCTCAACAGTGATCTGAAGTTGCTCTCAAACTTCAGCTTAAACTTTCCCAAACTTTCTGCTCCCAAATTTCCTGAGTTGTTTGCTCCCCGTACCTTGGTGGGGACAAAGGAGACAAAGATGGAACTGGATACATACATACTTTATTTTCTCGAATCTAACGCTCACCCTTTTCAGCCAAATTCAGTCTCCAAAATCAGGGTGCACATTAGATTTGGTGGTTAATTATATTTGAGTAAATACAGATTATGAGTATAGGGTGCATTAGATTTGAGTAAATATGGTAACTAGCCAGGAATTACTTCCCATCAGGCTTCCAAGTTGCTTTTCCCCCCAAATTGTTCTGCATTGTCCCTAAGAAATTTCTCCTATATGCCAAAATGTGCCTTTTTCCAGGCTTATGATGCCAGGCTGGCTTCATACTGATGTAGCTACAAGGTTTGCAAAACACTAAGGCTGCAATCCTAACATATTTTCCTTGGAGTAAGTACTATTGAACACAATGGGGCTCACTTCTGAGTAGACATGTTTAGGATTGCACTGTCAGTTTTGCAGAGAGCTTCAATACAACGTGCAAGTGGTTCCTTCCCCTCTTTTCAGAGCCATTCTGGGTAGGAGATTTAAACAGAGGCAAATGCCTGGCTTCGAAGGAGAGGGACTCCTTGCATGGCACATTCAGGCACCTATAAAACTTAGGCTGTTATCCTAACGTCCGGTTAAGAAGGCAAATGCCATTTTAGGCTGCATTAAGAGATCTGTAGCTTCCAAGTTGCCAGAAGTTCTAGTTCCTCTTTATTCTGCATTGGTGAGACCTCACCTTGAGTCCTGTGTTCAGTTCTGGGCACCTCACTTGAAGAAAGATGCAGCCAAACTGGAGCAAGTCCAGAGGAGAACAAGAATGATCAGTGGGATGGAAGGGAAGCCCTACGAGGAAAGGTTGGGGGAACTTGGGATGTTCAGCCTGGAGAAGAGGAGGCTGAGGGGAGACATGTTTGCCCTCTTCAGATACCTGAAGGGCTGTCATAGGGAGGAAGGGGCTCATTTGTTCTTAGCTGCCTCTAAAAGTAGAACTAGAACCAATGGGTACAAACTGCCAGAAAGGAGATTCCAGTTGGATATCTAGAAAAAATTCCTGACGGTGAGGGCGGTTTGGCAGTGGAACAGATTGCCAAGGGAGGTGGTGGACTCTCCCTCACTGGGGATCTTCAAGCAGAGGCTTGACGAGCACCTGTCAGGGATGCTCTAGGAGGATTTCTTGCTGCAGGCAGGGGGTTGGACTAGATGACCTACTAGGTCCCTTCCAACTCTAGGATTCTATGATTCCACTACTTTGTAGAAATGAGGGGGATGCCTAAGACACACACCGTCTTGGATAGGGATCGTCTCACCAGTTCTATATCTACCAAAATAGCATCTCCAGAGGATCCCATCCTCATCCCAACCGTCCTTTGAGATGTTCCAGTGGTAACTGAATTAAACAACTGGAAAATCACATGCCAAACATTGTGGGCAAAGTAATTCAGGAGGAAGCCTGTAGGGAAGAACCTAACTGGGATAATAGCGTAACTCACTAAAATCTACTGATTATGTCACATGCTAATGTGATCAGGAGTGGAAGCTGTGATCAACAGAGACTGGGGACCTGTGGGGTGAGTGGTTGGGGAGGGAGGAATTAATTTACATTTCATATTTGAATAAATATACATAAATGAATATATTTGAGATGGAACTTATATGGATGAATCAATTCAGTTCATAAATTCTAACACAGAGGGAGGGGCTGATTTTCAAAGCAGTTCATAAGCACTTTCACATATAGGGCAGAAGCCAAAAAAAGCAACTGGGTAGTCTGAATGGTCTAGAGCAGGGGTGTCCAACCTTTTAGCTCTCCTGGGCCGCATTGGAAGAAGACGAGTTGGTTTGGGCCGCACATAAACACTAACAACTTTTTTTAAAAAAATGTAGGACAAAATGTAGGATGTCCTATATTTTGTCCTACATTTTTTAAACCTTGGAGTAAGTCTCATTGATTTTAATGGGGCTTACTTCTGAGTAGACATGATGTATAGGACAGGCAGCAATCCTCTCCAAGCTAAACCTTGGAGTAAGTCTCATTGATTATCATGGGGTTTTCTGCTGAGTAGCCATGCATAGGACTGGGCTCTCAGACTGCAACTGAGAGTATGCAATGAGTAAGCCTCATTGCAATGAGTAAGCCTCATTGACTTTAGTGGGGCTTACTTCTGAGGAGGCATGATGCATAGGATGGGCTGTGATCCTCTCCAAGCTTAACCTTGGAGATATGCTGCAATCCTGAACACACTTTTCTGGGAGTAAGACTGACTGGGTACAATGGGCCTTACTTATGAGTAGACATGGTTAGGGTTGCAGCATATCTCCAAAGTTAAGCTTGGAGAGAATCACGGCCCATCCTATGCATCATTGGGCTCTCAGACTGCAACTTGGGAGTAAGCCTCATTGACTTTAACGGGGCTTTAACTTCGGAGTAGGTCTTAAGGGCAGCAGGCAGAAGCTTGGATAGAGGCTGAGGCTGCTTTTGGGGGATGTGGGTGAGCGAGCACTGAAAGGTCTGCAGGGGCCTGAAGCGCTCTGAGTGCCAGGAGGCAGGTAGGGGGAGGATCCAGGCAGCCCACACCATCTTTGTGGCAGCCGCCCAGGGCAGTCCACGGAGAAGCACGCAAAATTTGAAAATGGCTGCTGCCACGAAGCCGGTTTTTCCAAAGGTGGTGGCCAGCTTCGCAGGAGGGCCGCATCCATTCTCGTCCTGGGCCGCATGCGGCTCCCGGGCCTCGTGTTGGACACCCCTGGTCTAGAGACTGAGCTGTCACCTTGCCCCAAGAAGCTAAGTAGGTTCAGCTTGGGCCTTGCCTTGGATGGGTGACTGGAAACCCTTGGCTAGAGGCAAAGTAATGTGGATGCATCAATGGGCAAGAAAAGGATCATAACATCAGAACTAACACAAGTCATATTTTGCAGTTACCTCTTGAAACATGGAAAGCACAGGAGTTGTGCAGCTAGGATGGTGACTGCACCGTAAAGGGAAACATCATGATTATTTTATGAGTTTTTCTCACGAGTATGAAAAAATTGGATTTATTTTGTTAACCATCCTGAGTCTACGAGAATTAAGGTGGCATATATGAATGTAATGAACAAATCAATAAGCCACAGCAGCCCCAACACATGCAAAAATGTGGACTTTATTCCATACAATGTCTCTGGCTGAATCAGAGGGAGGGGGACCAAAGTATGGATGAAACACCCAACCCTTTTTGCAAGAGGATTCCTTCTGGACTTAAGCCTCAGAATTCCTGATAGCTGCAGGGCAAACTAATTAGTGTTGACCTTTGAGATGCTGCAGGCACTATTTTGGGACTTGAAAGACTGAGCAAAGAGGTGGGGTGGAGGGCTCTGCTGGGCTTATCTCTTGAAGCAATGCCAAGAAATTGCACAGGAACCGAGGAAAGCATGACACCCCCTCTCCCCCAGAAAGGAGGTGAAGTGCCTCCGAGTCCTGGCATGGGGTCTCCTCTGCCACTTTCTCCTGCAACCACTGCCCTGCTATGTGCCCAGCCCAGGCAGGTGTTTCCTGGCATGTGCTGGAATGTGGGCACAGCCCTCCACTTCACATGGGCAGCCTAACTGCTCACAGCCAGGAGTGATTCAGGAGTAAAGGGGCTTCCTTGCGGTCTGCTTTGCGCAAGACATTGAATCATTTAGGTCTGAAGCCCTCATCCTGGAGGATTGGGCAATTCCGGAAAGGCCACGATGGGACAATGATTCAGCGGGACTGACGGTGGTGAAATCAGAAATTGGGACTCTCACCGACCATTGTTCTGTTAATGCAACTGGCCTAATGAAAACCAAGGACAATCAATGGGGTTTTAGGGTTACGGGAAGTTTCAAGTGCCACCCTCTGTTTTATGAGGTCGAGGGAGTAAGCGCTGGCAACAGTTGTGCATTTTGGCCAGAAGGACTGCCCAGGGAGGATCCATGCCAGAGAACCACAAATATCCAACATTAGTCCTGCGTCTGTGTCCAGAGGCTGTACACACTTTCACTCTTCTCATTACTCAGTCCTTGGTTTAAAGCTGGCTCCATGCAGATGCCATAACTCATAGTGTTCAGGTCTGTGCTTGGAGCACAAGTATGTTCTTGATGGCAGCCTTTCAACAGTAAGGTCAATCTTAGTTAACATGGGTAAGACTGAAGCTCAGCATGGCTGCTAGTGAATTTATTTATTTATTCATTTGTTTGTTTATGCATTCATTCATTCATTCATGCTGCAATCCTAAAGACACTTTCCTGGGAGTAAGACCCATTGAACACAATGGGGCTTACATTTGCATAGACATGGTTAGGATTGTGTTCTAACAATGGCTGCAATCTTAAAGACTCTTTGTTAGGAATAAGACCCATTGAACATAATGGGGCTACTTTTGAGTAGACATGGTTAGGATTGTGCACTAACTAACTAACTAACTAACTAACTAAATAACTAACTAACTAACTAACACACACACACACACACACTATGGCTAAGCAGGCCTCCGTCAGTCTTGAGAGACTATGGTATCGTACTCGGCGCTGCATACGCTGCATGCGAAGCACGAAAGCCTGGGTTGGATTGTTATGGAGGATAGGCTCCATATCAATCCATAAGCAGGGGATTTGCTGCTTACCCAAGCAGCAAATCCCCCCTCTCCACACCACTGAATTAGTCCAATGGAAAGGCAGAGCCAATACGATTGGATCCAGCTGGCGTCGCAGAGCTGGGCTAAGGACAGGAGCTCACCCTGTCTTGTGGGACCGACCCGGGAATCGAACCTTGGCCTGCTGGTTAACAAGCACAGTGTCTTAGCCACTTGCGCCACCCACAGCCCATACACTATGGCTACAATCCAGAGTAACTATGGGACCTTTTAGACCAATGTAGTTATGGTGCCACCTATGGGAAACCTATGGGAAATGCATAGCGCAATCTAGAGTAAGTGCCTCTTACATCTTCCTATAGTTACTCTGGGTTGTAGGGTATGTTTTTACTCCAGACCCCTTTCTCTCCAGAGACCCAAGCACATGGCAGCGATGAGGTATGTCCCAGAGAATTCAGATTTGTAATCGATTCCGCAATCCTATACATGCTTTCCTGTGAGTAAGTCTCAGTGAACAGAATGGGATTTACTCCTGAGTAGACATGCATATGATTGCACCACCAGTGTTGAAACTGAAACCTGTGAAGGTGTCTCTCGGTTCCCAAAGCCAGTTTGGGATAAATACATTATGTCTTGCTGTGCATATACTCAAGTCCTGCTTGTTCAGTGGGACTTACTCCTAGGAAAGTGCATATATGAGATTGCAGACTTAAGCTGTTCTACAGAGAGATGTTTGGAAGCTAAATCAGCATGTCTAGGAAGTACTGTACATCTATTGCCCTTAATGTCACCCAGATGAGACAGTTATTTGGAAGTAACAAATGACCTATTCACCTTTCCCCTTAGGCAGTTTTCTCAGTTTACTTTCTGAAGAACCTAATGTTGCTTCTTCTCTGAAAGCAACAAAGCATTCCTGGTGATGAACCAATGGTCCAGGTGTAGGTAAAGTTCTGGTGCTGTGTTTCATCCCCTGTCTCTTCTCCTCCCATCTTAAAACTAAGTGCGCAATCCAGAGTAACTATGGGGAGTCCTTGCTCCGGTGTAAGAACAATTTGCTCTGGATTGCAATATGAATTTCCCATAGGTTTTCACTAGGTTGTGCAGTAACTACGGGTACTCGTAATGTCTCTTATGTGCTCCCGTAGTTACTCTGGATTGTAGGGTAAGAGGAATTGCATGAAAGAAAGAGCACAATCCTAACAATGTCTACTCAGAAATAAGTCCCATTTTATTCAGTGGGTCTTATGTTCCATGAAAGTGTCTTTAGGATTGCAGCCAAAGCTATCTTCAGATGCTTCAGAAATATCATATGTCCTTGGGGACAATATAACACACCAATATATGCCATGGCCGATTAGATCAGACAAAAGAAGAATGTCACACTCAAGTGTGGGCTGTTCCTCTTTCTCACAATCTTAACACATTTGCTTGTCCTTGTTAGCGATGCTGCAGATAATCTTTCTGCTTGATCTTGATTCCATTTTAACAGCAGCACAATCATAAGAACCTAAGAGCCTCTGCTGGATCAGGCCACAGGCCCATCTAGTCCAGCTTCCTCATCACACAGCGGTCCATCAGATGCCTCGGGGAGCACATATGACACCTGCATCCTGGTGCTCCCCCTCCATCTGGCATTTTGAGGTTACCCACATCTACATCTATCTATGCACATGCACACATCTACATCTATGTGCATGCACACACTCACACACACCACAATCCTAACCAATGTTCCAGCAATGGCATAGCTGTGCCAATGGCGCAAGTACTGTATCTTGCAGTTGGGGGTGGGGGGAACATGGAGACCTCCTGAAGTTAAGGCAATGCCTATTCCTTTACTTTAGAGTTGCACTGCCCTTACCCTGGAGCTGGAAAATTGGTCAGGATCGACCACAGTACTTTCTGCATAGAGGGAGGGAAGGGAAGGGAAGGCGGTGGGACAACCCCAACCATAATTGGGGAGCCAACTACTGCCAGTAGGATTTTCAGGCTCAACATCTATATGAGTAAGTGTCTAGTTCACACACATACTCACATACGCACCCCATGCTGTTATGTCTGGTGGTTATAAATACAAATCCGGCTGCCAGAAACATTAGGAAAGAACAGGAAATAAAAGAAGTTAAAGGGGAGGGAGGAATGTTAATTTTTGGAAAACATACAAGTCTTAATCTGCTGTTCAGTCCAGGCAATGTACTAATTGGGAAAATAGATGCACAGAAAAATGTACTTATTTCAGTGATGTTTCCGGATCTGTCTGATGATGATGATGATGATGATGTGGAATGATGATGGAAGCAGAACTGTCCTTTGCAAAAGATTTGCTTATCCTTTTGTAGCAGTAATAATTTCATCAAAGACAAAGGTCCTCAATCTTTTCTGCGCCAGGATATCTATCAATCAATCAGTCAGTCAATCAGTCAATCAATCAGTCAGTCAGTCCATCCGTCTGTCTGTCCGTCCATCTATCTGCAAGTCAATCAATCAAAAGACTAGGGCTGCACAATCGATCAGTCCCACTGCCCCCTTTGTGGGACCCAATTTTTCCCCATTTCTCCCTAGCTCTTGTGTCTTCACAACAATCCTGTGAGGCAGTAGCAGAGAAATTGTAAACTGTGCAGGATTGTATAGATAGCTTGGTTTTGTGAAGGCAGTAGCACTCTCGGAGTGGATCTGAGCCCCAGGATTTGAATGCTTGTGACCCTTTTGGGAGTCCTGACCCCCAAGAAGTGCACTGATTTGGAATGATGTTAATCTTTGAACTCAATCTGTCTACTCAGAAGTCAGCCCCATCATAGTTAATAGAGCTTATTCTCAGAAAAGTGTGGCTAGGATTGCAGCCTTCACCCACCATTTGGAACAATGTTGTACATCCTGAAATGCAACACTCTGGAGGCTGCCCTCCTAGGAGAAACAGGGCAACAGTGGCAACTTTCCAGACTTTTGATTGTCAAGTCTGGACTATCAAAGAGACCATTGCAGGCTGTGGTCAAAAAGGCCTACTATTATTACCGTACAGGACAGGGCAGTGAAGAGGTTGATGGAGAGTGAGCCAGGAAGGTTTTGGGGGGCAAAAAGTGCCTATGCTGGGTCTGGGTCTCACTATTCTAATATCTCAGGGCTGCTCTGGCCTTGGGTTGCCTTGGAAGTCCAGTCCATGACCAGTTACAGGGATTGCCCTGCAAGGCTACTTTTGCAAAGCTGGGAATCTAAGAACCCAGGAGTCCTGACTCCCAGGTGCCTTATCTCAGAAACAGGAAATACCACCAAAATGTAGGAAAATATAGGACATGACAAAATTAAAGCAAAAACTACTCATCTATATTCCTTTCATGTGGTTAATTTAAACATTATCTTGCTTATAGTTAAATTTTAAGCTGCTATGATGATGATGATGTACTGTTTCACAGTCGCCAAGGTTTGACAGGATTGGCTCCACTGTGATTCTGTTCCTATCCAAGGAACTAGGAATCACAAAGGTATCACCTCAATATGTGTCAGGTTCTATAATAATAATAATAATAATAATAATAATAATAATAATAATAATAATAATATTATTATTATTATTATTATTATCATCATCCATAAATACACAGCGAACAATTTCGTGCTGGTTTCATTCACATCACCAGTCGGACCCTTCCCAAGAGTCTAGGACTGTGTGATGTAGTGGCGTATAATTCGTGCTGATCCCAGAAGAGCGGCTTTCTGCAGTTGGCAGAGTGATATTTTGTCAATGCCAATAGTTTTCAGGTGCCTGCCAAGGTCTTTGGGCACTGCACCCAGTGTGCCAATTACCACTGGAACCACCTGCACTGGCTTACACCAGATAGGCTGTCATTCGATTCTTCGGTCTTGGTAGCGGGAGATCTTTTCCAGTTGTTTCTCCTCAATTCTGCTGTCACCTGGTATGGCGATGTCAACAAGCCACACCTGACTGCTATGATGGTGATATCTGGAGTCTTGTGTTCCAAGATGATGATGATGATAATTCAAAATCAACAGTAAGACACAGAGAACAACTCCATGCTGGTTTCTATAGCATCACCAGTCGGACCCTACCCAAGTTATTATTATTGTTGTTGTTATTGTTGTTGTTGTTGTTATTATTAATATTATTGAATATAATTTATTGCATATACATTATTAATTACAAGAAGGCTACATGCTTCCTGTTCACAAAGGAAAGGAAAACGAGGACAATGAAGATTTGTTTTCCGGAGCACAAGGCTAAAAAAGAGGACATGTCCTGGAAAAATAGGACATATGGTTACCCTGTGGTTACCTATATGGTTATCCCAGGGCTACCAGCAGAATAGAATGGGAAGGCTGGGCTGTAGTAAGGTCAGAGTGCCACCTGGTGGCCACTTGGGGCACTTCAATTCCAACCCTCTCAGTATCTTGCATAGTTGTGGATGGCGCAGGTGGTTAAGACACTGTGCTTGTTAACCAGCAGGCCAGGGTTCGAGACCCGGGTCGGCCCCACAAGACAGGGTGAGCTCCTGTCCTTAGCCCAGCTCTGCGACGCCAGCTGGATCCAATCGTATTGGCTCTGCCTTTCCATTGGACTAATGCAGTGGCGTGGAGAGGGGGGATTTGCTGCTTGGGTAACAGCCTCTCCTCCATAACAATCCAACTCAGGCTTTCGTGCTTCGCATGCAGCATATGCAGCGCTGAAAAAGGGTGACAAGGCATTGCACTATCAAAATGCATTGAACATTACTGTTTTACAACCATATTATATGCTGCATTGAGCAATGTGATTATTGGGGGAGTGCATTATAGGGCGCCCACATTCCCAAGTACCTGATTGCTCTGGTCTCTCTAGCACCACAAATAATTTTTGTTTCTCCTACTCCTATGGTAGTGACCAGTGTCTCCATGCCTTCAATTATTGGCATAGACTATAATTACAGAGTGTTGCATGGTAAGAAAGCAGAGGAACCAGCTCAGCCCTCTCCTGCTGACAACTCCAAATCCAAGCCACAACTTAACCACTCAAGCACCACATCCCCTTTCCCATCACACACTCCTTGGCTCCCTGCTGCTCCTCCCCTCCATTTCTATTTATTGAACTATATATAATTTGGGGGGGAGGGCTTGAGTGCCCTATTCTAACTTTTGGTCTAAATTCCTAAGCCAATCCTAAAGATTGGGTTGGGGAGGAAACCCCTATATTCACCTTCTCCCAGCTTGCTTGGACCAAAACCAAACCCCAAAGAAGAATAGAGCTTACAATGGAGCATCACATATGGTTGGATCCAGTGGTGGGATTCAAATAAATTAACAGTACAGGTTCTATGTCCTAATAAACTAAATTAACAACAGGTTCTATGTCCCATTAGTAACGGGTTCTCAGAACCAGGCGCTCATTAGCAAAGGGTTCTATAGAACCTGTGAGAACCCCCTGAAGCCCACCACTGGATGGATCCTCAGAACAGGTCATTCTTGACCCAGAGAGAGAGAGAGAGAGAGAGAGAGAGAGAGAGAGAGAGAGAGAGAGAGAGAGAATTATTCTCCTTCCTCTTGGGGAGGATGGTTGGAAGGAGGCAAAATTTAAAATTGCTCATTCATTGGGGATAATTTTCAATTGGTGGATGCTTTGGGTTCGCAAGAGAAGCCCGTCACTCGTCTGTTGCTGTTACTCAGTTCCTGTGCTGCAAGGTGGTTAGGAAGGTGATGATGTGCCTGGCTGTACTATGCAAGGACTATACCACAGCCAAGAGGTTATTTTAAAGAGATACATGGGCCCAGCTCCCTGGATTTGTTTATCTGTGGGCTTTGGGATTTATGGGGAGTTCGGGGAAAAATTGCCCACAGATACCAAGGTCCAACTTTATATCTCCAAACAAAAGACCTAATGGAGATTTTAGATAAATAGGTACAAATATGTTGCAGGATCAATGCATCCAGTCCTTCAGCAATGAGTAACAGTGGGTAGAATATGAAATTTTGGGGTGATACAGACATACTCTTGTGTTTCCATCTGCAAAACACAGGCTGAGCATCAGGGAAGAGTGACACACTTCCTCCTGCGGGATGCTGAGCACTAGCAGCTGTTGTCGCAGCCCAAGAGGATGTGGTCAATCCCAAACCTTCTGTGGCTGAAGCTCCTGAAGTCCCAGCAGGATTTGCCTTGGCACTTGCATCTCAACCTCTTCCTTCCTCTCCAACACACATGACTCTCCAACCCTTGCTAGCCATGAAACCCCAATAAACTGGACTGGGTGTGGGTGACTCAAAGGCTAGAATGGAGCTACCATGGAGGATCACAGCACAACCTGCATAGATTCCATGGTGAAGATGTATTGTCTACCTAATGCAGGACTTAGAAGGTCCTCGTGGTGGATGCCAGGAACGTGGATGCCAGGAATGCCATCTTCCTGGAAGATGGAAGTGATATCAGTAGAGGTGAAGACCATATTGTAGATCATAAAGGTCCATGCACAGTGAGAAGAAAAACATTTAAAATTGTTGGTATACTGTAGATCAGAGGTATTCGGGTGTTTCAGCCCAGGACCCCCTTCTGAGAATAACAATCTGTCCAGGACCCCCTGGAAGTGGTCATGGCTGGAAGCGTCATTAAAGGTGCCCAGTGCCAGATCCAAGATGGCAGCCTTCAGCTTTTCGTGACCCCCCTGAAGTGAAGTCGTGACCCCCTGCAAGGGTGTCCTGATCACCACTTTGAAGACCACTGTTATAGAACAAGGGATGGACGTACAAACACACACCTTCAGATTGCTTCTCCCCCATTTTGACCCTGAAACCTTCCCCACACGCTGGGTTAGAATAATATTGTGTTGTCGACTGCCCGTCCTCCCCATGCCACCCCCTGATTTTCTCCTGAAAATTCATCCCTCTGGGTCTGGGAATATTTTCCCGTGGTGAATGGTTCAGTGTGTCTCCATGATCAAGGTTGTTTTGGAATGCCTGGAAGCATCTCTCAATACAACAACGGTGGAAGGATTGAATTTTTTGTCTCATTTTCTATTTATTTTCTTAATGATTTATTTGACCCACATGAAAAGAAAACCCAACACAATCCTGGGCTCCCAGCCTTATACTGCACCACATCGCTTGCCCCATCATTGCTGGAGCATCTGGGTTTGTCATAATTGTGGCTTGAGGTCAGGAGTGCTCTGAGTTTGTGGCATCTCTGATTGCTTTGTTTGGGACTCAAGGGTGGGCAGGAGACCCAAGAGTCCTGGTAATCAGCCCCTCCCCACTCTAACCCTTAGTGTTCACTCCCTTCTTGAAACTGGGAAGCAGGACTGGGGGATGCAGGGTGGCATGGACAGAGATGCCTCTTCAGAGAATCCGGCCTTTGAATGACGTTTCAGTTTGGTTTCATGTGTGTAATTTCAAAGTTCTGGGACCAGCAGGGAGTAAAAGGTATATTTTGATTTTTAGAGCTGCTAATTGTGTCAGTGGCTGCAATCTTGAAGACACTTTCCTAGGAGTAAAACCCACTGAACACAATAGGGCTTACTTTTGAGAAGACATGGTTAGGATTATGCTCTGTGTCAATTGTCCATGTCAACTGTCTGTACCTCACTTCCCCCTTTGCATATCAGGGAGAACATAGGTCCCCCAAAACAAGGATAATCCTGATTTTGGGGGGTTGTGTTCATAAACTGGCAAATGGGACAGGGTCCCGTCCCGATTTTGTGGAAGAGAATTATGGCAATCCTAGATTGAGATGGTCCAAAAAAGGGCAATCCATGTTCTAAGAATGGGGCATCCCTGAACTTGTGGCTTCTTCTCTAATTAAGGGCGCAATCCAGAGTAACTACGGGGACTCCTTGCTCCGGTGTAAGAACAATTTGCTCTGGATTGCAATATGAATTTCCCATAGGTTTTCACTACGTGGTGCCGTAACTACAGGTCCACGTAATGTCTCTTACGTGCTCCTGTAGTTACTCTGGATTGTAGGGTAAGGCTGCAATCCTATCCACACTTTCCTGGGAGTAAGCTCTGTTGACTGCAATGGGAGTTACTTCTGAGTAGACAGGAATAGAATTGGGATCTAACCCTACAATCCAGGGTAACTACGGGAGCACATTTACATCGACGTAGTTATGGCACCACCTAGTGAAAACATATGGGAAATTCATATTGCAATCCAGAGTAAATTGTGCATATGTCGCAGCAAGGACTTCCTGTAGTTACTCTGGATAGTGCCCTAAGTCACTCAACAGGAAGATTAATGTTGTCAGGAGTGTTAGTCCCAGAGGTTTGCATGGGGTGCAGAGAGCATCTTTCATTTATCTGTGTGTGTGTGAGTGTGAGTGTTTGTGTGCGCGTGTGCAACTGTGAAAGGGTTAAGTCTGCCTCCAGCATGGGCCCTTTTTGCCAGCTCTCTGCAAGCAGCCCAAAAAAGAAGGGAAAACATCAAACCAAATGATTATGCAATGGTTTGTGGGCAATGGAAGCTCCCATCAGCCGCATGCTTGGACTCTCTGTTGTCCCAAAAATACGCACACCCGACCTGTGAGTCTCTTTTTCCTGCTACAGCCCATCAGATTTTGCAAAGCACAGAGGCAGGACGTGGTTCTCTTCGCAGATCCAGAGCTTGAGAGAAGGCAAAGGACGGAGCAGAAAGACCCAGGCACAAAAAGGTACGTTGACTTGACATCAGTTTTCTTTCATGGGTTGGCCAGCTCCTTCAGAATACCTGTGGGTTATCAAACCATGTTTGTCTTGCTCTGTCTTCAAGGACCTGAAAACCATTTAATCCTCCCAACAACCCTGCAAGGTAGGCTAGGCCTGAGAGGAAAAAAAAAACATCATTTTTAAGATTCAGACACGCACACTTTTGGGTTCCTTCTTCATGATGCACCAGGAGATGTGGGTTAAATAAGAGGTCAGAGAAGGCAGGAACCTGTCTGTGCAAGACAGAATAGCTGCTTTACCGGTGATTTTCAATCCTTTTCATCTCCTGGCACACCAACCATGTGCTAAAAATGTCAAGGCACACTATCAAACTTTGGACACTTGATAAGGAACACCATGCTGCTGGTGGGGGATTTAATAATAATAATAATAATAATAATAATAATAATAATAATAATAATAATAATAATAAAAAACTTGAAATCTATTGGCATTGACAAAATATCATTCTGTCAACTACAAACAGCTGCTTTTCTAGGCTTTGCACATATTTTACGCTGATACATCACACAGTCCTACACACTTGAGAAGTGTCCAACTTGTGATGTGACAGAAACCAGCATGAAGTTGTTCGCTGTGTATTACTGTTGATTTTTAATAATAATAATAATAATAATAATAAAAACTTTATTTCTATCCTGCCTTTCTCTTGGAGGGACTCAAGGTGGCTTACAAACGATGCATAAAAGTCCAACCCATAAAATCCAATACATTAAAACAGTTAGAACAAGCATCTTAAAACAATAAATAAAAACATCTACATTAAAAAAAACTGATTAAACTAATTAACTGATTTTAAAAAACTGATTAAAACCATGATAAAAGAGTTGAGCAGTAGGAGTAGCCAGACTAAATAAACCAGACTACAAATTGCTCAATAATTCTATTAATAAATGATGTTTAATAAATAAATGAATTTGCAAACTCCCAAGGCATACCTATGGACAACTCATGGCAAACTAGTGCGCCACGGCACACTGGTTGAAAATCACTGTGCTAGACTATTCATTCTTGGCCAGGTACAACTGTGGTTGGCCATTATTCTGGTCATTCCAAATATTTAGATCTTGCTTTCCACGACACTCAAAGGTGTGCAAAACAATAAACGTAGGAAATGGAATATGAACAGGAATGTTTCCCTGTCCCCAAAGCGTAGGTCACAAGGCAGACATCACTGGCAAAGACAGGTGGGATGTATAGAGACAGGTGCGAAATACATGTATTTATATGATACATGCATGTATACGGAGACATGTGCTGAATACATGTATTTATACGATGCAACCCTGAAAACATGCCTCCCCTGCAATTTGACAGTGGACAGTGGGCACCAGGCATCCCTATGGGAATCGTTGAGCATTGGGTACAGGGTGAGCATATGATCATATGACTGGATTTTTCCTCTTTTTTAACCTTCTGTCTGGGTGTCCTCCAAAAGGGCTTCATTGTCCTCTATTTTGGCTTCATTTTGGAGCTTTGCAATGGTGTGCAGTACCCCATCATGTCATATGTCATTGGATTTATATTGAGGAGCAGAATACAATGCAAAAATCACATTCATATCAAAAGTTATGACCAAAAAGCTAAAACTAAAAAATATGCGTTGATCTCAATGGGAAAGTGAAAGTGCCCAATATCACAGCTTTACTTGTGAGTAGGCAAATGTGCCATTGTCCGCCAGAAAGACCAGGCTGAGAGGAATCCAAGACCTTGTCCTCCTTTTGAGATTCAGGCATCTGGTCACCCTGCTTGCCTCTCAATCAGCAGCAGGCAGCAGAGGAAGTGAGAGCCTTATGGCACTGATGCCACCATAGAGATGATGGTGGGGATGCATGGGCAGGGCACCCACTCCCTCTAACACCACTTGTCTTCAACAATCAGGTGGCCAGACCTAGACTTTCATTTGCTGATTTTTTAGGGAATCCCAATGACAGCGAAGCCCAACTTTTCCATATTGTTTGCCAATCATAAACCTAAAAATGCCATTCCGGCACCACCCTGAGCCATGTGTACTGGCACAATTATGTTGAGGCACCTCCAGGCATTCTGGCCCTTTAATTAGTGGTTTTTTGTACTTTTATTTTAAAATGATCTTTGGTTGTGGCTGGCTCACTTGCATTACACCAAGATTCTTGAACTGACCCTTTGATGAGTAATATCCTATAACAGGAAAGCTCTTTGGATTAGCCAGGGGAGTGATTATTCATCTATGTACATAAATGCCTTAAACCTGTGTATGAGGGTCTCCACACCTTCTGGCCAACATCCTGTGTCAATCAAGCAGATTGAGGAGAGGGAACTGTCAACATTTCAATAGTCAACTATCAATATTCCAACTACCATTGAAAATATGGGAAAATGAGATGCTGAAAAGGTAGGGTTGCCATAATTCTTTTCCACAAAACTGTTTCAGGATACCCTGTCTAACTTGCCAGTATGTGAACTCAATCCCAAGCCGGGGTTGTCCCAGTTTTCCAGGATATATGGCAACCCTATGGAAAGGTGATGGTTTTTTAAAAAAACTGATGAATGTTGTTATATTATGCCTCCACAAGCGACAGCTGCGGGCTGTTACTAGTTTTATTATATAAATATCTTTGCAATAATATTATACAACATTTTTATGGTTGTAGGGAATAAAACAAACTAGTAATTTAATTATGGGTTCTAATAATAAAAACTAATTATTAACCCACTTTCCGTTTGCAGGTTTCAACTTCATTCACACCCATTTGGTTCCCAACACTTGCTAGAGCAAAGGATGGGCTTAAGATTTGGTAACCAAAAAGATTTTACTCCAAAGTAGAAATGCCAGCGGTCTTCTTGGCCATGAACGCCAAACCGCTTCCAGTGCGCCAAGCGCCACACCCCAGTCTGATAGCAACATGTACACAGATGTTGGACAGCTGTGCAACGCTTTGTGGAGAGGTGGAAACCGCAAGGCTAGACTCACTCTTTGTGTTGATCCACTGCCCTCTTGTGGTTAACTGATGTGGAGCCACTCACGGCAACCACACATTGATACAAACTGCTCCCGAACATCTTCCCTAAGCTAGAGAAATAACCACACAAATCAGATAAATTAAGGAAAACAACACTTTTTGGGTCCACCCAGAGCAGTTTGGTGCTTTCTCTCCTTTTGTCCTTACAACAGCCCTGTGAGGTAGGCCAGGCTGAGAGAATGGCCCCAGGGCACCCCAAAGCTGCATGGCTGAACTCCTTTTCTCAGTACTATTTGTTCTGCTGTGTTCAGTGTTTCCAAATCCAGTGGGAGGAAGAGGAGCAGTGGAGGTGCGCAGGTGAATGTGGCAGGCACCGCCTGAAAGTATATCAACAGAACCAACCCCAGGTTACCCCCCCCCCCAGGTTCTGGTTTCTCGAAAGCAGAGTTGCCATTTGACCCACCACCTGATATGGCTCCGAAGGGGAAGGGAACAGGAACATTTATGATTTGGGGGAATTGTGTTCCCATACTGAAAATTGGGACAGAGGATCCTGCCTGATTTTATGGCACCCCTACTCTAAAGGTTTCCATTCTTTCCAACAGGTTCTTCTCCAAAATGGCCACCAATGCCACCTCTCAAGAAAGCCTTTATGAGGACTATGAGGGTTATACTGATTTTGATGCCAACGCAGAGCTCCACCATGCAATGCAGATGCTCTCCATAGTGGTCTACAGCATCGCCTTCTTGCTGGGGGTTGTGGGGAACGGCCTGGTCATCTTTGTCACCGGCTTCCGCATGAAGAGGACTGTCAACACCATTTGGTTTCTCAACCTGGCTGTGGCGGACTTTGTGTTCACCTTTTTCCTTCCGCTGAGTGTGGCCTACATAGCCCTTAATTTCCACTGGCCTTTTGGGAAGGTTCTGTGCAAGCTCAACAGCGCAGTGGCATTCCTGAACATGTTTGCCAGCGTCTTCCTCCTCACCATCATCAGCATGGACCGTTGTGTCTCTGTAATGTACCCAGTTTGGGGGCAGAACTATCGTTCCCCACGGTTGGCTTCCATGGTGGCCGTGGGCGTCTGGGTGGCAGCCGTGGCACTCAGCTCCCCGTACCTGGCTTTCCGTGACACCAGACCATCTTACACCGAAGAGAACACCACCTACTGCTATAACAATTTTGCCTTGTTGGATGATTTTGAATCATCAGAACCTGATGAATTGGAAGAATGTCGGCACTGGGCTATGGTGTTGACTCGTTTTGTGGTTGGGTTCCTGGTGCCGTTCTCCATTATCTTGTTCTGCTACAGCATTATCACAGCCAAGCTGAAAGGGAACCGGCTCACACGCTCTGGAAGGCCCTTCAAGATCATGGTGGCAGTAGTCATGGCCTTCTTCATCTGCTGGTTGCCTTATCATGTCTTCTCCTTCCTGGAGATATCGGGAACCATGGTCAGCCCCTGGCTCCATACGGTCCTAGCCGTGGGGATCCCCTTAGCTTCAGGCCTGGCTTATCTGAACAGCTGCTTGAACCCCTTCTTGTACGTCTTTGTGGGGCAAGACTTCAGGGAGAAGCTACGGATGTCTGTCCTGGCTGCTTTTGAGAATGCTTTCAGTGAGACATCAGCCCAAGCCTTGACCAAGAGTAAATCCAGTGCGGAGATCGAAAGCCACCCTGTCTAGGAGACGGAGGACTGAATCCAGACTGAGAGTCTGTACTGAGACCCTTGGAAAAAAAGGGGATGATAAGGGAAATGGGTTCTATAATGTTCTAAACCTCCATCTCAGTGTACATTTTATGTGAGGGCACCTCTGCGGGTTTTGCAATACGTTCTCAAACCTACTTCTGCTTTCGTGCAATGCAGGAAACCTAGTACTTCTGGGTTTTGTTCCTCAATATCTAAGCCTGTGGCTTGCTGATATGTCCCTTTTTGCCACCCTCTCGAAGAATCAGATACATTGTGCTGCTGGTTTTGTACCAAATGGACATGGTATAAAAAAAGAAGAAATATGGCACTTTGGCCAATTAACCCCATGATTTCCAATTCAGCGTGGAGAACGTTTGCACCAGAAATGTTGTAATTTTTTGTGCCTACTTTGCTGTTCCTTCCTGTTATTTCCTGCATGATGCAATCACTTCTTTTGGTAAAATGTTGCACTCAAAAATGCAGTGTCAACGGAAAATAAAAATAAATAAAGGGTTGTCAGCGTTGCTGGGTGTGTGATCTTGGAGAATGCAAAAGTGCAGTGGTTGTGATATGTCCCCAAGGCTCAAAGTAACAAGAAATTCCCAGGATAGTGAGACAAATTTTATGCCTCCGTTTTGACCCACCACCTGATATGGCTCCGAAGGGGAAGGGAAGGGTTCCCTTAGATCAGTGGTTCTCAAACTTCCTAATGCCGTGACCCATAAATACAGTTCCTCATGTTGTGGGGATCCCCGACCATAAAATTATTTTCATTGCTACTTCATAACTGTAATTTTGCTACTGTTATGAATAGTAATGCAAATATCTGATATGCAGGATGTATTTTCATTGTTACAAATTGAGCATAATTAAAGCATAGTGATTAATCATAAAAACAATATAGATAGATAGATAGATAGATAGACAGATAGATAGATAGATAGATAGATAGATAGATAGATAGATAGATAGATAGATAGATGTGGCATAGCTAAGAGGGCGTGACTGGAAAGAAAGAAAGAAAGAAAGAAAGAAAGAAAGAAAGAAAGAAAGAAAGAGGAGGGGAGGGAGGGGAGGGAGGAATGGGAAGGTAAGTACCTGGGTGAGAGGAGGCCTCCATAGGATTGGGATCTCAGGCAGCAGAGCAAGCCACTGTTTCCTAGGAGTAAGTCCCATTCACTATCATGGGACTGACTTGGCTCTCAGGCTGCAATCTTCCCCGGACCCCAGGCTCCACATTGTCTCACAGCTGCTCAGAGGCTCCTTCTGAGCTGCTTCTTAGCTTCTTCCAGCCGCAGCGGCTCCAGCATTTCTGCCAGGTCTTCCCACATGGCCCCCTGTACCAGGACTCTTTAGGCGACCACCAGGAAAGCTCCAGGCCCAAAGGGGTCCCGACCCCCACTTTGAGAAACGCTGCCTTAGATGGTTCCCTTCATTGCATACTGCATAAAAGTTCACTGTGAACATGACAGTAGTGTTCAAAATTATCAAGATTTTTTTTAAAAAAAACTTTGATTAGTATTTGGTTAGTGTGGACTGCACCCCCCTAGGGATGCCACTCCTGATAAGATAGGATGACAGCCTCTTACTGAACCCAATGAACTTATTTCTAATGCAAATAATATCATTTCCAAATATCTCTACCGATAGAGCTTGACGTAGTTTTTTTGGCAAGAAATCAGAGTTTTGCCAAATTGATAAGATAAAGCCAAAGCACATACTAAAGTAGAAGCATATCTGGCTAAGAGGAAGTATATCTGATATGCCAATGTGACCATTTATCAAAACTGGTTCCACGCGAGTTATATGGATGCTATGAAACTATAAAAAAGCCAAGTGGTCACTTGGCATAAGAATACAGCCTGGTGCTATAATCCTCTGAAAATTGGGACAATCTGGAAGGGCACTAAGTGGCAATGCCAGTAGTTTTCAACATTTTCATCTCATGGCACAAGCTGCTAAAATGGCCCAAGTGCACCATCAGTTTTTGGTCAATTGACATGGCACACCATGCTGCTGATGGGGAGCTCACATGCCCATTGGCCCTACTCAGGGCTTACCCATTGGCCGTACCCTTTGGTCCTACTGGCACCTTTTTCCACCTCCTTCCCAGCAGTTAATTAATAAACATGGGAATGACTAGATACGCCATTGTGGTGAGTACCGGCACCTTTTCCCCCAGAAAAAGCACTGGTTGGAAATCACTGGGCCAGGCTGATCCTGGAAACATCAACCTGGTGGTTGTGATTATGGTCTAGCAGGATTCAGGTGAGGACACCATGGTTATGGTGGTGGAGGGTACTCAAAGTATTCAGCCTTGTAATGGAAACGCTTTAACATAAAAATCAAGGTTGTGCAGGGAGGTGCATGTTTCCAGAAATGAAATTTAGAAACTTGCAACTGCAAATGTGAAAAGGATGTAGAGCAGAGATTTTCAGTTTTTTAAATCTAGTGGCACACTGACAAGGCACTAAAATTGTTAAGGCTCTCCATCTTTTTTTGACAATTGACAAGACACACCATGCTGGTATGGGGCTCAAATCTCCACTTGCCTTGCTAATAATGGGATTCAAATTCCCCCACTTGCCCTACTAATATGGCTTTTTCCAAATCCTGTGGCACACTTGCAGACTATCCATGGCACACCAATGTGCCATGGCACAGTGGCTGCAAATCACTGGTGTACAGGGATGTAATACCTGCTGCAGGAATGCTTCTAACACACGCACATGCATAAGAAGAGCCCTGCTGAATGCAGCTTCCTGGATCTCACAGTGGCCCACCTGATGCGCACCCAAGACAACATGCAATCCTTGTGCCCTTTTCTGCGTCTGGCTTTCAAAGTTAGCAAAAATATAGTCCTCCCTCCTCTACTTCATCACACATTGCAACATCAATTAGGGTGGAGTAACTTCTGCGTACATAGCTCCTCAGGAGAGTTCTGCTTGGACTTATGGGCAGCAGACATCAAGAGGAACATCCCTTTTTTCTGTAAGGTAAGCATTGAAGATTGAGACTGAAGGTTGCTGTGTGTTTAACCTTAATAAGGGCAAAATCCAGAGTAACAATGGGGAGTCCTTGCTCCGGTATAAGAACAGCTTACTCTGGATTCCAATATGAATTTCCCATTGGTTTACACTAGATGTTGCAATAACTATGGGTGCACGTATAATCTCCAACATGCTCCTGTAGTTGCTCTGGATTTGGGGGATAGTCTCTGTGCCCTTAACAATTGTGTGTTAAATGAATAGCTGAGAGATACCTTCCCTTCCTACGCCAAGGTCCTGGACCTTGCCATAATTCTCTTCCACAAAATCAGGACTGGACCCTCTGTCCCATTTGCCAGTTTGGGAACACAATACTCCAAAATTGGGATTGTCTCTGTTTTTTGGGGACATATGGCAAACCCATCCTGGCCTAATGAAGGAACATGGTATGTTTAGCCTGGAAAAGGCATAGAGGAGTTATGATAACCCTCGTAAAAGTAGCAGATGGGCTGGCGTATGGCAGAAGGGACAATGTTAAATTTGAGACAAGTTAAAATTTGGCAACTCCACTGGGTAACTACGTGGTGGCTGCCATCCAGGGGATGATTAAAATCTGAGTATCTGTTGTTGCAACTGCAACACAAAGAATATACAACACAGTGGCATTATTTGAAAATACCAAGATCTTTGGTATTTGGTACCAACTACCCCAAGTAGATTAAAGTAGATTATGGGTGCAATCCAGAGTAACTATGGGGAGTCCTTGTTCCGGTGTAAGAACAATTTACTCTGGATTGCAATATGAATTTCCCATAGGTTTTCACTAGGTGGTGCAACAGCTACGGGTGCACATAATGTCTCTTACGTGCTCCCGTATTTACTCTGGATTGTAGGGTAAAGCACTAGTAGAACTGGATTAAATTGGTACGTAGTTTAGGAGAGGAGATTCTGATCAGGAATTCTTACTGGTCAGGGTGGTTTGGCAGTGGGACAGTTTGCAAAGGGAGATGGTGGTCTCTCCTTCCCTGGAGATCTTCAAGCAGAAGTGTTACAAATCCCTGTTGGAGATGCTGTCAGAGGATTTCCTGCTATAGATGGGGTTGAAAAGGATCCATAAGGTCAGCTAGTCCAACTCTTTGACTCTATGAAATCCTGCTTGGCTATGATGCTCAGTGGATGCATCTCTCACTTCTCTTCATAGGGCTGTACATATAAAATGGGTTGATGCTTGGGTTCCTATTTTTTTACTGCTCTTTCTCCTGATTCTGAGTCCTTAACAATGGCTTAGCAGTTTGAAAATAAGCAGGTGAAGCTTTCTCCATTCCTATTGCTTAATCTTCGTGCCAACAAAACCCTCCTGTGGTTAGATATCTGTGAAGCTGTTAAAAGCATTGGAGCACAGCGCCAGTTAGAATTTGGCAACTCCACCTGGTAATTGGAGTAACTACGGGAGCACGTAAGAGACATTACATACACCCTTAGTTAGTTAGTTAGTTAGATAGATAGATAGATAGATAGATAGATAGATAGATAGATAGATAGATTTGTTTATTGGCCAAGTATGATCTCCATACCCGGAATTTGGCTTCGGCAACAGCTGCGTACATACACACACGAACTCATAAATAACAATACATACAGAACATACAATCAAATAAGAACACTGCTTCAGTATTCTCCAATAATCCCTCAGCATAGTTGTTGGTTCAGCAATTTAATGGCACAAGGAAAAAAAACTATCCTTGTGCCTAGATGTCTTAGTGAACAGAGTCCTATATCGGTGTCCAGAGGGAAGAAGCTCAAACAAGATGTGTCCAGGGTGAAGAGGGTCCGCAGCGCAATACTCACGGCTCTCTTCCTGACCCGAGCGGCATATATATCCTCCATAGAGGGCAGGCTGACTCCAATTATTTTCTCTGCTATACCTATAGTTCTTTGTAGTTTTTTCTTGTCCAGTTTGGTTGCTGTGCCAAACCAGACAGTGATGGAATTGCAGAGAACAGATTCAATAATTCCCCTGTAAAACAGGATCATCAGCTCTTGAGGCAGATTGAATTTTCTCAATTGCCGCAAGAAGAACCACCTCTGATGAGCCTTTTTAATAATGTTGCTGATGTTAGTTGACCATTTCAGGTCTTGGGAGACTACAGAACCCAAGAACTTGAAAGATGGAAAGTGGAAGTAGCATAAGGGGGTGCTTCCTGAAATCTACCATCATTTCCACAGTTTTTTTGTGGATTAAGCTCCAGGTGGTTCCTGCTGCACCACAGAACCAGTTGTTCAACCTCCCGTCTGTATGCAGATTCATCACCATCACGGATAAGGCCAATGACCGTTGTGTCATCTGCAAACTTCAAAATTTTAACAGAGGGGTCCGTTGAGGTGCAGTCGTTTGTATAAAGGGAGAAAAGCAATGGGGAGAGCACACACCCTTGGGGAGCTCCTGTACTGGTTGTTCAAGTACTAGATGTAATTTTCCCCAACCTCATCAGCTGCTTCCTGTCCGTCAGAAAGCTAAGTATCCACTGACAGATAGGAGCAGATACCCTAAGGTGGATCAATTTGGAATAGAGGTTTGATGGAACAATAGTATTGAACGCTGAGCTGAAGTCCACAAAAAGAACCCCTACATAAGTCCCCAAAGAATCCAGATGTTGCAGGATATAGTGCAGTGCCATGTTAACAGTGTCATCCACTGACCTGTTAGTCCTGTAGGCAAACTGAAGGGGGTCTAGCAGCGGGTCTGTAATGTCCTTCAAGTGGATCAGCACCAGCCTCTCAAAGACCTTCATTACAACAGATGTTAAGGCAACAGATGTTAAGGAACTGAAGATATGTGGTTGCGCTGTATTTTCATGGGCATTTTTACCCAGGAAACTCCGCCAAACTTTACTTTGTATCACGTTTGTGTGTGTTTTGGTTTTGCTTCTTTTCCCAGCCTTTGCTTTGGTGACTCACAGCATTTGCATTTTTTGTGAGTCTATATACCATAATTTGTAAAAATTATGATTGTTGTACAATTATGATGGTAGGCAATTATGATCTAATGGAAAAGGGCCCAAAAGAATTTGTTCCCCCAAAAGCCCACCCCAAAAATGAAAAAAAAAACTTCATCTCAGAGGGGCTGATCAGTTTTGGTAGCCAAAATGTTGGAGACTATCCCCCAAATCCAGAGTAACTAGGGAGCATGTAAGAGACTTTATGCACCACCTAGTGAAAACCTATGGGAAATTCATATTGGAATCCAGAGTAAGTTGTTCTTACACCGGAGCAAGGACTCCCTGTAGTTACTCTGGATTTTGCCCTAACCCTACAATCCAGATCAGCTACAGTACATGTGTCAACGGAAGATACATTTACGTTGACGCAATTATGGCGCCATCTAGTGGAAGAAATTCATAGAGCAATCCACAGTAAATTTTATGTGCGTCGACACAAGAGCTGCCGTAGTTATTCTGGATTGTGCCCTATGGCAACACTATATTGACAGGTCCTTCTTGTTGGTAGCCCCAGTGACAGGGCTTGGATAACTAAAGGCACAATCCTAACCAATTTAGGCCAGCACAACTCTTCCCATTCCAGTGTGATGTGGGGAGGCTGGCACTTGTTTGTGCACTGGTCTAACTCCCACAGATGTGGCACTGAAGTGCCTTATGAGACTTTTGCGATACCCGCAGGCCAGTTTGGGGCTTGTGCCAGGACTTGTGCTGGCCTAACTGGGGAGTTAGGATTAAACTGTCATGGCCCAAAAAGCGCGGGAAAGGTTGTCCAGAAGTGAACATGAGACACCTCATGGCTTATGACTGCTTGTTGCCACATCTGCAAGAATTCTTACCATTTCACATCACCTTGGCTGACTCGAGCAATGGGTACCAGCCAGAAATTTGGCCAGTTTTACAATAGCAGCAACATTTCTGGTGACTGTCAGGAAAAAAAATAAAAGGAAAAGAGAATTTTCCAGCCACTCTCTTTGGCGTGATCACCATGCGTGCTGAGCTGTGGAAGCACATGTCAGTCTGGAACAGGTACAAGCGCTGATGAAATCTGGAGCCTGGAGGGGAGAAGAAGGGGAAACACCGACCACAAATGGACTTGGACGGTGCAGCAACTGCTCAGTAAAAGAAGCTGTTCACAAATGGAAAGAAACAACTTTTCTTGTTACTCTCTGTTGGTTGAATGGCTGTCAAAAGCACAGGAGCAGAGGAAGTTTTCAAGTGTGGAATTAGGATGCAGTCAGGGGTACCATATATTCTCTTTTTCCAGGACATGTCCTCTTTTTCAGCCTGGTGTCCTGGAGATATTTTCATTGTCCTCCTTTCCTAGTGAGCAGGCACCAGGTGGTCTTCTTGTAATTAATAAATTACACGTAATACATAAGTAAATGTTTGAAATGCAATAATAAGTAATGTAGTGTTTAAATTAACCACATGAAATCAGTATACAGGTCCATCCTTGTTATACAAGTTTTTAATACACAGTTTTGACTCTGCAGTGACATGAATGGCTACTGCAAATCACAGTTTTAAAAACTGCTTTTCTACTGTTGTAGAGACAGTCATAAAGGCAATCATTCCATTCTTCAGCCCCAGAGTCAAACCTCTGCAGATATTGAGGCATTACCTTATTCCATAAGGTGCAGTGGAGGCACAAGAAACATGGAAGTTGGTCTTCAAATATATTTTTCCATTTTTTATCCATTGACCTTTTTAACCACAGGAGGTTCCAGAACAGAACTCTAGTGGATAATGACGGACACTTGTATATGACTGTTTTTAGCTTTTATTTTGTCATGTCCTACATTTTTCTTGGGTGTCTTACATGTCCTCTTTTGCAGTCATAACATGTGGTCACTCTGGATGTCGTTGGCACCAGTATGGGGAGATCTGGAGAACCATGCTATACAGGGTGCCACCCTTTACATCCATGATTCTCAAGTATTTCAGCTTGGGACCCCTTCTGAGAGTGACAATCTGTCCAGAACCCCCTGGAAATGACGTCACAGCTGGAAGTAAAATCGAACAAAGTGACACCGTTGGGGTGCCAGAGCTCCTCCATGTCTACTTGGAAGTAAGACCCATTGGATTCCATGAGACTTACTCCCAGGAAAGCAGCCTGAGTGCCTTGTTCCAAGATGGTGACGCCCAGTGCTGGATTCTAAGGTGGTGATACCCAGCTTCTCGTAACCCCCTTGAAATGAAGTTGCAAAGCCCCAAGGGGGTCTCAACCCCACTTTGAGAACTATGCATGCACTGGCATCTGTCGATTGGTTCCAGATGCATCGCAGAGCTGGGCTAAGGACAGGAGCTCATCCTGTGGGGACTCGGGTCTCGAACCCTGGCCTTCTGGTTAACAGGCACAGAGTCTTAACCATTTGTGCCACCCAAAGCCCAGAGAACTACTGCTTTTACATATAGCCCCACTTGTGTAGGTTGTGGCTTCCATGTTTATGCTTTGACTGGTCCATAATAGTGTTTCCTAAGTTCTTGTTTTCTCATTTCATCCATGTAGAACAGAAGACAACAGTGAATCTCTTTGCAGAGAAATTATGAACGCCAGTGTCCCGAAAGTTCTCTTCGGTGGGCATAAAAATGTCTCCATCCCTTTAGGGAATGACTATCCATATAATATAGAAGACATGGAGTTCTATGAAAACTTATGGAAAAGCATGAACATTTTTACAATGGTCATCTACGGCCTTGCCTTTGTGTTAGGGGTCACAGGGAACGGACTGGTGATTTTCATCACCGGTTTTCGTATGAAGAAGACCGTCAATACCATCTGGTTTCTCAACTTGGCCATTGCCGACTTCACTTTCACCTTCTTCCTCCCCCTGAGCATCATGTACGTCGCTTGGGGATTTCACTGGCCTTTTGGTGAGGCCATGTGCAAGATCAACAGCACCCTTGCTTTCCTCAACTTCTATGCCAGCGTTTACCTCCTGATGGTCATCAGCATCGATCGCTGCATTTCGGTGAGGTATCCAGTCTGGGCTCAGAATCATCGGACTCCCAGGTTGGCTTCCTTTGTGGCTTTGGGTGTTTGGATCCTGGCTTTGGTGTTGTGTTCCCCGAACATCCATTTCAGGAAAACGGAGCAATCATCCTACGATAAGACGGTGATCAACTGCTTTAATGATTTCAGCAACAACGCAGAGACGGCAAAGATCATCCACCAAACTCTTGTTATCAGTCGATTTATCCTTGCCTTTGTCATCCCCTTTAGTGTCATTGTTGTTTGCTATGGGGCAATTGTTGTGAGGATCTGGGCCAACCGGTTGTCCCAGTCAAGCAAACCATTCAAGGTCATCACCGCAGTGATTGTGGCCTTTTTTGTTTGTTGGTTTCCCTTTTATGTTTTTATGTTCCTGGAGATGGTTGTGTCGGAGCGTCCCCACCTGCATTTGGCCATCGCTGTTGGGATTCCCTTGACGTCCAGTTTGGCTTTCCTCAACAGCTGTCTCAACCCCATCCTGTACGTCTTCATGGGGCACGATTTCAAGGAGAGGCTGAGACGCTCCATCCTCTCGGTCTTTGAAGTCGCCTTTGCTGAAGAGGCACGCCAGAGCAACTCCGCCACAACCAGGACCAAATCCTCAATTGAGCTGGACTCCCAGAACGTATGAATGTTGTTCTTCTCTGCTCAAATTTAGAACAAGACCTCCCAAAGATGATATATTCAGAATCCACTGGGTTCACTCCATATTTCCCTGGAAGGGCTAAAAATATTTTTGCTTTGTATGATTTTTTTAACAGCTGGATGTCCTATACATTGGATGTCTTGTATATTTGGGCTATATGGGGTAAGGGTACACATGTTCCCTGACCCTTAGGAGGGCTCCTGCCTCCTCCGTTGCAGCTGTATACAGCTTGGTTCTGATGATCCTGCCATCCCAACACTGGATAGGATTGGGGTGTCAATTTGGACACGTCTAATTCTAATTATTCTTCCTTTTATTCCTTGTGTACTACTCTTCTTCTTTATTTAATACTATTATTTGATTTTAACTTCTGGCTCTATTATCTGATGAATGGAAATTGCTGTTGATTCTTCTCTTGGATGATTCTGTTTATATACTGTACATTTTTATATGCCTTTATTATGTAATTTTTGTCATCTACCTTGGATATTTGCCTTGGCAAGACGAAGACAGGATAATATTTTTAAAAAAATAAATTACAAATTAATGCTTTGCTCCCAGACTCTGTTCTCTCAAGCACATTTCAAGGTGCATTGAATGTTGGGTGCCCTGATCCAGAGTGGGAAATCTTTCCATGCAATTGATGCCAGTGTACATGTCCTCTTAAATTGTAAAGTGTTTTATTTTATTATATTGAATTTATAAACAAAAGACCATTTCAAGTTTCACAATTAGCAGATATAAAAAATTAAAGGTGTTCCCCACAGTTTGCCCTGTCTCTAAGGTGGTGGTCATTCCAGTTACAAAGCCAAAGATCCCTCCGTGGTCAAGTGGCCAGCATGGCTGAATGCCAAAGGCACATAAAATCCTGTTTACTTTCCCACCAAAGTGATACCTATTTATCTATGTGCATTTACATGCTTTTCAAACTGCTAGGTTGGCAGGTACTACTAACCTCGTGAACTCACACCATTGTGCAGTACTTGGATTTCAAACCACCAACCTGCTAACCTTCAGGATGATAGGTTGATGAGTTTAACTACTGAGCACTGAGAATCTGAACACAAAACTCCAAAATCCAAGGCAGGCAGTGTCAAGAGGCCAATATATTATACTGGTATTCCCAAAATGAACATCTTATGTCATGACATAAGGATGTCATGGCATCCCCACAAAGGTTTTGGTAGTCTTTCCTACCTGTCCCCCTGAATGCCACCATTCTGAATTTTGTGAAATCTCATGAGATCCAAGATGATGGCTCCTAAATCTTACATGACATGGACACCATTACTTTGAATCTCTAAGAGCACAATCCTAACCATGTCTACTCAAAAGTAAGCCCCACTGTATTCAATGAACCTTACTCCCAGGAAAGTGCCTTTAGGATTGCAGCCATAAACTCTCACAAGATTTGAAAACCACTGTCTTGGATTGTAAGAGATTATTGGCTAAGTTGAGAAGAGGATGTGGGAATGACATGATCCAGGTAACTTTGGGAGGCAATGGACCATAATCTCAGCTTTTAGGCTACACATCTGTTACAAAATGCTATCACATCTGAGTTCTTTCTAGAAAAAATATTGCAGGGCTGGACTTAGGAACCTCAGGCCTGGTTGGAAACATTTGTTTATTCAATTTGCATCCTCTCTTTCTTCCTTAACAAAAGGAAATTCAAGGCAGCTACATTTTTTGTAGGACTGGGAATGTTTATGGATCAAAATACAGAAAAAGGGGAGGATAAAACCCCATGTTTTGACTCTCACAGTTGCTAGCCTTAGGTTGGTTGGTTGGTTGATTGGTTGGTTGGTTGGTTGGTTGGTTCATTCATTCATTCATTCAGGGCACAATCCTGAGGCTTCTTTGGGCTGGCGTGAGTCCATTGAGCCGACCCAAAAGTGTCATAGAAGTGCTGTTCAGTGAGTTAGGCTGGCACATGTGCACTGACTTCCCTGCATCAATGTTAGCATAGGCATCCATCAGTCTCAAAAGACTATGGTACCATGCTGGACAATGTATGAGAAGCATGAAGGCCTGGGTAGATTGATATGTAGGATAGGCTGTCACCAAGCAGCAAATCCCCCCTCTCCATGCCACTGAAAAAGTCCAATGGAAAGGCAGAGCCGATACAATGGGTTCCAGCTGCAGCACAGAGATGGTCTAAGGACAGGAGCTCACCCTGTCTTGTGGGGACCCAGGTCTCGAACCCTAGCCTGCTGGTTAACAGGCACAGCGTCTTAACCACTTGCACCACCCACTATTTGGTTTTGCTCCAAATAAAACCATTCTGGAGTGCTCACCAAAGTCCCTGGGAGGCTTACCTGGGCTGCTGCTGGAAGTTCAAGGTGGCCGGTGGGGGGACTTGGGGGAAGTTAGGGGCAGCTGCCTCTGGCACCCCCAAGTTAGAGGCGGCAGTGCTGGCCGACAGCCCTTTTAAAGAGCCTCCATGCGGAGCGTCAGGGCTGCATAGCACGCATTCCTATAGCGTGCTTGCTTGTTAAGTGAAGCAAAACTTGTTATGTGAAGAAAGATTTCTTGGAAATTTATAGTTGTTATGTGAAACACTTGTTATGTGAGCCATTTGTTATGAGAGATACCACTGTAGTGGCTTCCATTGGTGTTCTTTTGCATTTTAGATTGCGAGCCCTTTTGGTACAGGGACCGATTAGCTTTTAATTTTTTTTCATTTTCTTTGTAAACTGCTTTGTGAACTTTTTAGTTGAAAAGTGGTATATAAATACTGTACAGTAGATAGATAGATAGATAGATAGATAGATAGATAGATAGATAGATAGATAGATAGATAGATAGATAGATTTCAAATGGAAGAGAGGAATGGAGCAGAAGATTATGCGTTATGGAATATGGAGATGAGAGTGATGGGCTAGAGTGTCCCAGGGAGTAGAAGGAATAGTGGCATACAGAGGTTCAGAGAAGCACTTCATCAACTTAGAATTGATGCCCCCAGTTTGCTGTCTATCAATAAGGTGTTGACAAACCTCTAGTATTTTGATTATTATCTGATTATCTGATATGCTTGCTCACAATAGAACATATCTGTCCCCAGAGTTTGGTCCAGGTATGGCATTAACAGTTTCTACCTATGATCAGTGATGGGTCCAGGCTGGTTCGGGCTGGATCGCCTGAACCGCTTCCTAATTTTGGCCACCTGCTACAGTACTGGTAGCTAAGGGCGGCCAAAAACCCAGGCGGACTGGTTTGCCGCTGGGGGGAGCCCATCACTGTGCCTGCGTCAACCTTGACACAGGCAGAGTCGCGTCCTAAAGAGGACACGACTCCGCCTGCATCAAGGTTGACGCAGCTGCAGTCGCGTCCTGAAGAGGACGCAACTCCGCCTGCATCAACTTTGACGCAGCCGCAGTCACGTCCTCTTTAGGACGCGACTGCGCCTGTATCATGGTTGATGCAGCTGCAGTCACATCCTGAAGAGGCAGTGCGCCAGGGTTGGTGCCTGTCCCTCGCCCCGCCCCTTGCCCCACCCACCTGCACCCGCAGTGCGCTGGGGTGGGTTGCGTGCCCTCCCCGGCCCTGCTCCTGACCCTCCCTGGCCCTGCCCTTGACCGTCCCCACCCCTGACCCCAGCCCTGCCCCTGAGCCCAGCCTGGCCACACCCACTTCCGGTGAGCCGGTTGTTGGGCCAGGCCAGACCCACCTCTGCCTATGATACAAGAAATCAAGCTTCTGCTGAAACATTTTTAATTTTCTATCTCTACAAACTGTATGCACAGTGCAGCGCTACCTTGGTTTTTATGAGTTTAATTCGTAAGAGTGCTTGTAATAAAAAATGTTTGTATATCAAAGTGAATTTTCCCATACGAAATAACGGAAACTCAGTTTGTTCCACAACCAAAAAATATTCATTAAAAATGATTAGAATACTGTAATATAATATAAAATAATAAAGAAAATACAAAATATAAAGAAAAATAAAACAAATTAACCTGTCTTTCAGGTCTCTCAGGCTGCAGTCTGTCCCCCTTACACCGGAGTGAGCCCCATTTATTATAATAGGAATAATGTTAGATATGCAAGGTTAGGGCTGCAATCCTAAGCACACTTTCCTGGGAGTAGGCCTCATTGAATACAATATGACTTACTTCTGAGTTGGTAGGTTTAGCATAGCTTTGTAGGTCCCTTACAGAGCAATCATAAGCCTTTCTACTTAGTAGGTACTATTGTATTCAATAGGGCATACTTCCAGGAAAGTGTGTTTATGATTGCAGCGTTAGGTTCCTTTTCATTGCCCCCCTTGCATAGAGTGAGCCCCATTTACTTTTAACATGCTTACTTCAGAGTAGACATGCATCAGGAGATGCTGAGCAGGTGCTGGTGGAGTGCTGAAAATGGCCATATCCAGGCTGGGAATATTTTTACTTGTATTTCAAGACATCACTTGCATTGCAAGACAAAATTTATTAGAAATGTTTGCTTGTTTTGCAAAACACTCTCAATCCACAACACTCCCAATCCATGATTTTACTGTATATAGTATAATAATAATAATTTAAAAAAATCAAGACAATAAAAGATAATTGCCTGAAATTATTTAAGTAGCATAGTTCAATAGATGTGGATGTTTCTCGAACTTCAGAGATGATGGATCAAATTTTGGTGGCCTCCATCCCTGAGTTGAAGCTGAAGTTTTTGGTGCTAGAGGAGGAATGAGTGGCCCATTTTTCATCGAACGCTCCTTTGAAGCTGGAGAGGAGGGATCCCCAAGTAGTCCTTCTGTAACCCGGGCTGACAAATGCATACAAAATGGGATTGAGGCAGCAGTTGAAGCAGACCAGAATGCTGGCCAATGGTGCGCCTATGGCATGGAATATACTTTCAACTTGGTCATCATCCAGTGTATCAAGAATAGCAAAAACATGATAAGGGAACCAGCAGGTGAAGAAGGCCATGACGACGGCCACGATGACTTTGAAAGACCTGTTAAATCGACCCGAGAGTTTCCTCCGCAGCTTGATAAGGAGGGCACCATAGCAGGCCAGAATGATGATGAAAGGGATGAGAAAGCCAACCATGAATTCGGCAAGCACCATGGGACGGTGCCAGTCTGGACGTTGGTTACCATAATCTTCTGAAGGGTGAGTGTAGATGCACCTAATAGTTCCATCCAGGCGGGCTTCTATATCACGGAAATCAAAGTAGGGGGAACTGAGAATACAAGCCGCACCCCAAATTAAGAGAGCCAAGAATGAAGTGAGTTGGACGGTGCGGTGGTTCAGCGCCCATACTGGGTGCACCATCATCACGTAGCGGTCGACGCTGATGGCTGTCAAGAAGAAGACACTGGCAAACATACTGAGAAAGGGCACTACAGTGTCTAGTTTACACATTAGCCTTCCCAAGAACCAGTGGTAATTGAAGGCTTTATACATGATCTCAGGGAGTAGATAAATGGAAAAGATGAAGTCAGCCACGGCCAAATTGAGATACCATACAGTGGTGACCGTCTTCTTCATACGGAAGGCCGTGAGGAAGATCACAAAGCCATTGCCTGTGGTCCCCACCAGAATTGCGATGGTGTACATTGCCATGGATAAAATTTCCATCACTTGTGTGATGTGAGTTAAGTTGTTGTCGTGTCCAAAGGATGAGATGTTCTCCCAGCTATCATCGTAATCCAAATACCAGTTTGCACTCCCGTTGTAGACATCATTGGTACTAGACCATGGGAATTCAGTACCACCAGTGTTTGGAAAGGGGGTTGGATAATCCATCCCTCCCCAGAATCACACCTGGCTCCTTCTCTGTAGTTGACCTGCAAAACAAAATGGTCAGGGAAATTCCTTACTCTGCAAAGAAGAGAAGCTGGGAAAGGGGAGATCCACATTTTTTAAATTTCAGTTTTTCCAGTCTGTCCAATCCTCTTTGAAAAGCATCTGAGCCAAGTGTCATATCCACATCTTGGGGCAAGGAGTTCCACTGATTAATTAGAAAGATAATTTTTACATTCGATTAAAAAAGTTAAATATTTACTCGAATCTAACGGTCACCTTTTCCAGCCGAATTCAGTCTTCAAAATCAGGGTGTGCATTATATTTGATGGTTAATTTGATTTGAGTAAATACAGTATAAGGTGCACGTTAGATTCGATGCCACATTAGATCTGAGTAAATACTGTACTACTGATCCACCACACTTCTTGGGGCTACAGCTTTGGCTTAGGCTCAGAGGCAGATCCTGTTACCATCCCCCTTGCATACATCTTTGCTTTTTTCCCCCCAAATCCTTGTAACCCACAGGTATAAAACTATCCCTCTGAAGGATACTCACCCAGTGTTGAGTTTTCCCCCTGGAGCTTGTTGAAATTGGCAATTCTTTGCTCAAAAGGGTCTTACCAGATTGTCATACAGACTGTTGATGCAGTTCCTTCCTGACTTTGGTATCGCTGCTGCGGTCATCGCTGCTGATCTCGTGTTGCCTTGCAGGGAAATCTATCCCACCACAACAGCAATCTTTTTGAGGAGGCCAAGGTGGTATCCAGAGATAGCCATGAGCCCCACATTCAAATCTCCTGGCAAAGGTGTCCATGCTGACGGGTGAGTGGGAAAAATAGGTTGAAGGTTCTGAGCATGGCTCAGGATGTGGGGTTTAAATGAGATCTGATGGGACCCTCATTCTCCGGTGCTGAGGCAGGTGGAAGGAGGGTGCATGAGAGGAGTGTACTACATATCTCAAACATACAAAGCTATCAGATCTTTGATCGAAGAGGAGGAGCTTCATGGGGTGAAGCTATAACAACTTAGCAAGGATAAGATCGGACTGCGTCTATCTCACATCTAGGTCTGCTTGTTTTGGTTTCTCAGCATGATATTGCGGAGAAATTGTTTGCCCATGTGACACCTTAAAAAAAACCTAACAGATTTTCCTCTATATAGGTTAAATATTCTGAGCCAGTTTTGAGATGTAAAGTTTGAATTAGATCTGATGAAACCCTTATTCTTCTGTGCTGGGTCAGACAGAAGGAGTGTGCATGAAACTGGGGTTTCAATCCTAATCCCCAGTTAGGTTGGCACAAGTCCTGTGGTGTCCTGGGAGTGTCGCACAGATATGCACCCGCCTCCCCACACCACCAAGGGATGAGTGAGTTGTGCTTGCTTGAACTGGCCCTCAGTTCTCTTAATTTCCACAAATTTTCTTATTTGGAAGGAGCCTTGGAAAGATATTTAGGGTGCAATCCAGAGTAACTACGGGGATTCCTTGCTCCAATGTAAGGACAATTTACTCTGGATTGCAATATGAATTTTCCATAGGTTTTCACTAGATGGTGCAGTAACTAGGTTGACGTAAATGTCTCTTACGTGCTCATGTATTTACTTCGGATTGTAGGGTTGGCTGTCCACTTTGAGCACTGAGTCAGTCCAGGTCAAAGTCCAGAATTGGAACCCACCAGTCATGTGCGTAGGTCATGTCCTTCCTACTTGAAGGACAGTGAATATCTGTTGGGGCCAAGTGATGACCACAGACCTGCGACTGCAAGGAATTTGGTGGCCCATATCCTGGCTTCCCTTCCCCTGTGGATATTATGAGTCGCATGGCTCCCTCCTGCCAGCCCTACCACTTCCACGATCAGCTGGGTGTCTTTCCATCTGTCCGTTTCATCAGTGCCTCTGTCCTATCCTGCTGCTGCAGCAAGACACGGCATGAGCCCATTGCAGTTGCTCTCGGTTTCCTGTGGTTCGCCACAATTTCGGTGATGGAAATGCAGGCGTTCTTGTTGCTTACCGCGGAGTCACGATCTTGACTCTGGCCTCCCCCCAACCCAGCCATGACACAACACTGAGAGTGCTTCTCTTTCACTCT
Organism: Cryptoblepharus egeriae; assembly: GCA_030015325.1. Taxonomy (NCBI): domain Eukaryota; kingdom Metazoa; phylum Chordata; class Lepidosauria; order Squamata; family Scincidae; genus Cryptoblepharus; species Cryptoblepharus egeriae. The sequence continues at coordinate 5,024,542 of JAREYC010000014.1, forward strand.
CTGCTGGAATCATCTGCAGCATTACAGCCTGCGTGCCTGTGAATTAAAACCCCCATGGTTATTTGTTCTGATCAAAATTTCAGGAACAAAATTTGAATTGTTCTGCAATGTCATCAGCAGTTTGCATCACAGTCTCCAAATATTCCTGCTCACCAAGTAAGCTCCTATCTTCTGATGCTTGTCTTACAACATCTTGTAAAAAGAATCACTCACAGTCCCCGTTTTCTTCCTTTTTCTGCTTTTGGGGATGCCTGCTAAACTTTTTGTTACTGGATATTGTTATTTGCTTGGACTGAGCATTTGCCTGGTCTGAGCACCGTTGAGTTACTAGACCCCAAATCCAGAGTACCGTATATACTTGAGTATAAGCCGAGGTTTTTGTTCCCCAAAAATGGGCCCAAAAAGCCCCCTTGGCCTATACTCGGGTGAACTGAAAAATGGCAGGATCAAACCCCATCATGTCATATACTATTGGATTCGTATTGAAGAGCAGAATCCAATGCAAAAATCAGTTTTCAGATATCTCCTTCCTATTAAACGTTATGCCAAAAAACTAAAAACTATAAAAATAAAAAATACATTTTTGGCAATTTTTTTAAGCAGGTAGGAATCTTGGCCTTGGGGTCCAGGAATCTTGGGTTTGGCATCTGGTCACCCTGTCCTATGCATGTCTACTCTGAAGTAAGCCCCATTAAGTTCAATGAGGCTTACTCCCAGGAAAGTGTGCTTAGGATTGCAGCCTATGAGTTCCAAGAAGGCTACAAGGAGAGGGACCAGTACCAGCACCTGCTGCATTTTCCACCCCAGGCTTATACTTTTGTCAATAAGTTTTTCCAGTTTTTGTGGTAAAATTAGGTGCCTCGGCTTATACTAGGGTCGGCTTATGCTCAAGTATATAAGGTAACTATGGGAGGATGTAAGAGACTTTACGTGCACCCGTAGTTACTGCACCACCTAGTGAAAACCTATGGGAAATTCATATTGGAATCCAGAGTAAGTTGACTCCCCATAGTTACTCTGGATTTTGCCCAGGGACAGCCATTTTCAACTGTGCACATTGATGTGCTGGATAAAGTCCGCTGATGTGCTATAAGAATTTGGGGAACAGCAGTGAAAAGGTTCTTTGGCACCTAATGTAGGGCAAGTTTGATTCTACAATATGCTCTGTATATGCTCTATACAGACTTTAACACACACACACACACACACACACACAATATACCTCACCTTCCAAATGGGAGGTATAGAAGGTGATTTACAACATCTTGTAAAGTGAACAGTAAATTTAATATAAATTTAAAATCTAAAATCAATACAATATACACATACATTTATACATAATATTGGTTAACATAAAAAGTATAACAGGCAACAAATTCAAAGGATCCATCTCTCCCCATTAATGTATTTTCATGCTGGGAGATGCTTTACCTGTTGAAATCCTTCCTGTCACAGGATTAGAGTAAGAAGGGCTTACTCTGCTTCCCATACAATATTTCTGCATTTAATCTACTTCCCTTACATGGAGTTATTCTGGAGGGCCTCCAGCATGATTCCGATCTCTGAGGTTGACCTGTATGTTCCAGTTAACCTGACTGTGTCACAAGTCCTTGAGTCTTTCTGATCTAACATGTAGATTTTGCTGCGCCACCGGCAGATGCGCCGTACCTTGAGGAAGTAGAAGATGAGCAGAATCCCCCAGTGGGCTAGGCAGGCAGATAAACCATAGGCTATGACTTTGGGCTTCTTCCAGCCTCCTATTGCCTCCTTAGAAATGGTGAAGCTCACACCTCCCAGTAAGATGCCCCACCAAACAAGCAGAGGCAGGAGGGGCAAATAGTTGGTGCGGATGTGACGCCGACCAGAAGTCCCCCAACCCCCTGCCCAAGGTAAGCTGAGCAAGGCAAAAATTTTGGTGGGCAGCAATGCAGCCATATAGAGGGCTGAGTAGAGGGAAGCTAGGAGCATAATGGGATTGCGGCGGAGAAAAGTGGCATACAAGGCCTTCACCAACCCACCCAACTGGATGCAGATGAGTACCCAGAGTGACCCCCAAAGGCTGCCACTGTACAGGGCGTGCACCACTGTGCTGGCCACCAAGAAGGGGAAGAGCCCAGATACGATGGCCTCGTACGCCATCCAGGGTGAATGCCGGAACCACCAGAGGACCATGAAGAGCCACTCCCTGAAGTAGGAGCGGGACCAGCGTGTTTGCTGAGAGAGCCAGCGCAGGAGGAGGGACGGTGTCTCGGAGTGGCAGACCGAACCTGAGGCATACCTGGGGAGAGAATAGTAGTTATGATTATACATGGCCTGCCTTCTGTGGTGGAGGTCAAGGTGGGTTTCATGGTGGTCTTTCATTTGGGCACTGCCCATGTAGAGAGCTGGACGGCACCCTCAATGCCATTCAATAACCAAAATGGAGTCCAGATGGACTGCAACCATGTTAATATTCTGGATTAATTCTGGAAATAGAACTTATTGCCTGCTGTCTCCCTCTCCCTCTCTTTCTCTCTCTCACTCTCTCTTTTGCCCTCACTTGGTTGCATAGCCAAGACTCAAGACACGGTTGGTGAGATGCCGATCATCTCCAAAAGTGCATTTATTTCCCAAGAAGGTCTGATGGTACCAAAGCTCCAGGAACTGCTGCAGAAGGTCATTCCGGTACATGCCTGCCTGGGAAAACAGTGCAAAGAATAAAACTACGCCAGTGCCATGTGCACATTTCTGTATACATGAAGGTAATTTGCTACCTATATTTTCCAGGTACATTAGGTTGCATACCTGTACACACATGCAACCGGGTAGTCTTTTGACTGGAAATTTCCAGACTTGTCCTCTTTTTTAGCCCCCTGTCTGAGTGTCCTCCAAAAAGGCTTCATTGTCCTCCATTTTGGAACTTTGCAATGGTGTGCAGGACCCCATCATGTCATATGTCATTGGATTTGTACTGAAGAGCAGAATCCAATGCAAAAATTGGTTTTGAAATATCTCCTTCCTATCAAATGTGATTCTGGTTGTGATTGGAAGCCACTTTCAGTCTGCATAACATCTTATGGTTGCACCTGGGAACATGTGCTGAAGGACGGAGAGCCCCCTTGCTTCATAATACCTCCCAGACAAAAGTGAATTCACTGATGCCAACAGAAAGTGTCCTCTAGTTCAGTCCGGGAGATCATCTGAAATACAGGCTTAGCACTTGTGCATGCTCAGATTTGTGGATATTAAGCCCACAGATAAAGATGGCTCACATGACCATTATTGGAATAATCTATCTATCTATCTATCTATCTATCTATCTATCTATCTATCTATCTATCTATCTATCTATCTATCTATCTATCTATCTATCTATCTGTCTGTCTGTCTGTCTGTCTGTCTGTCTGTCTGTCTGTCTGTCTGTCTGTCTGTCATGATGATGTTGACGACCACTGATCCAAATGACAAGATCTGGTCCCCAACCTCTGAGATGGTATTGGACAGATCTGAGGACCTTCCCATAAACCCCTCATTCCCCCCAAACTGGACGTTGCTGGCAATCTCACCCAAAGGACCGCTTATACAGGAGACACAGCTGAAGTAGGACTGGCAGGCCCGCTCGATGTTGAAGGCCATCCAGTAGCGCAGGCTGCTCATGAAGCTGATGTAGGAGTCAGATGCGTTGATGATCCGCACATCTCCTCCAACAGCACCATAGCGCTCATCTGACTCCAGCACTTTCACCAGCTCCACCGTTGCCATCAGGTGCAGTCTGGTGTCTGAGTCGCACACCTGGGTGAAGGAGGGAATGATAGATCAGCACTGGAGGTGTGTTCTTAGAAAGGTGCTTCCCAAAGCATGGAACATGACATAGTGGGTCACAATCTGGGCCCTCCTGCCCGCCCTTTGCTTTGGATTCATTGGCATCCATCAGTCTTGAAAGACTATGGTATTTTGCTCGATGCTGTATGTGAAGCATGAAGGCCTGGGTAGATTAATATGGAGGATAGGCTGTTACCCAAGCAGCAAATCCCCCCTCTCCATGCCATTGAAATAGTCCAATGGAACAGCAGAGCTGATACAATTGGTTCCAGCTGCGTCGCAGAGCTGGGCTAAGGACAGGAGCTCACCTTGTCTTGTGGAGACCCAGGTCTCAAACCCTGGTCTTCTGGTTAACAGGCACAGTGTCTTAACCACTTGCGCCTCCCGCTATTTGGTTTAGCTCCAAATAAAAACCATTCTGGAGTGCTCACCAAAGTCTCCAAAGCCTCTTGCTGTTTGGCAACCCACTCTACAAGTTGTTGGTCTCAGAATCACCCTTGAAAGCTTCTATCAGCTACTTTTGACCCTCTTTTTGTAGGTTCACTGCAATCTGTGGTTTTAAGTATCAGTGTTGGCACTTGGAATCTACACCCCACAGATACTTGTGGATGCAGAAAAGTCTGTATTGTGTGTGCATGATGACATAGCATGATTCATAACATCCTGTTATCCGATGATATATGTAACAAGGTGGACACACAACTCCTACCTGTATGTAGTCTACTGAATCTCCCAGGGCTCTGAAGGCTGTATACATCACTTCCCGCTTTCCGCCCCATCTCTGCATGATACAGACGCACCTCTTGCTCTGGATCAGGGCCTCCACTTCTTGTTGCCCGGGATCACTTGATCTCCCCTTCTCACCTGCCTGGCTGTGGTAGTTGTTCTCCCAGATGTAGGTACCCAAGTCCTCCTCACGGAAGACCTCCCGGAACATCTCCATCATGTACCAATCTTCAGGGCCGTTGCCATCAATAACCATCACCACGGATAAGAGGTGGTTTGGATAGGCGACGTCTCGGACAGACTGGAGGCACTGGCGCAAGTAGAACGGATCCTCTTGGTAGGCAGAGATGGTGAGAGCTACGGTTTTGGTGAAGCTGCAGGGCAGGGTGCTTGTGCGATGCTTGCGGAGTTCCAGGTAGGCAAAACAGCCTTGGGCAAGGAAGTGGAGGCTCACAAAGGCTCCGTAGAGGCCTAGAGAAGCCAACCTCAGGGGGTCTTGCACCAGTTGGAAACCCACAATGTAGGAGGCCAAGATGGAGACGAAGAGGAAACATGAGAGGAAGTATGTCAGGAAGCAGTAGGGGAGGGAGGTTGAAGGACGGGTTGGCACACACAGTGGCATAACTACAGAGGGGGCAAGGATGAGATGGGAGAAGAAAACATAAGTATTGAAATATTTGGCACCCTATATGTCAATGTGCCCTTCCTAAACAAACATTCCCTTTAACTCTGCCCCATTCCCTTTCCTATATATGTATTCTCCCATCCAACACCGTGGACACAGGGGTTTAGCAAATCAAAGGCAAGGGTGGGAGGTGGTAGTGCCAGGCTGGAAAAGGGTGGACAGACATGTGCTCCAGCTGACAGCAGGCGGAGTGCATGTGCACTCAGAGCATCAGATCTGCCGCTTTGTGTGTGTGCACATGCCACCCCTCACTGTTCTGACTCAGGAGAACCAAGAAATGGTGCCATAAGGTCATGTGATGTCATGACATTGCTGCCCTGGATGCCACCTGTGTGCTCTGGGTGCCACCTCAGGATGCCACTAGTGGCCAACTGTCTCCATTCTTTACAGTAGTCTTTAGCTGCCAACAAAACTGGGGAAGTAGCAGTGGCATATCTAAGAGGGGGGTGCAGTTGTACCAGGCTACGGGCGTTAGGGGGGCAACAAGCTGAGCTGGACAATAGTGACTAAAATTGTGAAAAACAGGGTCTGTATGAATGATAATCATTGGAAATCATTATATATCGTTGGAAAGGTAATTTTATGCAACAAACTGCTTTGGAATATCTATATTCTATCAAACATTATGATCAATTAACTAGAAAATGAAAACAAAAGCCGATAGAATAAAAATGGATTATCTTAACTCAAACTTTTCCATGTTACTGATGGCTCTGAGAGCTAATAAGATGTATTTTTGATACTGTATGGAACGAATAAGGTGTTGCTATGAACTGACTCTCAGTACACATATAATATACAGTACATATAAAATAAAATAGTTACCCGTGCTAACGGGGTATGCAGGCACTTTTAAGTGGTGCTCCTCTTCTATTTAGTAGGGAAAGAATAACCATTCCTCTTTGCCCCAGTACAGGTTTCCTAACCAATAAGGGAGACAATTTTCATTTTTTTTACTTAATTAAATTTGATTTCGTTGTTGAGGATGGTGGGAGGACGACAAAATCTTCTTTATTCCAGATAGCAAACAGGTGCTTTAGCTATGCTACTAGCAGAAAGAATGGTGGTGAACTGCTGAGGAAGAGGAGGCAGGTTTTTTTTTTTTTAACCAATTTTCTTTTTTAAAAATAACCAGGGATGACACCACTTCTGGTGCTGATGTCACTTCTGGGGCAACATTGGGAGCTTTGCACTGGGCTACATGATCATTAGCTATGCCACTGGGAAGTAGAGTCCAATTTGCTCTTACACCTTTATGCTTCAAGAATCAGTTGATGATTCTTCTTGCAGCTGATGTTAGAGGAACTGGGACACATTGGTCAACGGGGACTCGATTCCCATAGAGTCCCCCTTTTCCCAATCTACATGGGTGAAGGGATCCCTCCTCCAAATCCCCTCTCCATGATATGCATGGTGTAAGTAGGGGAATACCCGATCTACAATTATGAATTATGTATGATTATACATAATATGTGTTATGGGTTTAATATAATGTTTTGAAGATATGCAAGGTATAGGTAGGGGAATACCCGATCTACCATTAGGTATTATGTATGATTATACCTTCTCCATTCTGCATTGATGTACCAGAAGGGTCCATACCTTGCTGAGGTTGGAATCTACATCCAGATCTCTGGTAACAGCTTTTTTTTTTGAAAGACAACCGCGGAATCCTTATCTACCATTGGCTGGCACTTCATGTGACATCACTGCTACTTCTCAGGACTGTCAAAGGTGGTAGTCTTAATTGTTCATCTTCATTAAAGATTAATTATTGCGTATGGAAATATTTTAATTTTGTCTATTTTAACTCTCCCAGCACTCAGTTTTCTTAAGGATTAAAGGCCTCATTGGGAAGAGCAAGGGAGACACAGGCTGCAATCCTAACCACACACTCCTGGGAGTAAGACTGCAATCCTAACCACACTTTCCTGGGAGTAAGTACTATTGAACTCATTGGGATTTACCCCCAAATCCAGAGTAACTACGGGAGCACGTAAGAGACTTTACATGAACCTGTAGTTACTGCACCACCTAGTGAAAACCTATGGGAAATTCAAATAGGAATCCAGAGTAAGTTGTTCTTACATTGGAGCAAAACTCCCCATTGTTACTCTGGATTTTGCCTGTACTTTTGAGTAGACATGCTTAGGATTGCACTGTATGTCCCATTGAACACATCTGAGTAGACATGTTTAGGATTGCTCTGACATTATAACAAATCACAATGGGGAGGGAAATGGATTCAGTTTCAAGCCAAAAGCAAAAGCAGGCCTCCGTCGTCTTGGAAGACTATGGTATCGTGCTCGGCGCTGCATACGCTGCATGCGAAGCACGGAAGCCTGGGTTAGATTGTTATGGAGGATAGGCTGTTACCCAAGCAGCAAATCCCCCCTCTCCACGCCACTGAATTAGTCCAATGGAAAGGCAGAGCTGATACAATTGGATCCAGCTGGTGTTGCAGAGCTGGGCTAAGGACAGGAGCTCATCCTGTCTTGTGGGGCCAACCTGGGTCTTGAACCCTGGCCTACTGGTTAACAGGTACAGTGTCTTAGCAAAACAACCTTGAAAAATAGGATTCCATCCTTTCTGCCCTATAAACTGGGGCAATGGATACTGCTGAACATAAATGTGTCCTCAAGGTGGCAGCAGAGATCTGGTTCCAATGCTGGCAATTCCCTACCGGTGTAACTGGGCAAAATACCTTTTTCTTCCATTGATCAGAGATGTGAAGGATTAGAGTGTCTGGTGGGTGACACTTTCTGATGGAAGTGTTATGATTACAGTACTCTGACATTTTCAAAGGGGTTGGAGGGGTCAAGGTGGGGGTAAAGAGAAGGGCACTGTGTGTGCTTGTGTGTGCATGCGTGCGCCAGGTGAGATGAAACACAGGTGAAAAACTAAGATTAAAAAAAAAACAGAGAATATGGGATGGTAGGAACCATTACATATATTTTTTTACAAAACACCATGAAGTTGTCCAATATTCAGTCCTGGATGCATCTTCATGGGCAAAATCCAGAGTAACTACGGGGAGTCCTTGCTCCGGTGTAAGAACAGCTTCCTGTATTCCAATATGAATTTCCCATAGGTTTTCACTAGGTGGTGCAGTAACTACGGGTACACGTAAAGTCTCTTACGTGCTCCCGTAGTTACTCTGGATTTGGGGGATGAGTTTTATGCCAATAAAGGTGTTTGAATTTGAACCTGAATTTACTTTTTACATATAATTTATTAAATTTCAAGAAGGCTACATGCTGCCTGATCACAAGGAAAAGGAGGACAATGAAGATTTTTTTCAAGGACATAAGGCTTAAAAAGAGGACGTATCCTGGTTAAAAGAACGTATGATGAGCGGGATTGGTTGTAGGGGCACAGATGGTCAGGAATCCTGAGTTACACTGTGGGATACTTGCTGGACTTAAATCCAGGAGAATCAGGTTCTGTTGCTGCGTAGGTTAGCTCAAAGCTCACCTTGGGATAAATCTCACCATCTCTTAAAACCCAATCCTAAAGTGCCTGCATCGCCAGGGCTACTGGCGTGCCAAAATGGATGCTTTCATATCCTGAGCACTTCAGGCTATCATTAGCGGCTCAGATCATCTTGCCTTCTTGGGAGAAGGGGATATGACCATATAGAATGACCATACAGGGTGACCATATAGAATGGAGGACAGAGAGCCTATACCTTTAACCAGAAGAGGAAATTTGAGCAGGTGTTGCTTTTAAAACCCTTCTACATTGAGCTAAACCTCAATTCCCTCTTCTATGTAATGGTTAAAGATAGGCATTCTGTCCTGCATTTTATATAGTCACCCTGGACGTTCATTCCCTCCCACCAAGTAAGCAGAGTAGACCTGCAACACTGCTACTTGAATCTGTGCTAGCTCTTCAAAGGACTCCATGAAGTGCCAGAATGACGTCTGTGAAGTGCCAGGAGGTACCACATGGAGGTTCAGAATCTGGTGGATCTCAAACTTTTTGCACCAGGTCCCACTTTTTCAAATGAGAATATGTCAGAACCATATAAGAATTCAAGTCATTTGGATCGGATGAGCTGCATCCTAGAGTTCTGAAGGAACTCGCAGATGTCCTTGCAGAGCCTCTGTCGATCATCTTTGAGAAATCCTTGAGGAGTGGAGAAGAGCCTGGACTGGAAGAGGGCAAATGTAGTCCCCATTTTTAAGAAGGGGAAAAAAGAAGACCTGGGAAATTATAGACCAGTCAGTTTGACTTCAATCCCGGGCAAGATATTAGAGCAAATCATAAAACACACAATTTGTGCACATCTAGACAAGTACTCCGTGATCAAAACAACCCAGCATGGATTTACCAAGAATAAATCTTGCCAGACAAATCTGATCTCCTTTTTTGATTTGGTTACGAGCTTACTGGACATGGCAATGCTGTGGATGTCATTGATCTTGACTTCAGCAAAGCATTTGACAAAGTCCCACATGACATTTTAATTGGGAAGTTGGAAAAATATGGGCTAGACAGGGCAATCGTTAGGTGGATCTGCAACTGGCTCGATGGCCACACTCAAAGGGTTTTAGTAAATGGTTCTGTGTCAACCTGGAGGTCCGTTTCAAGTGGGGTCCCCCAAGGCTCTATCTTGGGACCGGTTCTCTTTAACATTTTCATCAATGACTTGGAGGAAGGGATATGGGGGAGCCTGATCAAATTTGCAGATGACACCAAACTGGGAGGAGTAGCAAACACATCAGAAGATAGGAGAAACCTCCAGGAGGATCTGGATAAACTGGAATCCTGGGCTGTAACAAACAGAATGAATTTCAACAGGGAGAAGTGCAAAGTTCTGCACTTAGGCAATAAAAACCAAAAACATAGGTATAAAATGGGGGCTACTTGGCTTGGCAGCACAACATGTGAGCGGGATCTTGGAGTCGCCGTGGATCACAAGCTGAACATGAGTCAGCAGTGTGATGTGTCTGCAAAGAAGGCAAATGCCATTTTAGGCTGCATTAAGAGGACTGTAGCTTCCAAGTCACGAGAAGTTCTAGTTCCTCTTTATTCTGCATTGGTGAGACCTCACCTTGAGTACTGTGTTCAGTTCTGCGCACCTCACTTGAAGAAAGATGCAGCCAAACTGGAGCAAGTCCAGAGGAGAGCGACAAGAATGATCAGTGGGATGGAAGGGAAGCCCTACCAGGAAAGGTTGGGGGAACTTGGGATGTTCAGCCTGGAGAAGAGGAGGCTGAGGGGAGACATGATTGCCCTCTTCAGATAGCTGAAGGGCTGTCATAGGGAGGAAGGGGCTCAATTGTTCATAGCTGCTTCTGAAAGCAGGACTAGAACCAATGGGTACAAACTGCAAGAAAGGAGATTCCGGCTGGAAATCCGGAAAAAATTCCTGAGGTTGAGGGCGGTTCGGCAGTGGAACAGATTGCCAAGGGAGGTGGTGGACTCTCCCTCACTGGGGATCTTCAAGCAGAGGCTCGATGAGCACCTGTTGGAGATGCTCTAGGGGGAATTCTTGCTGCAGGCAGGGGGTTGGACTAGATGACCTACTAGGTCCCTTCCAACTCTATGATTCTATGATTCTATGATAGAACCCATCAATGTTATGAACCTGGAAGTTATGTCATGGCTGGAAGTGACATCATCAAGCAGAAAAAATTATTTATTTATTTATCTATTTATTTATTTATTTATTTATTTGCTTACTTACTTACTTACTTACTTACTTACTTACTTACTTATTTGATTGATTGATTGATTGATATTCTGCCTTTTTTCACTAACAAAAGGAAATCCAAGGCGGCTTCTAAGCAATTCTAGGCTTTAATCCTATCCACACTTACTCGAGAGTAAGTTGCATTTACTATCTTTGTTAAAAGCACGTAGCCTGTTAAGATAGCTAAGAAAGCTAGGATAGCTAGGATAGACAAGATACCTAGGATTGCTGGGAAAGGTAAGATGGCTAGGATAGCTAGGAAAGCTAAGATAGCTAGGATAAAAGATAGCTAAGATATAGCTAAGATACCTAGGATATAGCTAGGATGCTGGGATAGATAAGTTATCGAGGAAGCTAAGATAGCTAGGCTAGCTAAGATATCTAGGATAGCTACGATAGTTAAGATAGGGGGATGTTGTGCATGGGGGTTGCTGTGCATGGGGAGACGATGTGCATGGGGATGTTGTGCATAGGGGAATTATTCGCAAGGGGAATGATGGGCATGGGTGGTTGATGTGCATGGGGGATGTTGCGCATAGGGGTTGATGCGCTGGGGCCCTGATGAGCATGGGGGATGATGTGTATAGGGGGGACGATGCGCATAGGGTGGATGAACATGGGGGATGCTGTGCATGGGGGTGGATGCGCATGGGGGTTGATGTGCATGGGCAGTTGATGCACAGTGGGGGGATGGCGTAAGGTGAATTTTACTCCCGCAACGCAGGTACGCTTTCACTAATTCAACAATAAAATACTTAAATGAATGGGGACCCACCTGAAATTGATTTGGAGTGGATGAACATGGGGGATGTTCATGTTTCCTAAAATTGGTTGGCAACCCACCTAGTGGATCCCAGGCTACAGTTTGAGAAACACTTTCTTCTTCTGTTCTGTTGCCATAATTGCTTACTATCAGTGCTTACTTAAGGTTGAGGGAGCTGAAGATGATTCAACCCCATAAGGAGAATTGGAGTTGCCTCCTGGGGCTGGAGAAAGATCGGGACAAGAGGGCAATCGTATTTTCACATGCTATGTTGACAGAGCAGGAGAAATTAGGCAGACAGAGAATATGATATATGTGTTTATTAGAAAGAGACTGTCTAGACAGTGCATGGTTTATGGAGGCTCAGGATGGGATCAAACAGTGACCTTTTGAGAATGGTGCTCTGTAACACAAACCTCGCAGAATACAGATGCTGAGACAGGCTGCCTCCCCCCATTGCACCAACCTGTGAATTTTCCCACCCTCTGCTTTGGAGCAGGAGCTTCCACAATTCAGGAAAGGAAGGAAAGGTGGCCAAAGCCCCTACTTTTCCTGGGGCTGCGGATGAGGCCCCTTCTATCCCAAGATCTTTAAAATTTGTCCAGATGTCCTACCTGCTTCATGGATTTGGGAGCCATGTACAAGTAATACAGTGTGTGCTTCTTGACCATTGAATGAGGTGAGGACAAGCACCATGGAGTTTCATGTAAGGCTTATTCTCCCCCCAGTCATGGTAGTCCATCATGCTCCTCACTTTCTTGACTTTTCCATCTGGGCAATGATGGATTTTGAATGTAGGCGCAGAAAGAGTATGGGGATGGGAAAAAAGGGGTTAAACCAACCATTTTCAAGCAGTGTGCCTTGAGTGGTCCACAGGTATGCCAGATGTTTGAGGGTCATGGCAGGGTGACCAGATGCCTGAACCTCAAAAGGAAGACAAGGTCTTGGATTCCTCTCAGCCCGGCCTTTCTGACGGACAATGGCATGTTTGCCTACTCACAAGTAAAGCTGCAATATTGGGCACTTTCACTTTCCCATAGAGCTCAAGCATATTTTTATTTTTAGGTTTTTGGCCATAACTTTTGATAGGAAGGAGATTTTTTGCATTGGATTCTACTTTTCAATATAAATCCAATGACACAGGACATGATGGGGTCCTGCACACCACTGCAAAGTTCCAAAAAGAAGCCAAAATGCAGGACCATGAAGCCTTTTTGGAGTTCACCCAGATAGAAGGCTAAAAAAGAGGAAAAATCTGGACAAATCTGAAAAAATCCGGTCAGATGATCATCCTGGTCATTGGGGGATGTCTCCCCCCCAACAAATGGTACAGTGTGCCTTGTCAATTATAACAAAATAAAAGTCTGCCCGCCTGCCCGCCTGCCCACCCGCCTGCCCATCCATCCATCCATCCATCCATTTATCTACAGTATTTATGAAAAAGCTGATTATGTGCCCTGAAAATTTTAGTGCCTTTTCAGTGTACCATGAGATGAAAAGGACTGAAAATTGGTGGCTTAGATTATGGGAATTTTCAGAGGCCCAGAAACCAAGTCAGGCATCCAGACATCCCATTATTCTAGTCTGGACTTAAGGCAGGAATAGAAAATAGAAGTCCAACCATCCATGTCCTTAAGTCTTCTGACTGAAATTTCGTGATACGTCTGCTTCGGCAGATGCTTCATCCTCTTCAGTCAGTGCCTTGCGGAAGATTCCCAAGAAGGAAGCTTTGCGTCGCAAGCCTCTGCTCCGGGTGTAGCCCACAAAGCCATATATCACAGGGTTGATGCAACTGTGGAGGTAGGCCAGAGCATTGGAGAGCTTGAGTCCGATGCCCCATATGTCCATTGATTTCCCAGTGGTGCTGATGACGACGAAGATGTGGTGGGGCAGCCAACAGACAAAGAACAGCAACACAATGGTGGCTATCAAAGTGAAGGTTCGATGGGAGCCTTCCCGCCTTCGCCGGCGAAGCTTAGAGATCAGAACCAAGTAGGCAGAGGCGATGATGATGAAGGGTATCAGGAATCCACCCAAAAGCCGGCTCAGCCTCAAAGGCAACTCTACGGAGACCTTGATATCTTTAAGATAAGCACAGTAAAAATCCCCATTTTTGACTATGATGCTGCGAAACACAAGGTAGGGGACACTGAAGACAAAAGCTAGGATCCATGCACCGGTGCACAAAAAAAGCTGGAATCGTGGCCCCCGGTGGTTCCGGGCCCAAACAGGCCGTGTGATTAACAAGCAGCGGTAGACGCTGATGAGTGTCAGGATGAAAACACTGGCAAAGACGGTGAGGTAGCGAGCGAAGGTGTGAAGCTTGCACAAGACCAATCCAAAGGGCCAGCGTTGGTACATGATCTCCTGCACCAGGGCAGGGATCCGACCAGCGGAAAACAGCAGGTCTGCGACGGCTAAGTTAAGGTAGCAGGTGGAAGTGAAGGTGTTGCGTTTCCTTCTCCTGGTGACAGTCCACACCACCAGGCTGTTGCCAGAGACACCCAGAATCAGGATGATGAAGTTGGTTACAATGGCGATGTAGCGCATGGCCTCTTCCACAGCCGTCGTGCTCTGGTCTGTGGTGGTGTTCATTGCGTTTGTGAAGATGAATCCAGCTAACTTTAATCCTTCATTCCCTGTCGCTGCAGAAAAACGAACAACACACATTGATGAGATGCTTAAAGTTTTGCTCCCCAGCACGTGTGCTCATAGGGTTGCCATAATTCTCTTCCACAAAATCAGGTCAGGCTCCTCTGTCCATTTGCCAGTATGGGAACACAATCTCTAAAAATCGGGATTCTTCCTGTTTTGGGGGGCATGTGGCAACCCTATCACTACAAAGTCCTCCAGCAAAGGGAAGTTAAGAAACCAACAAACAAATGTGAGCTCAGCAGAGACCACAAGTTCCCCACTGTGGTTGAGCTGGTTGGCTCCAACATCATGAGGCCCAAATGGGTCCTCTGAATGAGAGCTTGTGGCGAGATATGTGATAGATTCCACTTCAGGTTGGCAGGTACTACGTGAGAATCTCACACACACAGTGGCGGCTTTGGCTTTTGGGGGGATCCCTGTGGCCAAATCCCTGTGAGCATTCCCCAACCGCATGCTCCCTCATGCTTTAGAAATGACATCTGCAGTGGCGCAGTTAAGGGGGTGCAGGGGGTTGCAGTTGCACCAGGCTACAAGCTTTAAGGGGGCAACAAGCTAAGCTTGACACTAGTGGCTTGCCTTGTGGAAAACAGGGTTTGTATGAATAATAATACCATAATGTTATACAGTGATACCTCGCTTAACAAGTGCCTGGCTTAACAAGTGATCCACATAACAAGGAAAATTTCTCTATGATTCACTCTCACATAACAAGCATTGCTTCACTTAACAAGCACACTCGTTGGCAGTTGGGACAGATGCGCTGGCCAGCAGCCCTTTAAAAAAGTGTCAGGCCTCCCTAGCGCGCCTGCCCGTAGTGAAAGCAACACTTCCATGCTGTTCCTCCGGTGGCCGGGTGTCCGCTGGGCAGAGGGAGAGAAGAGCAGTGCAGAAGAGGGAAGCAGCTCAGGGCTGGTCAGAAGGGAGCAGGGCAGAGAGAGGCTCAGGGTGGAGAGAAGGAGAAAGTGGGAAGACACTTGGAAAGTGTCTTGGATTACAGGAGAAAGTATCTTTGATGGCCTCCTAACCATGTCTAACCATTGTGTTAATTGAGGCTTACTCCCAGGAAAGTGTCTTTGATTGCAGCCTCTGAACCATGTCTACCCAGAAGTAAGCCCCATTGTGTTAAATGGGGCTTACTCCCAGGAAAGTGTCTTTAGGATTGCACCCTAAGTAGACTTCATAGGATCATGCACATTGAATGCATGTTTCGAATTCAATTCCAGCATTTTGTCATCATTTTTACATTCAGTTAATATTTTTATATGAATATTTTTTGGGGTTGTGGAACCAATTGTCTGAGTTTCCATTATTTCCTATGGGAAAATCCACTTCACTTAAAGAGCATTTCACTTAAAGAGCATGCCTCTGGAATAAATTAAACTTTTTATGTGAGTCACCACTATATATCATTCCAAAGGTAATTTCATGCAGAATTCAATGAAACAAACTGAAGTGGGACAGCTGTATTCAATCAAATGTTATATACTATGGACCAGAAAATAAAAACACCTATGGAACAAAAAGTGGATTTTTAAAAAATTAAAATTGTGTTATGAGACTAACCACCCCTCTTTGCCCAGCACAGTGTCTCTAACTAAGGGGCACACTTTTAATTTATTTACTTAATTAAATTTATTTATGTATTTATTTTGTTGTAGGAGGGGGGAACGCAATGTTGTGGGTGGCGCAAGCGGATAAGACGCTGTGCCTGTTAACCAGCAGGCCAGGGTTTGAGACCCAGGTTGGCCCCACAAGACAGGGTGAGCTCCTGTCCTTAGGCCAGCTCTGTAACGCAGCTGGATCCAATCGTATCGGCTCTGCCTTTCCATTGGACTAATTCAGTGGCATGGAGAGGGGGGATTTGCTGCTTGGGTAACAGCCTATCCTCCATAACAATCCAACCCAGGCTTTCATGCTTCGCATGCAGCGTATGCAGTGCTGAGCATGATACCATAGTCTTTCAAGACTGACGGAGGCCTGCTAAAAAGGAGGGGGGAACTAAAAAATCTTCTTTGACCCCAGATAGCAGACAGATGCCTTAGAAATGCCACAAGCAGAGCAAATGGGTGGCAAGTTGGTGGAGAGGAGGCCGGTTTCCCCCCAATTTTTTCTTAGCCCATGCATGTCATCACTTCTGGTTGAAATGTCACTTCTGGGACAACATTTTGAGTTTTGCACCAGGCTACCTGGTCATTAGCTACATTACCGGACACATGAGCACGTGATCACTCTCATGCCTGAGATCTGGGCAGCTGATCTGCAGCTTTCCCCTGTGGTTGCAACTGTGGCCGTGATAGAGGATTCTTAACTCTATGTTGCCCAGCTCACTTTCCCAATGGGAAGGCAATGAACAGAGTGGTTGCAAAGTTCCCTCCTGCTCTCTAATATCATCCCATGCGTTTCCCTCTTTGACTGGCTTATTACAGAATTCCAGAAAGCAGGAGCTCCATGAGACGGCCAGCTTCTCCATGGCTCATAACTTTCTGTGCATTGTTGGAAAGAAAAGGTATTGCAGTTTTGCTATCTCAAGGATTGGCCACATACAGACCCCAGAGTCATGCAGTGGGACCATTAGGGTTGGTGTCACACAGTGCAGGACAGGGGCAGGGCAGCAATGGGGATGGATGGAACATGGGGGTGGATGAAGGGCAGCAATGTTCAGAAGAATCTTTGCATCCCTTGTCTACCAAGACTTCCTAATGCAGACCCCACATGGTAGATCTGGTATCCAGTCAGCCTAACCAAGAAACTTTCAGCATCCCTCATTTGGTATCACCTGGTACAGATTCCCCCATGATGTCACCCTGTATAGTCCACATCTCCATGTACCCAGTGATGCAACTGGGTAGATGTGGTATCCAGTTAACCTAGCCATGAAAGTTCCAGCATCCCTCATTTGCACCAGATCCAGCTTCCCCCATGGTGTCACCCAGTGTGGTCCACATCCTTATGTACCCAGTGATGCTACTAGATCCATTCCCCACCAGACTCCATCTAAGGAGTCACCCTTGTAGGTTCAGAACTACACCTTGTAATGAAGCTTGCAATTCCATTGGTGGGTCAAACTGTGGAAAAAATACATTTGCTTTTGACTTCAGTTGGTTCACTTGATCCCTTATGAGAACATGCGGGATCATGTGAACCAACTGAACATGAGAACAAGATGAAGATGTAGCAGATGTAAACTGGAAGCATCCTTTCTCTAATCCAGGATCTCCCATTTCCGCCTGAAATCTGGAGAGTGGTCCCTTTCGGAGGTCCAGATTCTGTTCCTCACTTGATGCATAGACACAAAACAGAAGATGCTGAAGCCATGCACTTAATATAAGTCCACTTACCATTAATGGCTTGAAAACATCTCCATTTCAACACAGTACTTCAGCAAACCAGTTCCAAACAACCGAAGTCTCGAACAGCCAATGGGTTCTTAAAAACGGGTACAAGAAGAGCCAGAGGAATTGGATTGCAACATTGTGAACTGTGTCATAGTCCCACACCCGGGTTGCTAAACTCCAGCTCTGGAATGAATGGTGTGGGGCAATAACAAACTGCAGTCACAGTTGCGTCCCCCATATGATCCTTGCAGGGAAATACAGTGTAATGATTAGAGCAACAGTAGCTCCCCATCCTTGATTTCCACCTTATGGAATCAGAGCCGTCAGGTGGTGCAAAAGTGTGGCACAAAATCTGCCACATTTAGCAACATTTGGAAAAAGGGTGATCTTAGTAGTGCAATGACTCTGGTCCGCACTACAGATGGTCCTCTCTGCTTTTTCACTTCCTCAAATGACTTGCTTGAAAACTTCATTTTCTTTGACCAGGATCACCATATGTTCCATTTTCCAGGATATATCCTGGATTTTAACTTTGTGTCCTGGGAAAAATTTCAATGTCCTCCTTTTATTGTATGGTGGCAGCATGTAGCCTTCTTACAATTTCTAAGTTATGTGTAATAGTTTTAAATTTAATAAAAAAGTAATGTGGTGTTTTAATTAAGCACATGAAAGCAATATATGTGAGTGCTTTTGCTTTTATTTTGTGATGTCCTACATTTTTCTTTGATGTCCTAGATTTGGGGTCCCTTGTCCTCATTTTTGGTTATGGTAGATACCTTATGGTTATGACAGGGCATCTTGACTTTGGCAGTGTCAAAAATCTTGATAGACTGTACCCAAAACTAAACAATGAGCATAATCCTAACTATATCTCTTCAAAGGTAAGCCCAGGTAGGTGGACTTCGGGGGTTCTCACAGGTTCTATAGAACCGTTTGCTAATGAGCGCCTGGTTCTGAGAGCTAGTTACTAATGGGACTTAGAACTTGTTGTTAATTTAGGTTAGTAGGACATAGAACCTGTTGTTAATTTATTTGAATGCCATCACTGGGTAAGCCCATTGTGTTCAATGAGTGTTACACCCAGGAAAATGTCATTGGGATTACAGCTATAGATGCTCACTTTTGGCAACCCAGCACCAGAAGAGTGGGTTTCTTATTCAGAGACTTTCTCTTTGTTGAGAAATGCACTCAGGCTGTTGAAGGGTTCGTGCAACATCACTGATGTTTGAATTTAGAGGGACCCAGGAAGAACTGGGTCTAGGGGGATTTCCTGCTGCAGGCAGGGGGTTGGACTAGATGACCTACTAGGTCCCTTCCAACTCTAGGATTCTATGATTCTATGAACTCAGATGCTTAAATGTGGCTGAAGAAATTGGGATGGGCAGATCCCAGATCCCAGATCTCCCATTAGAGGTGAGAATTCCATTCTCATTCCAGATATCCTGGACAGATAAGCACATGAAAGATGAGGTAGGTATATATACCTTATAAAGTGTATGTGTATGAGTATGGCTACAATCCTAGAGACACTTTCCTGGGAGTAAGACCCATTGAACTCAATGGGGCTTACTTTTGAATAGACATGGTTAGGATTGTGCTCTATGTGTGTATAGCAATATACAGCAGCAGGCCTCCGTCAGTCTTGAAAGATGATGGTATCGTGCTCTACGCTGCATATGCTGCATGTGAAGCATGAAAGCCTGGGTTGGATTGTTATTGAGTTGAGGCTGTTACCCAAGCAGCAAATCCCCCCTCTCCACGCCACTGAATTAGTCCAATGGAAAGGCAGAGCCAATACGATTGGATCCAGCTGGCGTCACAGAGCTGGGCCAAGGATAGGAGCTCACCCTGTTTTGTGGGGCCGACCCGGGTCTCGGACCCTGGCCTGCTGGTTAACAGGCACAGCGCCTTAACCGCTTGCGCCACCCACAGCCCTAGCAATATATAAACAGATGATAGATCTATAGGTAGTGATAGATATAGCAATACCGAATGATAGCAACATCAGGAAAAAAGAGCATGAAAAGGTGGAAAAGTATCAGGGTTTGAAGGAGGAATTAGAAAGGATGTGGCAAGTGAAGGTGAAAGTGATCCCAATAGTGATTGGAGCACTAGGGGCTGTGACACCCAAGCTGGAAGAATGGCTCCCACAGATTCCAGGAGGGACAGCAGAGCACTCGATCCAGAAAAGCGCATTGCTAGGAACAGCTAAGATACTGCGCAGAACCCTCAAACTCCCAGGCCTCTGGTAGAGGACCCGAGATTGAGGATAACATACATACATACACCACCATACACCAAGACCCATACACAATGGGTCTTACTCCCAGGAAAGTGTCTTTAGGATTCCAGCCTAATTCTAAAAGGGATTTATTTGGAAAGACAACAGTGAAATTGAACATACAGGATGATGGAGAGCTTTTCTAACAGCTGACTAAAATGCTTCTGGTTTTTATGAGGGTGTACCAAGAGAAACCAGCAAGAGGAAAAGGGATTGTAAAGGAAGAATTCTATTTTTCATCTACATTGTGGTGCTATTTACATATATCTTTCCCTTCCTCCAAGGAATTTAGGATTGCTTGGTCTCTGCCCCCACCTTTATCCCCACACATTGGTCTCTGCTCCCACCTATATCGTTTCAGCTGCTCTTTTAGAGAAGCTAGGCTGAGGGGAACAACTGAATGGGGCACAGAATCTATATTTCTCCTCTGTCACTCTATCCACTGCACCACCCTGCCTCTCTTAGAAAAATGTATGTTTTCAGTGGCAGTCCAGTCCTATCAAATGTCCCATGCTGCTATGCAGTGTGGCTGATGCAACTCCAGTTGCAACCAGCATGGGTCTAGAGTGCATTGGTTCTTGAACATTTTAGCCCCGAAACCCCCTTCTGAGAATGACAGTCTGTCTGAGACCCAACCCAGAAGTGATGCCATCAACCTGGAAATGGTGCCATCAACCTGGAGGTGACATCAAACAGAAAGTGACATCACATGTGATTCCAGAGCTTCTCTGTGTCTACTTAGAAGTAAATTCCATTGTGTTCAATGAGACATACTCCGAGGAAGCAAAGAATTGCACCCAGTGTGCTCCATTCAAAGATGGTGGCACCCAGAGCCAGATTCCAAAATGAAAGCATCCAACTTTTTGTGATCCTCCTAAGTTGGGATGCCACTTTGAGAACCATTTGTCTTTTTACTCTAGTCTTAATGGGACCATATGGAACCATATGTCCAATTTTTCCAGGGCATGTCCTCTTTTTTAGCCTAATCACCTGGAGAAAAAACCTTTTATTTTCCTCCTTTTCCTTGTGAGCAGAGAGCATGTAGCCTTCTTGCCATTAATAAATCATACGTAATAAAATCTATTCATTAGTTTTAAATTTAATAATTAGCAATTAAGAGCACAATCCTAACCATGTCTCCTCAAAAGTAAGATCCATTGTGTCCTATGGGTCTTACTCCCAGGATTGCAGCCACAGTATTTAACAATAAAATTTTTTAGGATTGCAGCCACAGTATTTAACAATAAATATGAGTGTTTTAGCTTTAATTTTGTTAGGTCCTACATTTTTCCTGTGTGTCCTACATTTTGGTTAGTCTCATCCTCTTTTTTGGTTATGACATATTGGTTATGACATAATGATTGATTGACTGATTAGACTTCTACTCTGCCTTTCTCTCTGTAAGGCACCCAAGGTGGCTAACAATAAATAAGAAAAAAACAATAAAACATATAAGAAAAAGAATAAAACATATAAGAAAAAAACAATAAAACATGAACAAAACAATAAATAAATATAATAAACACATTTAAAACAATGAAAATACAATAAAATATAAAATATGCCATGCATCAGCAATAAAATGTGCAATAAAACTTAGCTTTATAATAGCAGCATGAAACATTATGAGGACTCAAAGGCTTTCTTAAATAAATAGGTCTTCATGTTGTGCTGGGAGGTATAGCCAGCCTGGGTAAGCAGTAAGAGGAGGTGAAGGAGCAGTCCTCTGAATTTCCTGGTGGGGGCAGCAGAGCGTTCTCAAAGTAATGTAGCATTGTGGCATCATCATAGGCTGCAATCTTAAAGACACTTTCCTGGGAGTAAGACCCATTGAACACAATGGGGCTTACTTTTGAGTAGACATAGTCAGGATTGTGCTCGAAGTGTGGTGGGGACGGTGATAGTGAGATTGTCAGCGCAATCCTAAGCCTGCCTACTCAGAAGTAAGGCCTGTTGTATTCAGTGGGGTTATTCCCAGTATAGCGTGTTTAGGATTGCAGCCTGTAATCAATTATTTCTCTAACTGTTGACCCTTAGGAAAATGCAGATCAGAGATTTTCAACCTTTCTGATCTCATGGCACATAGACAAGGAACTAAAATTGTCAAGGCACACCATCAATTGTTTGACAAGTAACAAGGCACACCATGCTGCTGGTCCCCCAATTACCTTATTAATATACTTTCCGTCAGTCTTGGAAGACTATGGTATCGTGCTCGGCGCTGCATACGCTGCATGCAAAGCACGAAAGCCTGGGTTGGATTGTTCTGGAGGATAGACTGTTACCCAAGCAGCAAATCCCCCCTCTCCACGCCACTGAATTAGTCCAATGGAAAGGCAGAGCCGATACCATTGGATCCAGCTGGCTTCGCAGAGCTGGGCTAAGGACAGGAGCTCACCCTGTCTTGTGGGGCCGACCCGGGTCTCGAACCCTGTCCTGCTGTCTAACAGACACAGCGCCTTAACCGCTTGCGCCACCCACACCCATGTCATAATATACATTATGACCCTTCATAAATGATGTTTCCAAAATCCCGCAGCACACCTGTAGACCATCCAAGGTACACCAATGTGCCATGGCACAGTGGTTGAAAATCACTGTTGTAGATTATAACATCCTATAAAATTTGTCATATTTTGTGCTTTTTCACATTGAAGCATTTACTGACAAACCAGAGCACATGACAAAGGACTACATAGTATAGTGATGGCGAACCTTTTGGACACCGAGCGCCGGTGCCGGTGCCGGTGCCCAGTGCACATGCTCAGAATTTTGGTGTGCTCTGCTTTGAAGAGAAGCAGGGTGCTCCTCTTCAGAGCAGTCCCCACTGAGTGTGCTAGTGCCCAGTGCCTGCTGCGGCACGTGTGCCATAGGTACCACTACTGTGATAGCACGTTCCAGGGTCACTATAATTGATGCATTTAGAACACTTTGATGCAGGGAAGAAACAGGAATCAAAAAGAACACTAGTGATAGATTTTGGACTGAGTCAGTGTTCAGTTGTTCAGTGTAGTTGCTCAGTTATAATTCTGAATGTAAATGAGTCTTACTTGCCAGTAGCATTACTGAGGTGCAGATACAGTGGATGTTAGTCATAGGAGGATGGGTGACACCCAGTGATGGGTTCTAGCATGTTTGTACCTACTATATAGAACCGGTTGTTAACGAGAGAGAGGACATACAAAGTTTTAAAATAGCATTTTAAAAGTGGCTGCCAGATGGGCATTGAAACGGTTGTTAATGATACAAGAGTGTGAGATTAAACAACTAAGAGCACAATCCTAAGCATGTCTACTCAAAAGTAAGCCTCATTGTGTTCAGAGGATCTTACTCCCAGGATAGTGTCTTCATGATTGCAGACTTGCCCTACAATCCAGAGTAACTACAGGGAGCATGTAACTACAGAGTAACTACAGGGAGCATGTAAGAGACATTACGTGTACCCGCAGTTACTGCACCACCTAGTGAAAACCTATGGGAAATTCATATTGCAATCCAGAGCAAATTGATCTTACACAGGAGCAAGGACTCCCCGTAGTTACTCTGGACTGCACCCTAAGGCTGCAATCCTAACCATACTTTCCTGGGAGTAAGTACTGTTGGACACAATGGGATTTACTTCTGAGCAGACATGCTTAGGATTGTAAGCCCTGTTGGGAAAGAACATAAGGCACCTTGAACAATCTTTCTTGACATTTGGTGATATGGTAAAGAAAATTATCATTGGCCGGGCACATTACTGAGCGGACAGTATAATTAGATATGCAGCGCTCTGAACTTGACACAAGTGGTTTTGGTTTATATAAAGACAGTCAAAGACATGCCTGATTTGACCACTGCTTATGAGTCAAACTAAAAGAGTTACCTTGATGAAGGGGAAGAAACTGATGAAGACTAGATTCTAGAAACAGGTACTGTTTAAAAATAATGTTCTTTTCTACCTGCCTAGTTGTATTTTAAATGTGCGTTGTTTCCAGTTTTGCTTTACTGTTTCACTTCTAGTTTGCTGATTGTGAAGACAAAGAAACTGAGATACAATTACTCACTTCACTTTCAGCTAATACTAGTTAAGCAGAGCTTTGTTTGCTATAAATACTTGTACATGATAATTTTATTACACTTGCAATCCTAAACATGTCTGTAGATAAATATTCAGATGTTAAGTCCCATTGTTTTCAATAGTAGTTACTCCCAGGAAAGTGTGGTTAGGATGCCTGTCCTGACTTAAGTTTTAATAAACAAGGAGGACATCTATTAAACTGTTAAACTTAAAGTTTAACAAACAATTTAATGATTGAATTTGACCTTTCCCCCTCTTGACCCTTGAGTGCTTTTAAAACTGGACATTATCCCAAATTCAAAGATTCTTCCTTCCTTCCTTTCCTCCTTCCTTCCCTACCTCGGCGGCTATTATTCCCACATCATCATCATCATCATCATTATCATCATCATCATCATTATTATTATTATTATTATGAAAACACTGCAAACAATTTCATGCTGGTTTCATTCACATCACCAGTCGGACCCTTCCCAAGAGTCTAGGACTGTGTAATGTAGCAGCATATAATTCATGCTGATCCTAGAAGAGCGGCTTTCTGCAGTTGGCAGAGTGATATTTTGTCAATGCCAATAGTTTTCATGTGCCTGCCAAGGTCTTTGGGCACTGCACCCGGTGTGCCAATTACCTGCACTGGCTAACACCAGATACGCTGTCATTCGATTCTTAGGTCTTGGTAGAGGGAGATCTTTTCCAGTTTCCCCTCAATTCTGCTGTCACCTGGTATGGTGACATAATAATAATAATAATAATAATAATAATAATAATAATAATAATAATAATAATAATAATAATAATAATAATAATAATAATAATATTATTATTATTATTATTATTATTATTATTATTATTCCCATGTTAGTGGGAATGAGTATGCCTAAAAAGGATTGCAGCCTTTAGCCTCAGCACCTGATGAATCCATATCTTTGTGAGCATAATCCATAGCATTTGTGCATATGTGTGCATGTGTGCTGGTGATGTGAATGAAACCAGCATGAAAATGTCTCCAGTTTTCTCCCACAAGTTGGGCATGGGATCAATGCCTCTAGTTTTCCTGGGCATGTTCAGTGGGCAAGCCTCTCTCTGATCCAGATCTGATGCTGCCTGCTCCTCCTACCTTCTTTCCTTTCACCACCAGCTTCTACTTCTCCTATTGGTCAGGTGGCAAAGTCTCATGACAGGAGTGTGCATGTGTGCCATGAGTTCATCACCTTATCTTACTTTTCAAGAATAAGTACAAATGTTGCTTTACCGCTTTCCTGCACACAAGAGATAATACAAAATGTTGCTCTTATGTTTCAGATGTAAAAAACATAGAACATTTCTTAAGGACTTTGCTCTCAGGAACTGAGAATAAGGAACCAAGGTATATAAAAAAAAACATGCCAGATGTACGCATGTGTGGGAAGCAATGACCTTCTGTCACCGCTATACTGCAGCCTACTCTTCCACATCAACTTTGCAAGCAGAACCGGACAGCAGCGCTCTCTCTGAAGACCATCATTGATGCACACAGATTCAAATAAGAATCTTCCATGAACTGGAGGTGGGAAGGTGAATGGTGAGAGGTGGGAAGGTGAAATGGGTATCCCAGATTCTATTCACCAATACAGGAGGTTAGAATCTTAAAAGGGGAAAGTTTAAACCCTAAAGTTCTAAGCAAAGTGAGGCCAATTAAGCAGGTTGCTTCAGGGTGCAGATTAGTGGGAGCATCAACTGTTGAGTTTCTTCTGTTCATCTGTCTGTCTGTCTTATAGTATTTATATACTGCTTTACAACTAAAAAGTTCACAAAGCTGTTTACAAAGAAAATGAAAAAAATTAATGGCTAATGAGACCCTGTTCCAAAAGGGTTCACAATCTAAAAAGATGCTAAAGAACACCAGCAGAAACAACTATCATAAGACTTCTGTTCATAAGACTTTTGCATGTGCAGAACTCATATACTTCTCCAGTGTGCCATGTTTTTCCCATTTTCAGATCTTTCCAGATGTTCATTGCTTCATTCTTATCCAGTTGCATCTCCTCTCCTTCTTCAAAGATTCCTTCTTTGGCTTTCAACTTATTTTTCTCTCTGAACTTTCTCCAGGAATTTTGGATGAACATAACATGGATATCTACTTGGGGAACGCATCAGCTCCAGGAAAGAACACCAGCCACTCAGCGATACCCATCCACCCATGGAATGTGGTCATTTGCTGTTTTGTCTTAGTATCTTTCCTGGTAGGAACAACTTTGAATGGCCTCTTCCTCTGGGTGACAGTCGTAAAGATGAAGAGAACGGTCAACACCTTGTGGTATATCCACCTGATCCTCACTTACTTGGTGTCCTCAGTGAGCATGCCTTTTGTTGCAGTAGAAAGCCTCCTCGATCATCGGTGGGTTTTTGGAACCATTCCCTGCAAGCTCCTCAATACTTTTGGTTCTCTAGGGATGTTCACCACAGTATTCCTCCTCACCATCATCAGCTTGGACCGCTATCTCCTCATCTGCCACCCTGTCTGGTCCCAGCATAACCGTACTATTATTCAGGCACAGAGACTGATCAAAGGAGTATGGTTTGTTTCCCTGGTCTTGAATGCTCCTTACCTGGCTTTTCGGGAGACCCGAGACGTAGAGGGCCGCACCAGGTGTGTCAATAATTATGCTTTGTCCAGCGACTGGGATGGGGCTGAAATTAAACATATGAGGCACTATGTTCACTTGGCATTCTTCATGTTCCGGTTCCTATTGGCCTTCCTTTTTCCCTTTCTTGTTATCATGGGTTGCTATTATTGGATGGGTCGAAAAATGAAAAAGAAAAGGTTACCCAGGACTGGAAAGCCTTACAGAGTCCTGATGGCTTCTGTAGCTTCATTCTTTGTCTACTGGCTTCCCTACCACATCTACCAGGGTTCAAAACTGCTTGAAGAAATGATGCCAGCAGTAATCATTAAGACATTTCTGACACTTTTTTGTGTTGGGGCCTGTTTCAATTACATCTTCACCCCAATTCTCTATCTTTTTGTCGGGGAGAAATTCCAGCAGGTTTTCAAGATGTCCATTCTTTCCCTTCTGAAAAAGGGTTTTGTGGATGATCTCCGCTCTGGATATGTTAGTGAAGAAGCTTCCCAGGTCTAGAGCCATGAGGCTCTAGGTCCAGGTTCATGAGGCTTACTAAAGTGGACAACGGAGACAAGTGCCTCTGCTGCTGATCCTTCCTGGATTTGAGAAGAACAACAGCAGAACAATAGGAATGTGGGGTGACTGTCCCACACATTTGCAGAGAGATGGCCTTCAACTGGCCCACGGCCAACCTCTGGTCCCCTGACTGCCTCTGAACCATTGACCAAAGACACTGGAGTTGCAATGGTGGTGTGGGGGAAATGGGGATCCATTTAAGTGTGTGCATTATTTCTGTGCAATGTGTTCCTGCCTGCAGAAATCCTGGAAATTTAAGCCAATTGAATTCAGGGTGACCAGATGACCGGAAAAACCCGGATTTGTCCAGATTTTTAGCCTCCTGTCCGGATGTCCTACATTTTGGCATCACTGTCCTACATTTTGGCTTCATTTTGAAACTTTGTGATAGTACACAGTACCCCATCATGACATATGTTGTTGGATTCATGTTGAAGAGCAGAATCCAATGCAAAAATCAGTTGGGAGATATCTCCTTCCTATCAAAAGTTATGGTCAAAAAATTGAAAAACAAAACCAAAAAAACTACATTTTTGGCAAAAAAAATTTTCAGCAGGTAGGAATTTTGGCCTGGGATTAGAAATTTTGGCCTTGGGGTTCAGGAATTTTGGGTTTGGCATCTGGTCAGCCTGAATTGATTAATTAATCTAATTTTCATCTCAAATCTAGTTTAATATTTAAAATATTTTTGCCAGCCCTCATCACTATGCCAGGTATAAAACTTTAGAGACCGCTGTTCCAAACAAACAGCCAAGGACAGTATACAGGTTGAGACTCCCCATTTGTGAGATTTGGTTCCAGGAATCCCCATGAATACTTACTTTTGCATAATACAAAAGCAATTGTTTACCCTAAGTGTGTCTTAGGGTAATTACCCTAAGTATGTCTACTCAAAGTGTCTACTATGTTCAATAGTACCTACTCCCAGGAAAGTGTGGTTAGGTTTGCATTTGAACAAATTTTGGAAGTTAGCGGAAGATGGGAGTCCTCATGCTGCGGTCCATCGGGTCATGAACAGTCAGACACAAACATCTATCATCTATCATTTATCAATCAATCTATCAAATTTCCTGACATTAAATCCCACTGAAATCAATAAAATTACTTCTCAGTAGATATTTGCTACCTGTGATTTATTTTGGAATGCATCAGTTCTGCGTTGGCTGAATGGGAAGGGAGAAGAACAACCCCCAAAGAGGTTGACTGTAACTTAATAAAGTTGTCATGAAGCCTGACCCTAGAAAAGGCTATTTTAGCACCATTTCTAAGAATCTAAGCAGGTCTGAGACACAGGGCACAATCCTAACAATGTCTACTCAGAGGTAAACCTCATTGAGCTCAATAGGTCCTACTCCCAGGAAAGTGTGTTTAGGTTTGCAGTCATAATCTCCTGCTACCTGAAGTTCTTCACCATTCCTTTACCTGGTGGTGCTATAATCTACACCAGTGGTCTTCAACTTATTTCATTCCTATAAGCTGCCACAACCTCACAAATGAGGCTTCTTGACCCTAATGGGTTCCTGACCCCCAAAGTTGAAGAACTCTGGGCTAAATTATAAGTGTGTTTCTAGAAGATTTAAGTGTGTTTCTAAAGATTTAACAAATTGAGATATTGCACTGTTGCCATTAAGCTTTTGGGTATTTGAAGGGTCTGTGGCTGCAATCCTAATGATACTTTCCAGGGAGTAAGATCCATTGAACACAATGTGGCTTACTTTTGAGTAGACATGGTTAGGATTGTGCTGTACGATTGCCTATCCACCCAATAAACAAGATTTCTAACCTAAAGTCAGTATTCAACTCTAGCCTTAAGATGTTATCTTTCCTATTAACTCAGCATGACTTCTTTTGAGTACACATGCCTAGGATGCATAACCATTTTAGGAATCCTGCTTCAAAGAATTGAGAATATGGGAAGTGCTATTTCCCGTCTAAACCACCAGTGTTTTAATTTCTCATTAAAAGCCCCTGTTCCCTTGAAGTCTTTCTCTTCCTCATTAATCAGCCAGCCAGACAATCATTTCTTGGTAAGTAGACTGAAATAAGTAGTTTCAGGGAGTGGAGTGGCATATACTCCTAGGAGTAGGGGAGTAGGAAACGTTAGAAGGGGTAGCTAGTAGTCAAAGCTCCTGGATGTTGTATGCAATTATAGAGAGTGTACTCTTAAAATAGAAAAAGGAAGGAGACCAAGTTATGTGAAGGCAAAGGACTGTCTCCTCAAGCGTTGAATGGCAGGAGGTTCTGCATTTTTAGGATTTCATTTTAATTGGATTTCATTTCCTGATGCGTGAAAGTGAAGCTCAACAAATGCACCAGATCGAGAACATCTGTTGAAATCTTCAGGTCAGTCTCCCCCCCCCCATAAATAAAACAGGCTTGAATTTATAACTGTGCCCCTATCAGGACCCACATGGCTTTATAAATTTAAAAAATGCACCTGATAATGCCATGTGGGTCCTGATAGAGTCACAGTTATAAGAATTTAAATTTAGCTGGGCATTGGTAGGGTTGAAAATCTTGTGTGTTTTTGGGGAAGGTGTTATTGTACACAGGTTACAAAGAAAATTCACTTGGAGCACAATCCTAACCATGTCTACTCAAAAGTAAACCCCACTGTGTTCAGTGGCTCTTACTCCCAGGAAAATGTGTTTAGAATTGCAACCTTGGTGTAATAGGACTGTCTATTTATTTATTTATTTATTTATTTATTTATTTATTTATTTATTTATTTATTTATTTCACTTCTGGCCATGATATTATTTCTGGACAGATTGTCATTCTAAAAAGTGGATTTCAGTGCTAAAAGTTTGAAAATCATTGCAATAAGGTTAGATGCATAATTTATCACTGTTTTACCATTTGATGCTCAATTTATTGAAGAATGCAATTAAAACTAGAGTAAGATAAATATCTTTACTCTATCAAAAGTTATAGCCCCAAAACCATCGGGGGCAGGATGATGGAACAGCACCTGGAGTGTTGTCCTGACCATTGCATAGGAGGAGGTGCATCATGGAGATACGCCTGGGTCACCCACATTGAGTAATCCAAACCCTAGTGACACCACTGTATGGAGATATGTCATGGGTAAGGATGTACATGTTTCTAAAGTACTCCGAATACAACTTGCTTTACAGTTTATCTGCAAGATAAATTGAGCTCAACCTCCACAAAACACAGGATGCAAAACAATCAATAAACCAAACCATATGAGCAATTCTTGACCCAAAGATTTCTGCATCACTGACCAGTGTGCGTATGAGGATGTGGGTACAGCAGGTACTTTCACGACTTAGAAGAAATATTATGACCATAAGTCTATACTTAGTATCTGTTGCATGAGAGCTCAGAAAAGTTTCAGAGATCTTCTTCTTTTGCGAATACCTTCTGAATCAGAGAGAAGAACCTTTTTGAGAAGAAACATATCCCAGGCATTTATCACAGGTTAGTATGACCTGTTCTGCCCAAGACTGGATTATAAAAATAAAAACACTAACCATTCCTCTTACATTTTTCTGTAGATTTCAGGCTGTTATTTTTGCTTAATTATATAGTAATTGTTGCTTTTCATCTTGATTATGCTTACTAAGAAGTATCTCTCACATAATGTAGTTTTTGTATATTTTCATTAGTTTTAGATAGTTTTAATAAGTTTTGGATTCAGTTCTCCTAAATGGAAACTGTATTTGTTATACAAGTTAACTCTTGCGTTGTTGTATGCCAGGGATGGCACCTTGTTAGTCCAAGTTGCAAAACAAGTTGGATTTTGCTGATTCGTGTACACTCAAGTTAGGCGTATCAGTGACTCCAGCATTGACTTGTATTTGAAGCCATTGGCTGCAATCCTAAAGACACTTTCCTGGGAGTAAGACTCACTGAACACAGTGGGGCTTACTTTTGAGTAGACATGGTTAGGATTGCAGCCATAGACTCAGAAATTAGACCCCATGCTGTTACCAAGAGAGCAGTAAAAATAGGGGAATTGCGCTTCTCTTTGGTTACTATACAGGACCTGTATACTAGACAGGTATACTATACAGGACTTGTATACTATACAGGACTCAAAACAGAGTCATGCAGAGGGGATACCTTTATTAGAAAGTGAAACACTAAGGAAAACTTATCACAAAGACACAGACTTTATTATCATAAAGCATAAACTAACATTACATACATTTAATAGCCTAAAAATGAGTTGTACTTGTTCATTGCATAGTGTGTACCAAGGAGAAGGGGAAGCAAAGGAACGGGAAGAGAGGGAGCTAGGAAAGAAAATGGAGGGAGCAATATCTACCTTCTTCAGGCCATGCCAGGATCCAGGTGGACGAGAGAAGAGAGAGAACAATAGGATACAGGGTTTTTTATACCTTAGGTCCAGGAATGACATGCCCATCTAGGTGTGGTCACCTAGAAAAAAGGGCAAGCCTGGGGAGGGGCTGTTTACCTTACAGGAAGGGGAAGGCTGGAAGACCACCACCTGAGGACCATCACCCAATCAGGACCAAAACAGAATAGGCATGCATAGGTGTGGTCAAGATTTGAAAAGGGAAAGAATGGGGAAGGGGCTATGTGACTAGTATAGACTTGGCAATGGAGGATAGTAGGAGACCATGCTTCAGACTGACTTCCACATTAGCATATGAATGGCAGGATGCAGAGTAGTTAACAAAGGAGAAAGGATTACAGGAAGAGTTGTTTGTAAGCCCCAAAGGTTGTTTTTAGAAGTGAAGAGAGGGAAGGGAAATGAGATACTTTGCCAACACATTTATACTATTAAATGAATAAAAAGTATAACATTGTAAGAGAGCAATTCTCGCAACAACGCATGCAGCCAAGATACAGGGAAGGATTATCTTTGCTTTAGCATCTAAGTAGGGTTGCCATATGTCCCCCCAAAACAGGGACAATCCCAATTTTGGGGAATGTGTTCACATACTTGCAAATGGGATTGAGGGTCCTGTCCTGATTCTGTGGAAGAGAATTAAGGCAACCCTACATCTGAGTGTGGTTCAGGAGGTGAGACAGGAATGATAAAATGGGATAACTCCATTAGTTCATTGAATGTTCTGCTTCAATGGGACAACTTCTAGGTAGAGCTGGAAAGAAACTGGGTCACACTGGTAAGCCTCCCAGCTGCCATGGGCGATCTTCTCCCATTTTGCCACTCTTGCTATTGTTCTCATGAAGTTTGTCCCACTCCATCCCACCTTATTTATAGATGGGATGGGATATCAGGATGGTGTATTAAATGAGAACTCTTATTCACCCCAGCAGCAGCCAGTTTTCCCCCATAGTTGATATTTTATGGAAACATCTTAGGCCTTGCATCTTGTAGGGGTGTCCAAACTTTCAAGGTTAGGTCACCTGAACCTTTAACAAGTGTGCAGAAGGAATTTCATCAGGTTCAGCTTGTGATCTGTGAGACGAGAAGCTACAACTGCTGAAATTCCCTCCTTTGCACACTTGTTATAGGTCCAGGAGCCCTAAGCATGAAAGTTTGGACAGCCCTACTTAAGAGTAAGAACAATAAGAGCCATGCTGGATCAGACTAAAGGACCATATAATTCAGCTTTATACTGCTAATGTAGAAGAATGCTCAAATAATGTGAAGGAATGGAAACCTCTAAGAAATGATTCACATTTCTCCAACCAAAATATGGCCATCAAGAATGATGGAGAAATCATGGGAATGCCATCCATTCCGGTATAAAAGCAAGACAGGAGAGATAAATAGAATCCATCTCTGCATCTCTTTCCTCCTGCAGGGCCTTAGGGATAAAACCAACATGAATATGCCCCTCGACAATGTCACAAGAGCTGGGAAGAACATCAGCCATCCTACTGTGGCCATAACTGGCACAAATGTGGCCACTGCCTCGTTGATCTTGGTATCCTTCTTGGTTGGAACAGCTGTGAATGGGTTTTTCCTCTGGGTGTTGAAAGTGAAGATAAAGAGAACTGTGAACACCATCTGGTTCCTCCACCTGATCCTGTCGTATCTGATCTTTTGTTTCCTCTTGCCTTTCTTTGCTGTCTATGACATCCTTGGTTTCCACTGGGTCTTCGGCCAGGTGTTCTGCAAACTTCTCACATTCTTTTTTGGTCTGGCGATGTTCACCACAGTTTTCCTCCTCACCATCATCAGCCTAGACCGCTATCTTTTCACCTGCTACCCCATCTGGACACAGCATAACCGCACAAAACTCCAAGCACGGAGAGTGGTCACAGGAGTATGGTTCATTTCCATAGCCCTGAGTTCTCCAAACCTGGCCATCTCACAGACTTTGGAAGTGATGGGCAAACTCAAGTGTATCAATTATACTTTCTCCAGCACCTGGAGCACAGCCAAAATGCCTCTCTTTGTGATTTGGTTCCTCCTGGCTTTTCTTTTCCCCTTCCTCATCATCATGACCTGCTACAGTTTGATGACTCGGGAGATGAAGAAGAAGAAGTTGGTGAGGACTGGAAAGCCTTACAGAATCTTGGCCGCTGCTGTGGTTTCATTTTTTGTTTGCTGGCTTCCCCACCACATCTACTGTTGCTCATTGCTCTCTGATAGAGTTCCTGAAGTTGTTGTAGATGTTTTGTGGATAACTATGGCCATTGGTGCCTGTTTCAATATCTGCTTCACTCCCATTCTCTACCTATTTGTTGGGGAGAAATTCCAGCAAGTCTTAAAAACTTCCATTCTTACTCTGCTTAAGAGAGGTTTTATGGAGCTTCCCATTATGTCCTCGGACAGCATTATGCCCTCGGAGGGTCACCATATGGGTCATCTCCATGAAGAATCTTCCTATACCTTTCAAAGTGTGGCTTCTTCTTGAGTACAGAAACATTTTTTTATTAACTACCCATACATGGGTGCATTTCTGGATACTCATTCTTCAGTACAATTTACACAAGGAAGAATGTATATACAATGGTGCCTTACATAAAGAGCTTAATTCGTTCCGGAGGCATGCTCTTTAAGTGAAAAACTCTTTAAGTGAAGCAGATTTTCCCATAGGAAGTCTACTTAAGCTGCAATCCTAAAGACACTTTCCTGGGAGTATGCCCCACTGAACACAATGGGGCTTACTTCTGGGTAGACATGGTTAAGAGACTGCAATCAAAGACACTTTCCTGGGAGGCTTACCTGGGCTGCTGCTGGAGGTTCAAGGTGGCTGGTGGGGAAACATGGGAGTGGTTAGGAGCAGCTAACAGTCCCCAAGTTGGGGGCAGTTAGAGGCAGCAGCACTGGCCAGTAGCCCTTTTAAAGAGAGTGCATAGCACATGTGCCCATAGTGCGCTTGCTTGTTAAGCGAAGCTGAACTTGTTATGTGAAGCAAGATTTCTTGGAAATGTATACTTGTTATGTGAAACGCTTGTTATGTGAGGCGCTTATTATGAGAGGTACTACTGTATAATTGAAATTCTGTCTTTGTGTGTTTGCACATGCTCTTGCCTGACATCCACTGGTGTGGTTAAGAACTGTGGATGATGGACCCAAACTCAGTGCAATCTGACAAGTAATAGGAGGAGGCGCCCACAGTGCCAAATGCCCATTGCTAATTGCCAAATGCCCACTGGGGTGCATGGTTTCTAGTCCCTGGTGCTCCCATTTTCAGGAGCCCACTATGCCCACATTTCCAATGCCAAGTGCTTGATGTCCCTGGTTCCTGCTGCCTGGTTCCTGATGTCTGCTGCTTGAGGTGTCCAGTGATCCCTGGGTTCTGTTCTTCCCCATGCAGTCAGGCCAGAGATCCATGTGGCAAAGCTGCAGGTAAACTACTATTTTGTAAATAAAGCAGAAAATACAACCAGGGTCTCTGAGAGGCATTTTATCAGGCTGAAAAGCAGAGGATGAAACTTTCCGGCCAGAGGATGAAACAGTGGCCAGACCGAGATAATCCTTGGAGGAAACACACACACAAGCTGTTGCTCTTCAGATTTGTGACTTGGTCAGGAAATTCCTCAATCGCTGCAATGCAAGAGGCTCAATGTATCTCAGCTAAGCAGTCCAAGTGAAGGAATATAAAAACCAGCAAGAAAAAACATGCAATCAAGACAAGCCAACAAATGTGAGCATTGTACTATTCCTTTAGTTTGAGTTAGTAAAGCCTTACAAAACCAATTACTGTATACTTCAATTTTATATGGCTCAACCATGCCTCAAGCAAGGTTAGCGTTCACTCTCTTCATACTGTACTGTACTTTGTTTCATATTTTTGTGGTTAAAAAAACAAAATGGTTCAGAATGGATTAACCAAATTTACACTGAACCCTATGAGGAAAGCTGTTCACAACCAATTCTGTTCACAGCCAGAGTCGTGGAACAAATTAAGGCTGCAATTCTAACGACACTTTCCTGGGAGTAAGCCTCACTGAACACAATAGGGTTTACTTTGGGGTAGACATTGTTAGGATTGTGCTCTAAGTTTGTGAACCGAGGTACCACTGTATAGCATGTATATTTAGATACCACCTTCTGGGGATTTTCTAACCTCCAGGCAGCACATGGCTCCCTCTGCAGCCCTCAATCAGCTTCCCCATGGAGCTGGAGATGCTGAAGAACAGCCTGATCCTATACTTGCCACACCTCTTGCAAAGAGGCTTACTTCTGAGCAGAGATGCTCAGGATCAGGGTTGCCATATGTCCCCCAAAACTGGGAGAATCCTTTTTGTGTGGACTGTGTTCACACACTGGCAAATGGGGCAGAGGGTCATGTCCTGATTTTGTGGAAGAGAATTATGGCAACCCTGCTCAGGATTGGGCTTCAAGAATGCACTTTGCTCCACCCCTCCCTAGGAGTAGGCTCCATTGACTGCAAAGGGGCTTACTTCTGAGTAGAAAAGTGCAGCTTTGAGCTCTCTTCTCTCTGCAGTTTGATTTTTGGTGGGTCCCACAGAAGTAGAGTGAAGCCTCCAAAATATAGGTGATGGAAGGATCAGTTAACTAACTGCCTCAATCCTAGTAAAAACTCAGCTGCTAATTGTCTTGCAAATAGCTCAGCTCCTACAGTTTGCAAACATGTTTAATCAAAGGGAGATAAATGTCTGAGCATCTTTGGAGGGGATTGTTATTACTTGTAATTAAATAAATAATTTATTTCTAAATATCTTTGTTTTTAAGTCATGTAAACCTAGTTGCAGCCTGAAAGAATTTTGTTTTAAAAAGTGGGTCCCAGTGCTAAAAGGTTTGGGAACCACTGATCTAACCTGATTAGTTGGGGCTTTTTGTTGGCGTTAAGGTGTCTGTACTGCTGTTTCCTGTGAGTTGCAGTGCTGTAGAAAATGTTCCCCAGTAGTTAATTCCCAACAGAAAGTAGAAGTGGTATTGCCTTGTCACTGCTCTTGCAAACAGTTATCTGTGCATTGCACTAGTTTTTTTCTTGGGAAAACAAGATGCCAGTACTCACCAGGGTTGCCATGTGCCCCCCAAAACAGGGACAATCCCAATTTTGGGGGATTGTGTTCACATACTGGCAAATGGGACAGAGGGT
The DNA here is from genome assembly GCA_030015325.1 of Cryptoblepharus egeriae. NCBI lineage: Eukaryota > Metazoa > Chordata > Lepidosauria > Squamata > Scincidae > Cryptoblepharus > Cryptoblepharus egeriae. The sequence continues at coordinate 5,061,207 of JAREYC010000014.1, forward strand.
CCTGCCAAGATTTTGTGGAAGAGAATTACACTGGTCAACAACAAAACAAAAAAAAACTTTTTGTCAGCTACTTTGACAAATGTAGGTGTTCTAGACTGATCTGAGTGTGCTGATTCCAAATCTGAACTCCAAATATTGCCATCCTGCTATTTTTGTACCTTTAAACATTATACAGTAACGACTACAGTGATTACTTGTGATTTATTTAATTATGATGCTAAATTCATGTGCAAATGGATTCCTCTGTCTGAAAAAGAAATTCTTTTTGAAAAAAATTCTGTCTGAAAAATATCTTTAAAACATTTTTGAATAAATGCAAATCTTTAAACATTTTTGAATAAATGCATTATCTTCATCCACTGTATGGAAATATTTTTATAAAATCTAAGCTATGTTAACACCATTTTAAATGTTCAGGTAAATTATATTGCTCACGTTTCAGTTGTGTAAAACAGTCTCATAATGTCAAATTTCAACACTGGTAGTTTCTATAACTCGAGATCCTGATATGATAGAGAAATCTGGAGTTCATATTTGGAACCAGCACACTCAAATTAGTCTAGAACACCTATATTTTCAAATATAGGTGAAATACTTTCCCCGGTAGGAAAGATGTTGTTGATCAGTGTTATGGAAACCCTACACCACAATGGCATAACTGCTTCATGCCATATGCAGTCGTGTCACCAGGGTAGAGCAGGTGGTGCGGTCTGCACCGGGTGATGCACCCAAAGGGGGTGACACACACTGGGGAACCTAAAAATTGCAACTTTGTGATGGAGCATCAAAACCCATAGTATCATACACCATTGGATTTGTATTGAAGAGCAGAATCCAATGCAAAAATTGGTTTTGGAATATCTCCTTCCTATCAAACGATATGGCCAAAAACCTAAAAATTAAAAATATGCATTGAACTCTATGGAAAGTGAAAGTGACCCATATTGCGGCTTTACTCATGAGTAGGCAAAAGTGCCATAGTTTATTGGAAAGGGCAGGCTGAGAGAAATTGTCCTGATCCAATGAACACAGCCCCCACAAATCACCCCAGAAGGAGGTCCCTGATTATTGCATTGAAATTCATTGAAAATAGATGTGAACTTCACAGCTGTGTTTACAGGTGAGTAAGCAGGCCTGCCTTGGCTGCAGTGGAAGGTCAGTCCAGGAGAGGACAAGACTTCCAAAATGGTCCCGATCAGGGACGTTACTAGGGCGTTAGAAAGGAGGCACCCTTGAAGGGGGTTGGCAGCATGTGAACTTAATGGCTAAAATGGTAGAAATAATCCCATAATATTATACACCTTTGAATGTACAGCAGAATGAAGTGAAACAAACCACTTTAATAAAATGTATGGCTAAAAAAACCAGTGGAGGAGGGGCAATGGCACATAACCATGTCCACCATTCATATTGTTGCTCTGCCCAATGTATGGGGGTGACGCACTGACCTGCACAGGGTGATGCAAACCCTAGTGACACTCCTGCCCATATGACCATGGTTGCTGGGGGCACGTGGGAAAAGGTGCTAGTACTGAGTACTGGTGAGTACCCCCAGAAAAGACCCTTGACACTAGTACACAGTCTATAATTAGTGCACATTTTGATGGTTTCCATGTTTCCTCCTTCCTATCTCTTCTATCTTTTCTTCTTCTTGGGCTGCAACCTGTACTCCCTCTGTAGATCTTATAAGGTATTTGGCCGTTGACATCTGCATCGCGGGAGGAAGTCCAACTGGTACAGCTTTTCCCAGTGTGGAGATATAACATCTGAGGGGAGCACCAGTTGATCTGTGCACACAAAGACAATCAATTGAGTCCATCAGTGAATGTGTTTCACTATGCTAAGGTTAGGCTTTCATCCCTTTTGTTTCTCTGGCCGTTCTGCACAATCTTGCTTAACAATTAAGCACGACGGTGACCCATTTAAAGTAGCGTGACAAGGAATTTCCTGCAGATCTGATTCGTGTGGCACAAAGAAAGTGAAAGAGCATTTGACCTGTCAGTGTGGCTTTGAGGGGGGATGTGGGAAATCTTTAGAAATGATTCAACATTATTTCAAATTATAGTTTCTTCCCTGAACATCTACAGAATTGTGCAAAAGGCAACTGCTAATATCCCATGGGTGTAGGTTTGCCATATATCCTGAAAAACAGAGACAGTCCCAATTTGGGGGGATTGTGTTCACATACTGGCAAATAGGACAGAGGGTCCTGTCTTGGTTTTGTGGAAGAGAAGTATGGCAACTTTAGAGGAGTGGCCAAACTATGGCATGGAAGGCAGACATTGCTCTTTCACCCTTATCATGCGACTTTTGGAAATATGTCAGCTCCTTTCTGCAATATACCTAATATAAGAGGTATATAACTTATAACATTTTCAAGCTTTTTAATAGTTTACTGGGTATCCACTGAAAATCTCCCAGTTAAAAGATATCTTTAATATTCATGGTGCTTAAATATATTTAAGAATGTAAAAGCTTCTTAAATATTGTGGCTGTCAAAAATCTGCCGTTTATCATATATGACTCTTACATTAAGGTTACACACTTTTCTTGGAGCAAGTCCCATTTAAGACAATGGGACTTCCTTATGAGTAGACATGCATAGGATTGTACTCTTAACAGCGCCATCCTATTCTTATCTACTCAGAAGTAAATCCCATTGTATTACATGGGGCTTACTCCCAGGAAAGTGTCTTTAGGATTGCAGCCTAAGTGAATTTGGCCACCCCTATGATATACTCAGTAATTAACTGGAATTGAGCAATAATTACTGGCAAAGGCTAGCAGTAAGTATTCAGTCTTGGCTGATACGTGTTGATATCGGCGGATGTGGGTAAAAGAGGTGTTGAATGCACATTTCTTCTGCATCAAGCTGAAAGAAGGCCCTGGAGGAGAAAAATATCACAATTAAACATCACAGGTAATTATAGACTATCTTGGTCAAAACTGAAATTTTTCCTAAAGTTCTACTTTGTATTTTTCTTATGGCTCAAACTCAGGGCCCCTGAGAGGTAGATAAAGGAGGCAATTTTTACCATGCCCCCTGTTAAAAGGGGGTCCAAGATTCAAAGGAGAGGTTTCAGAAATTTTCCATTTCAGTAGCAATTTGGCTTGTAGATCTGCTTGCCGTGAAGGAGCTCAGGGATTCTGCTTCAAGACAACAGCTGATTTAGAAGCAAGTTTTAATACAAACAGGATATTTTTCATTATTGTATGAGTCTATGAGCACAATCCTAACCATGTCTACTCAAAAGTAAGTCCCATTGTGTTAAATGGGTCTTACTCCCAGGAAACTGACTTTAGGATTGCAGCCTAAGTTCAAAGATTCTCATTTTCTATAAAGTTTTCTATATTTAAAATATTTTAGAAATACGGAGGACGGAGTGCATTTGTTTTTCCATATTACTGCATTTAGGTTCATGGGCAGGAAGACCTTGTCTTTGCATTTGGAAGCCGAGCAGACCTGGATTCTGAAGACTTTTCCAGATGTTGCCACTGTCCTCGTTTTACCCCTCGAAGCCCTTGTTCTACCTAGCCTTGTCACCATTCTTCCTCACTCTTTTTCATCCCTTCCCTTTCCCTTCCTCTTTGGTAGGGGCCCAGTATTAACTGGCCGAAGCAAACTGGTTGTCAGGCAATGATAAATGTGCTTGTGCTGTGGCTGGGGTCCTTCCCATCTTATCAGGCCATATTCATCTGCAGTGGCATCACTAAGGGGTGCAAGCCACTCTAGAAGACACACACACATACACAGATACCACTGTGATAACACTTCTGGCCAAAATTTTTAAAATCATAGTGTTCTCGAATATTATCTTCATGTTATATATTATATATTATGTATAAGTTTGTAGTGAAATTTCATGCAGAATGTAGTGAAACAAATTGCACTGAAATACATCTATTACAGCAAAAATTATAGCCTAAAATCAAGAGGTGTGGGACAATGGTGCAACACCATCCACACCACCTGGGGCCAGGGTGACCGTATTTCCTATTTTTCCAGGATATGTCCTGGATTTTAGTCTTATGTCATAGAAAAAAATCTCCCTTGTCCTCTATTTTCTTATGAGCAGGCAACACACAGCCTTCGTATAATTAATAAGGTATGGTAATAAAGCCAATAAATTATATATAATAGTTTTCAATTTAATAATAATAATAATCAATAAATAGTTTAGATCAAGGGTGTCCAAACTGTCAACTTTAGGATTCCTGGACCTTGATTAAAGGGAATTGCATGTGTAGCTTGTGATCTGTGAGATGAGAAGCTGCACCTGCTGAAATTCCCTCCTCTACACAATTTTTAAAGGCCAAGGAACCCTAAAGTCAAAAATTTGGACACCCCTGGTCCACATGAAAGCAATATATATGAATGTTTTTAACTTTTATACTGTCATATCCTACTTTTTGGGGACATGTCCTACATTTTGGGCAGATGTTGTCCTCTATTTTTTGGTTATTACCAAATATGGATCATGGTTATGATTTTGGTTATGACCAACTATGGACCAAATAATGCCCAAGGCATTCCACCACTCCACTGCATGAGAGGAGACCTGTCATTGGGGGTGAGATGCTGGCCTTCCATAATGGGTGATTGAAACCTTAGTGACACCACTGCGCAGATGACAATAAAACTGATGTGGCAGAGACAGTGTAAAGTTCTTTACATTAGATAGGAGTTGCGTTACTTGTGCAGCTTAATTGGTGCTGTCAGAGTGCGCTACAATGGAATTATGGTGAAGAAGTCTGTTAGAGCTTCCAATGGCTGTGGCAGTGTGTGTGTGTGTGTGTGTGTGTGTGTGTGTGTGTGTGTGTGTGAAGGAGAAAAATGAGGCAGTACGTAAGAAATGCTGTCATGAAGTATTTACACAGTATTTGCTATTTTACATAGCAGTAAGTTTAGAATCATAAGAACATAGTCATAAGTCTATCTATCTATATTTATATACCGCTTTTCAACTGAAAAGTTCACAAAGCGGTTTACAAGAAAATGAAAAAATTAACAGCTAATTAATAGCTAATGGGTCCCTGTCCCAAAAGGGCTTACAATCTAAAGTGCAAAAAGAACACCAGCAGAAGCCACTAGAACAGACATTGCTGGGGTTTGCAGGGCCAGTTACTTTCCCCCTGCTAAATAAAAGAGGAACACCCACTTGAAAGAGTGTCACTTGCCCAGAAAGCAGGGGGACTTGCCCTGTCCAGACCAAATGTCAATTTCCACAAATCACCAGTCCAAGCATGTAAAAAATCATGTACAGCTATAGCGAGATCTCAACTCGCTACCTTCTCTGACGTAACTCTGACCCTCACTGAGAGAACTCAGATTCTGTGGGTAAAATTACCTCAGGAATGAGAGGTCTCAACTCGCTAGCTTCTCTGAGGTAACTCTGACTTGCACGGAGATAACACAGATTCTGAGGTAAAATTACCTCAGGAATGAAAGATCTCAACTCGCTAGCTTCTCTGAGGTAACTCTGACTCACACGGAAATAACACAGATTCTGAGGTAAAATTACCTCAGGAATGAGAGGTCTCAACTTGCTAGCTTCTCTGAGGTAACTCTGACTCACTCGGAGATAACACAGATTCTGAGGTAAAATTACCTCAGGAATGAAAGATCTCAACTCACTAGCTTCTCTGAGGTAACTCTGACTCACACGGAAATAACACAGATTCTGAGGTAAAATTACCTCAGGAATAAGAGATCTCAATTTGCTAACTTCTCTGAGGTAACTCTGACTTGCACTGAGATAACTCAGGTTCTGAGGTAAACGAGAGGACTCAGGAACAAGAGACTTCTGTTAACCAATCAGGATGTCTCTTCTGCAGATGCTCAGTTTGATATCACTCAGCTGTTCTATCAGTTTCACCTCAGCTAGGGCTAGACAGGCAATTGCCAGCCTCACATAAAAGCTGATAGGTGTACATGTTGACTGGTCAGGTCCAGAGGTGGGGAAGATGGGCCTGGTCTTAGCATCCATACCTTATAACATTACTTGGGGCTTTTGTGGTTGTGTCTAGGTTCTTGCTACAGCTAAGGAAAAAGCAGGGCTGGGAGATCATACAACGTGGCTGTCACACTTACTTATACACCCTTGTGTCACATCCTCTCCCTCTAACTGGGTTTTCTTTCCATCCTTCCTCCAGGACCTTTTGCACTAAGGTGACATGGCTGTGCTTCTGGGGAATGCTTCAACCACAGGAATGAATCTTAGCCGTGCCCCCACAAATAAATCCCCCCCAAACTTCACTATGGGTTTCTTGATTTTGGTAACATTCCTTGTGGGGGCAGCCATGAACGGACTCTTCCTCTGGGTGCTGGGGTTGAAGATGAAGAGGACGGTCATCACACTTTGGTTCATCCACCTGATACTCTCCTACTTAATCTTTTGCTTCCTCCTGCCCATTTTTGCGGTCTACAGCTTCCAAGGATTTCAATGGATCTTTGGCACATGGATGTGCAAACTTATCAACACCTTTGGTTCTTTGGCCATGTACACCAATGTCTTTCTTCTCACCACCATCAGCCTGGACCGCTACCTTCTCACGTGCCATCCCGTCTGGTCCCAGCATTTCCGTACCATTACTCATGCACGGAGACTGGTCTTAGGAGTGTGGCTAATTTCCCTAGTCTTGAGCGCTCCTTACTTGGCTTTCCGGGATACCCAAGAAGTGGAAGGTCATATCAAATGTGTCAATAATTATGCCTTGTTCAGTTCTTGGAATGGGGCCAAAATTCACCTGGCCATCTTTGTGGTTCGATTCCTCATGGCTTTCCTGATCCCCTGTGTCATCATCACAAGCTGCTACTATTGGATGGGGCAGGAAATGAAGAAGAAAAACTTGGTAAAGACTGGGAAGCCTTTCAAAGTCCTGGGAGCTGCTGTAGCATCTTTCTTCATCTGTTATGTGCCCTACCACATCTACTATGCTTCCCTGTTGGTTGTGGAAGTCCCTGAGATGCAAAGGCAGGTGATGTGGTCAATTATGGCTGCCGCGGCCTGTTTCAATTTCTGTTTTACTCCTATACTCTATGTTTTTGTTGGGGAGAAGTTCCAGCAGGTCTTCAAGACATCCATCGTGGCTCTGCTTAAGAAAGGTTTTGTGGATGTAGCCATCATACCTGCGGACAGAATCAATGCTGGGGAGGAACACCAGACCAATGACAACAGCAGCTCAGTGATGGGACCCCCTGAAACGGGTGAATTGCAGGCATCTTCAAGAAATCATTTGGGGAGCAACAAAGAGCAAGAAATTCTTCCAGAACCTTCCATGAAATCTCCTATGAAATCTTATGAAGTTATGTGGCTGAGTGTTCAGTCTCCAGTCTATGAAGCATATTAAGTTCCATCAGTTTTAACCCAGCCAGTGGTGTAGCTGGGGCGTGCAGGGGGTAGCAGATGCATTGGGCAACAAGCTTTAGGGGGGCAACAAGCTGAGTATGACATTAGTAGCCAAAACTGTGAAGAACAGTATGTATATGAATAATAAAACCATCATGTTATATATGGGGTAGCCCATGGTGTTGTTGGGGGGGGGGGGGGGAGGTTCTTGGGGCTGGTCTCTGGATGTCTTATGAATTTCGTTGTATGTCTATACAATGACAATAAATTATTATTATTATTATTATTATTATTATTATTATTATTATTATTATTATTATTATTATTATTATTATTAGTCACAACCATAAAAAGAGGACAGGTTCCTCCAACATGCCCAAGAAGAATGTAGGACATGACAAAATAAAAGCTCATATCTATTGCTTTAATGTGGTTAATTTAAACTCTATATTATTTATTAGTACATTTAAAACTATTATATGTAATTTTTTACATATAATTTAAGAATTACAAGAAGGCTACATGCTGCTTGATCACAAAGAAATGGAGGACAAGAGAGATTTAGCACTACATCCAATCCTATATGAAGCCACCTCTTTTTCCACTTATAGTTAATTGCAGAATGTTCCTAGGGTGGAGGACTCTCAGGGAAGAACTGCCAAGTGGGAAGCTGTCACCTTCCATGAACGAAAGAACAGCACTGGGTCCAGCTGGAATGATCCTTGTCATTTGCTAGTTTCTTCTTTGATCACTGGAGGTTTCCTCCAGTGTGTAAACCAAACAAAGCAGGAAAAAATCAAGAAACAAAACAAAATCCTGTAAGGAAATGTCAAGAAAAGAGAAATGTCAAGAAAAGAGAACCATCAGTCAACTAACGGAGGAAGGAGCCATCAGAAAGCAAGCTCAAAGTGAAAGCAATTCTAAATACGATCAGAACCCCCGCTGTCCGTCTCACCATCACGGATTGTCTAGCTCTGTTCTGCCTTTCAATTCATTCATTCTGTCTGTTTGTGCAAATGGATGCAGATGGACAGATGGATGGACACATCCATCCATCCATCCCCTCCATCCCATCCCATCCAATCCAAACAGACAGACAGACGGGTCTGTCTGTGCAAATGGATACACATGGATTGACAGACAGACGGACCAACCTATCTATCTATCAATCAAAAGGAAGGATACCCAAATTAGCTTTTCAGCTAAATTGGACCCCAAGTTAGTTGTTGAAACCAGAAGGAGAAAGACTTACTTGATCAGGGAGAAGCTTATTAGTAAAGGTACAATTGTTCTCTCAATGAGTACTGTGGCTTCTGTAACAAGAAAAGAAAATTAGCATAGCAAGGGGGGCAGGTGGGTGACACAGCTTGGCGTGGGTTATGCATGTTCCACATGAGCTCCTGCTGAACACAGGCCAGTGCTGTGTTTAGCAGCAAAATGGGTCCTCCTGACTTCTCTGAGATTCCAGAGAAAGAAATAAATATAGTAAAGAAAAGAAAGGAAAGGAAAGAAATAAAGATGGTAAATGAATGAATGAATGAATGAATATATAGTCCTCTGGTGGTGCAAGTGGTTAAGACACTGTGCCTGTTAACCAGCAGGCTAGGGTTTGAGACCCGGGTCCCCACAAGATGAAGATCTCCTGCTACAGGCAGGGGGTTGGACTAGAAGATCCACTGGGTCCCTTCCAACTCTATGATTCTATGGTCTATTAATAGTGGACTGACAGGCTCCCTCAAATACTTACTTATATTAAACAAGAGGAAATTCATTGAAGTTTCTCCACTGGAGCTGTTTCCCCTGCACAGAACTGAGTGGTGTCTATCCCAGGTGCCCTTCAAGTGCAGGATGCTGGTGGCCTTGTCTGTCTCATACCAGGAAGTGACCTCCATCTCCTTGTTGGAAGTGTTTCCCTCCATGGTCTCCCCGTCCACCATCCACTGAATCTGGGGTCCAGGGTAGGAGCAGATGGAGCAGTTGCACCGGACTCCATCGTCCTCCCTCCAACAGTTGGTGTTCGACTGACTGCAGACCTTCGGGCTGTCTGGAAAAGGGTAGATAAGAACAAGCAGTGTCAGGATTGTCACCTCAGCCAACTCCCCTGTGGTTTCAGTTAATTAAATTTCTATGTTATCAATATATATAGCTCTTTACCATAGAATACAGATCTCTGCCCCAAGGTGCTTGCAATCTATACAGAAGGGAGATTACAGAGGGAAACAGTGCAGAATAGATGGGCAAGAGTGCCTGATAATATCCTATAGACGTATTTATCCCAAGCTCATTTTACAGTGAGCTGGATCTGCCTGAATAGACAGTCTGCACCACCCACAACCCTCTAGCTGACCTGCATTAGTGATGCTTACATGCCATGTAGACTTGGAAAGTTGTTTCATTAGAGCCTTCCGTGTTCTGTGCCTGGCAAGTGTATCCACCCATGTTCTGCTGCATCATGTTGGGAACTTTCAGTAGTGGACCGGTGGGGACTTGTGTAGAAGGCAGATGGGCCTTGATCTGTGATCTGTGTACCCAAGTCACACTGGGCAAGGGGTTGCCCTCTGCCACACAGCCCAACCAGAGCTCATCACCTTCCTGGGCTTCAATGTGGGAGAGACCCGTAAGGTTCTTTGCACCTGAAAGATTCCAAAGGCACAATGAGAGCCCTGCAAATGTAGGCATTGCTCCTGCGCACAGTCCTCTGAGTGGTATCAGACCCCTTTTCTGTATCAACTGGGGCTGAGTGTGAATCCCCAAGGGTTTCCTATGAGTCCACATCAGGGACTGGGAATATATGAATGTGGATCTGCTACACCTCCAATGCAATGCTCTTGATGACACATCACTCTTTGTTTCAAGTGGTTGTGGATTCAGGTACTGACCCCAGAAATCAGCCTGCGTAATTTTGTGGCTTTATATTGAAAACTTACTTCCAGTTTTGGATATCAGTGTCCCTGTGATCTGCGGCCTCTGGGGAGGATCTGTAAAACAAGTAAAGCTCCAAATCAGTGATCCCTCCCACACCTTTCAGCAAACTCTAGGCAAAGTCTAAGCCAGGCCACCTCAGGCCAGCTGTCTTCCAACCAGGTGGAAAAGTTTTTGTCACTTAATTAAATTCAATTAATGTCAATTAAATTCAAGTAATTACGGTAATTGGAACCCAGACTGCAGAATTCTGTGAGCAGCTTTGCAGGACTGTGAACCAGATACGGCTGTTTTGCTTTGTCTGCTGTTTCCTTCTTCTCCAGGACAGTAACAAAGCCCTTTAAGCCAAGCTGAGCAGCACATTTTATTTATTTTCATCAGCATTTATGTCCTGCTTTTCCTATATTCACAGCAGCACCCAGCATTCTCTATGATGTAGCCATAATATTCAAAGTCCAGCAAAACCACTAAGGGCAGGACCATCAGGACTGGTCCAAAGTGGCTTCAGATTAGATCTTCATCTGGCAGTAAAAATAAAACACTGATGGGGCCATGTGGATTTAATGGGGCTGGGAGTACCACAGCCTGGGAAGTCTTGCAGAAAGGTCCCTCTTCCACAGCCCACTCAACACACTTGACCATGGTAGAATATTTCAGATGACCTGAGAGTGCCAGGAGATACATGCTGGGGGGAATGAAGTTTTTGTTTTTGAATGAAGTTTTTGAATGAAGTATTTGTTTTGAATGAAGTAATGGGGCCCAGGTCATTCAGGACTTTAAAGGTCATGATCAGTGCCTTAAACTGAGCTTGGACGTGAATGGGCAACCAGTGCAGCTGGAGCATCAACAGTGATTGTAATCCAATGGACCAGCCCCATTCAGCACTTGTGATGATGCATTCTGAATGGATGAAAGGTTCCAGATGCTCCTCCAGGAATCCAACCTTTATGTTCTATAACCTATCTACTTTTTTGCCTGTGATATTCCAGAGGCAGTTTATAACCATCAGTGACTGTGAACGAAGAACTGGAGTGTCACTGAGGGTTTTGCTCTTTTCCTGGTACAAGAGAGGGCAGAGTAGCCAGTCTGGGGGTTTGGGCTGACCTTGAAGGCAAATGGTTGCAACACATAACTCACAACTGTTCTATGCAACCAAGCTAGAATTTGTTCCCTTCCACCCCTGCAAACACAACTTGCTACTTCTCACTACTAATGTTAAGACTAGTGTTGGGCCTGCCAGCCAGACTGCCTCAATAAGACCAGTATTAATAAGGGTGCAGAAAGTCACTCACACTCAACATTCAAAGAGATCCTTTTGGGACTGATCACAGGATCAGATCCTGAGCCGTAGGTTACTCTGCAGGTGAGAGGTTGGTTGTTGTCTTCTGCCATGGGTACAAAAGTGGACACCAAGCTGGATATATTGGTGCCACTTGACAAGAGGACCCCAGGTATATTTCTTGCAAATTCCCAAGAGATCTGGGGGGATTTCAAAGGACAACTGGCAGCTTTGCAGGTCATATTCACTGGTTGTCCCGGCCGCAGCTTTTCTGGTATCCGTATTTCTGTTGATGGTGTCTCTGTGAAGAGAAGACTGGTGTTGCAATAGTGTGGCCTCACCCAACCCCATTTTGCCTTTCCACCTACAGTAGCCAATTGGGTTGGAGGCCCCAAGTTGGCTTTTTTCATCCCAGAGCAGAAAAATGGATCCAGGTCTCTGTCCCAGCCCTACGTCACCCCACAGGCAGCAGCAGTTGCCAGCATGAAACCTGTTGGCCATAGGATGTGTGCAAATCCAACATTGTGAAATATATTGCATCAACAAGTGCTGCATAGAACTTTTAAATCCACCTCCTGCTTCTTGAAAATAAGGCCACTTCCTGCTTTTCCTGGATGTGTGTGTGTTTGGGGTGGCGGGGAGGTGGGTATAGTATCATTCAACGATCATTCAATCACATTGGCTTCAATCTTTTGCAGTAGAGAGAAACACATATTATTTCCAAGCGTGGAGACCTGCTCAGATGGCTGGGGTGGTGGTGGGGGGGGGAAGGTTGAACAGACTGCAGGCATCCTTTCAGGCACTCACCTGTCACTGTCACAGATATCGCCTTGAAAAAACTATATCTCCCAATCCCTTTCTCTATTCTGAAGATATATTCCCCTCTGTCACTTTCTTGGGCATCACTGATGAAGAGGGAGCAGTCACCTTCCTCCACTTTCTCGGACAGACGAAAGCGGCCACGAGCACCTGGTGCTATGTTTTTGTTCCCATCATTCGTGGCAAATGCAGGATTATCTCCCCCTATGTTGTGGTGATCATACCAGTATCCATACAGTGTGTTTGTGTTGTTGAAGGCTGGATGCACATAAGTGAAATTGCACGGGATGGTGACACAGAGCCCCTTTGGTACTGACACATCCGTAGGGGCATTGAGGGTAAGTCCATGGCATTGCACACCTGCACAAAAGACAAAATATTCAACCTCCACCCACCTCCAGGGAGAGAACCCCATTCTTCACACTTCTCCCCAAAGACTGGAAGGGACTTAGCAGAACAGCCTTCTAGAGTAGGTTGTGCCTTGTTCATAGAGCTTGATCCTTTCCATCTCACCCTTCCAAAGCTGAGACGTTGTAAACAGACAGAAGCCCAGGAAGTAGCCCATCTTCTCCTCTCTCTCGGTCATAGGACTTCAGCCACTCAGACACTGCTGTTAGCCACAGGATCCTAAGAAGGAGAAAGACGGAGGAGGGAAAGCAAGCAGGCAGAACAGTGGCCTCCCCAGGAGCAACTATCAGCCAAGGTTGCATGCATGACAAAATTTGGGATTTCTGGGTCTGATAACTCTCTGTCCTATTTGCCAGTATGTGACCATACTGGATTGTCCTGGTTTTTCAGGACATATGGCCACCCTACCTTAAGAAGACAGGCCTTGAAGTGGTCCCCGATGGCCTGTGATTAACCTTGTCACCCATCCAGGTGATATATGAAGAAGCACTTTGCACTGTCTTCCAGGTAGGCCAACCCTTAGCAACATTCATTGTGGTGTAGTGGTCAGAGTGTCTAGGATTAGGGAGATCTAGGGAAGTCTGGGTCCAACTGTTTCCAGCCCCCATCTCTCATTTCTGCCTACCCTAAAGGAGAGAGGTGATGATGAAATGCGGGAGAAAAAACCAATATGTTCCTACAAGCTTGAAGAGGAAGGACAGAATGCAGATATCATGATAAAGGAATGATGAGCGATCTGAATTAAAAATAATCAATCAGCTCAGCAGGATCTTTCGTCTCCTGAGTTTGATTTACAGCATGAAGCAATATTTGTTTAACCTCACATGTAAATCACATAGTATTTAGTGGGACAAACATGCTATAAAATCTTAGGACCCCCTGTTTGTCATACATTCATCTACTTCTCCTCTCTCCCAGACAACACTTAGGTATGTATTAGTCCTGGAAAGTTCTTTGAATTGTTTGCAATCAAGTTTCTTTTCAGAAATGTTTCCCCTTTAACAGTGAATAAAGTGATATAAGAGATATGTTCTTAATATCTCTTATATAAAGAAAGATAAACAAGAAGTGAGAACAACAACACAAAGAAATGAAAAATAAAAAAAATCTATATAAAAATTTCTTTATAAAACCTGGTTTTTCAAAGATCAAGAAAATTAACATCACAAAATGGTCCTCTGTATGCACCAATCAACAGTTCCTGGCCTAATTTAGGCCAGCATAACTCATCTAGCATAACTCACCTGGCATATCTTCCCATCATGGTGTGGGGATCAGCACATGCTGGGGGCCTCTGTTTATGCTGGGGACCTAACCCCTGCCCCCCACAATTGGGGCAGAAGTGCCTTAGGGCACTTTTGTGACACTCCCAGGTCAGCACAGGAATTATGCTGGGTTTTAGGCCAGCCTAAATGGAGATTAGGACTGCAGCTTCTTGCACTCACCTCCACTCTTAGGTTGGCTACATCTTGGGGATCAGCTACTCGCCCTGGGTGCTGTGAATCAACCTGGGAAGCAGAAGATAAACTCTTCTCACAATCACAGCCAGGAAAAGCTCTTCCTGTTAAATCTGGAGGAAGAAACAGTTCAAAAAGCAGAAGTGGCAAGACAAGATATACAGTGCTACCTTGTATGACAAATGCTTTGTAAGAGGAATGCTTTGTAAGACAAACTAACAATTTCTACGGAATTCTGCTTTGTAAGACAAACAGTGCCATGTAAGACTAACAGTTTTGGCAGACTTGACAAATAGTTTACAAGGAAAATTTGGTGTAAAACGAACAAATTGATGGATCTGCATTATGAGCAGAGGTTCTGGAGGAGATCTCATCTGCAGAGGAGGAGAATAAGGAGGAAGAATCCCTCGCATCAAATGAGATTAAGAACCTTTGTAAACATTGGGAAATTGTGCAAAATTTTGTAGAAAAGCACCACCCAAATAAGGCTGTAGCAGTCAGTGCAAGCGATGAATCTGTTTAGAGCCAATGCAATGTCGCATTTCCATGAAATCCTCAAAAGGAGACAAAAGCAAGTGTCTTTAGAAGTTTCCTTGTTAAAGTTGCTCAAAAAGCCACCAGTGACTCTGTTAGTGAAAATTAGTCATCCTTGGCCATAAAGGTTTTCTTTTCTGTTTTACTGTACAGTTTATTACAGTGTTTTTATCAATGTTACAGTAATTGTGTTCTGTATTATATTACATTGTTTTGAATTCAATTACAGTGTTTTGTCACCATTTACATAAAGTTAATATTTTTACATGAATTTTTTGGGTTTTGGAACCAATCGCCAGAGTTTCCAAAGGGAAAATCCGCTTTGTAAAAAGAACGCTTTGTATGACAAACATGCTTCTGGAACGAATTATGTTCTTCTTACAAGACACCACTGTATATAAAATTGAAGTCACTGACTGACTGACTGACTGACTCACTCACTCACTCACTCACTCATCAACACCCAAAAATGCTGGGCCTAGAAGAATGAAATTTGGGAAAGGCATTCCTTTATAAATTTGGGGAGGGTGTTTCTTCTGTCATATAGGCACATAATATTACATAATAAGGGGGTGAAAAGGGGCACAACACCTTTTCATCCCTATACAGTGGTGCCTCATATAAAGAGCTTAATTCGTTCTGGAGGCATGCTCTTTAAGTGAAACGCTCTTTAAGTGAAGCAGATTTTTCCATAGGAAATAATGAAAACTCAGATGATTGGTTCCACAACCCAAAAATATTCATATAAAAATATTAACTGGATGTAAAAATGATGACAAAACACTGGAATTGAATTCAAAACATGCAATCAGTGTGCATGATTAGTTAGGGGCAGCTGCCTCTGGCACCTCCAGGCAACTGCCCCCAAGTTGGGGGCAGTTAGAGGCAGCAATGCTGACTGGCAGCCCTTTTAAACAGCCTCCATGCGGAGCATCAGGGCAGCATAGCATGCATGCCCATAGCATGCTTGCTTATTAAGTGAAGCAAAACTTGTCATGTGAAGCAAAATTTCTTGGAAATTTTTGCTTGTTATGTGAAACGCTTAAGCAAGGTACCACTGTACTTTACACTGAAGAATCCCTGACTGATCAACACCTAGCCCCAACCCCTGGACCTAGAAGCATGAAATTTGATGAGGGTAGTCCTTCCATGATGCGAGCACCCACTAAGAACCCATTTTTAGAAATTTAATCCCTAAGGGGTAAAAAGGGATTCAATGTGTTTTTGTTCCTATACTTAACAGTGAAGACTGAGGCTGCAATCCTAAGAGCACTGTCCTGGGAATAGGCCCCACTGAACTCAGTGGAACTTACTTCTGAGTAGTCACATATAGGATTGCCCTCTGTCTGATCTACACCCAACCCCAACCCCAGGACCTAGAGAGATGTGAAATTTCAGGATTATATTCCTTCTATGATATAATGAGCCAGTAAGATCCAATTTGGTGCCTGGTGATGCCCAATTCCTGGTGCCAGCTGCCTGGTGTAGCCCACTGGTGCCTGGTAGTGCCTGCTGCCCAGTGGTGCCTGGTGCCTAGTGATCCCAGATGGTCCCCGGTGCCCAGTTGGCATGCCTGCTGGTGCCCACTGCCAGGTGGTGCCAAGTGATGCTCAGTGCCTGGTGGTTGCCACCGCAACACTGGCACAACAGAGTATGCACTGCCTAGGTAGTGAACAGTAGCAAGGTGAGCACGCTGAAAACACACAGGAGGCATTTTGAAATCAAGCAAACTGTATTAAGAAAGGTTGAGCAAAGCCAAATTCAGGTACACAGTCCAGAGTCATATACATACAAAAAAACTAGAATCCAAATATCGATATCCAAGGCAACATCAATATACAGTATCCAGTCTAATAGTCAGCAAATCAGGGATCAGTCCGGTAGCACTTTGACATACAACTCCAACAAACCCACAAGGTATGCATAGGCAGCAGCATATTTATGGGATGCATAATGTCTCTCCACCAATAGGCCTCCAGTTACCCACTTACTGTCTACGTGCTGCAAGACATGTAGCTCCACACACAGGTGCAGCTGGTTACTGCTTCTTTTTGTGGCACATAATATGGAGATCTAATTTCTAGGCTACTGCAGCCTGATAGTGGTGCCCTCTGCCCACTGATGCCTGTTGGTGCACAGTTCCTGGTGGTGCCCCATGCCCCAATAGTGCAACCTGGTACTCTCCAGTGCCCAATGCCTGTCAGTTTCCAGTGGTGCCCAGAGGTGTCCACCAGTGTTCACTGATGCCCAGCCAAGCAGAGAGCCCACAAATATTTTATTCCCACAATAGCAGGTAAATTCTGCCAGTTTGCAAATAAAGCAAAAAATGCAAGCAGGGCCTCTGAGAGGCATTTTATCAGGTACTACAAGGTAGTAGTATCAGGCTCCTTTTGGGGTTCAAACTTTGTTTGGTGCCCCTCTCCTCCAGCAGACCATAATTTCATACAACCATTTTCATAATAATTTTCATCATAATAATTTACAAATTGCTACACGTACAAATTACTACAAATAGAACTATTTAGGCCTATGCAAATATTCACACAATATACAGTGGTGCCTCTGTTTATGAGTGCCTCTGTTCATGAACAGTGTTCATGAACGCTTCAGTTCATAAACAGGAATTTCATCAAAATTTTGCCCCTGTTTGTGAACTCTGCCTTGGGAGATGAACTGCTCTGTCACCTGGTTGTGGCTTCTTCTAGGCCTCTTTTGTGTGGTCACGGCTTCATCCACGACTCTGTTATGTGGTTGGGCTCCCTCTAGGTTAGTGCACACTTGTTGTGATGCTTTTTGTTGTGAGCTGTGCACACTTGCTTTGAGGCTTTATTGTGACCTGTGCACACTTGCTGGGAAGCTTTTGGATGACAAGTGCACACTTGCTGTGAAGCTCCTTTGTGACCTGTGCACACTAGCTCTGGGGTTTTTTGTGACCTGTGCACACTTGCTGTGAAGCATTTGGGTGACATGTGCACACTTGTTGTGAAGCTTTTTTGTGTCTTGTGCATACTTGCTGTGAAGCATTTGGGTGACATGTGCACACTTGTTGTGAAGCTTTTTTGTGTCTTGTGCATACTTGCTGTGAAGCACTTGGGTGACATGTGCACACTTGTTGTGAAGCTTTTTTGTGACTTGTGCACACTTGCTGTGAAGTTTTTGGATGACATGTGTACACTTGCTGGGAAGCTTTTGGGTGACCTGTGCACACTTGCTGTGAAGCAAAATTGACCCTGCAGCTAAGAGACAAAGAAGAGAGGAAACCCCTGAGGTGAGATCTTCATAATATCCTTATGGAGGGTGACTCTCCTCCAAACAATAACTTAGTGTTAGTGTTAGTGTTAGGTTAGTGTTCACTCTCTTCATACTGTATAGCGCTTTGTTTCGTATTTTTGTGATTAACCCCCCCACCCCAAATGTTTCGGAATGGATTAACCAAATTTATGTTGAACCATATGGGGATAATTGTTTTGGTTCACAACCAATTCAGTTCACAACCAAAACTGTGAAATGAATTAAGTTCATGAACCAACGTACCACTGTAAGTTCAAGTTTCCTCCTTTGACTACACCACTGCCCAATTATCCTTGTCACTCGCTTTGGGTGCAATCTTAACCAATTTAGGCTGGCACAACTCACTTGCTTCCCTTCCTGTGGTGCTGGGGAGAATCCATTCAGGTCTGTGCATTGACCTAACTACCCCAGGAGTGACACAGAAGTGCTTTATGGCATGTTTGCAATGACCCTGGACAAGCATGGGACTTGTGCAGAGACTTATGCCGGCCTAACTGGAGATTAGGATTGCAGCCATAGTTCACTCCACAATTGAAGAGAAATCTTTCTGACTATAGGAGGTCAGAAATTATATTGGAGGTGTGGGCACACATAGGTGTGCCCTGTGTAGCCAGATCAATGATGTAGCCAGAGTGGTGCTGATGTAGCACCACATCAAGTCCTGTGTGAAGCAACCATTTTTATCCACCTATAGTTGATTGTAGAAGGTGGAACACCTTCAGGGAAGCATTGCCAAGTGGGAAGCTGTCACCTTCCATGAACAAAAGAACAGCAGTGGATCAAACTGGAATGATCTTTGTCATTTGCTAGTTGCCTCTTCCATCACTGGAGGGTTCCTCCGTTTTGAAAACCAAACAAAGCAGGAAAAAATCAAGAAACAAAACAAGACCCTGTATGGAAATGTCAAGAAAAGAGAACATCAACCAAGTACCTTCAGACAGCAAGCTAAAAGTGAAAACAATTCTAAATGAGACCAGATCCCCTTCTCTTTCCCCCACCATCTAGTCTAGCCTGGATGGGTACCAAACGGTCTTTCTGACCCAGCTCCACCTTGACACATGAGTTTCTTTGAAACTCTAATGAACAGTGACCTGAACTTTCATGTATTCTTCCGTTAGGCCCTTCTAACAATGTGACTCGTGGTATTATTGTTTTTGTTCCTTTTATTTTTAATTAATTTTTTTATTTCTGTGTTGACAAACTGTTGAGTCGAATGGACCTGCCATGTAATATAGTTTATACGTTCATGTATATACTTTTGTCTCACATCAAAGGACAACCAAATTCTTATGTGCAACCAAACCCGCAGTAAAAGCCAATGCCAGAAGTAAAAGTTTGGCCTACAGCAGGGTCCACAGCACCTGGTGTGGGAGTCCAGTACATCACCTGTGTGTGCCCACACCTCTGAACCCTCCAGACCTGAGTGATGAAGGCACTTTGTCAAACCCCTCTGGTGCATTATCTCCTCTGGTGCATCAGCTGGTGCAGATCACACCAGGTGCACCTCCATAGCAATGCACCTGGCCTACGGTGATGTGTTACTAAGCATGCAGTCCTAAAGACACTTTCCTGGGATTAAGACCCATTGAACACAATGATGCTTACTTTTGAGTAGACATGGTTAGGATTGTGTTCATAGTCAGAAACCTACACATGAAGTGCTGTGCTGTTTGTCAGGAATTTTGCTTCTTGGGTCTAATAAGTTGAATTTACTTCTTAGGCTAGTAAGCTGAATTTGCTGCATGGGAAAGCAAATTCAATTTGCTTTTACTTGTGGAAAATTTATGAGCCCCATCTAATGCATGGGGCCCATTAGATGTAAGGCCCATTAATGTCAATGGGGTTTGCTCCCAGAAAAGAGTGGCTAGGATTGGGCTATAAATGAGACAGCAAGAGAGCTAATTAGCAGCCTAATTGTTAAGTGGAAATGCCTGTGTATAATATCCGTTATTTGTTTGTATAGTATAAGTTATTAATATAAATTCCTAAGACAAATATGTCTCAGTTTATTAATATTTTTATACAAATGTTTAAAACACAATGTTTGAAGAATTTATGGTGTCAAATTGACCCCACACTATAATTGGCTCTTTACAATTGGGTCAAAAAAAAAAGATACTCAGGTGATTTTTGTTCGTAGTTCCCAGTCAGGACTAGCTTTGTTCTGCCTTCAGTCAAATTGGACCCCAAGTTAGTTGTTGAAACCAGAAGGAGAAAGACTTACTTGTTCAGGGAGAGACTTATTAGGAAAGGAACAGTTGTTCTCTCAGTGAGGATCGTGGCTTCTGTAACAAGAAAAGAAAATTGGAACAGTAGCATAGCAAGGGGGCAAGTGGGTGACACGGCTTGGGGTGGGTTATGCATGATCCACATGAGCTCCTGCTGAACGCAGGCCAGCAGCAAAATGGGTCCTCCTGCCTCCTCTGAGATTCCAGAGTTGGGAAAGAAATAAAGATGTTGAATGAATGAATGAATGAATGAATGAATGAATGAATGAATGAATGAATGAATGAAAAGTCCTCTAGTGGTGCAAATGGTTAAGACACTGCCGGTTAACCAGCAGGCCAGGGTTCGAGACCTAGGTCCCCCCAAGACGAGGATCTCCTCCTACAGGCAGGGGATTGGACTAGATGATCCACTGGGTCCCTTCCAACTCTATGATTCTATGATCTATTAATAGTGGACTGACAGGCTCTCCCAAAGACTTACTTAAACTAAAGAAGAGGAAATTCATTGACGTTTCTCCACTGGAGCTGTTTCCCCTGCACATAACTGAGTGGTGTCCATCCCAGGTGCCCTTCAAGTGCAGGATGCTGGTGGCCTTGTCCATCTCATACCAGGAAGTGACCTCCATCTCCATCTCCTTGTCTGAAGCATTTCCCTCCACGGTCACCCCATCCACCACCCACTGAATCTGTGGTCCAGGATAGGAGCAGATGGAGCAGTTGCACCAGAATCCATTGTTCTCCCTCCAACTGTTCGACTGACTGCAGATCTTTGGGCTGTCTGGAGAAGGGTAGATCAGAACAACTAGTCTTAGGACCATTGCCCCCTATGACTTCATTTTGGTTTCAGTTATTGAGTGTCCACATTATCAACATGTGCTGTATTGGCAGTGGTATTCAGGCATTCCAGTCCAGGACCTCCCTTCAAATTTAAAAGTCTTTCTGGGACCCCCTGTCAAACTTACTGGGATACTCTTCTATGTCTCTTGGAAAGTAAGTCCCATTGTGTTCAATGAGGCTTACTCCCAGAAAAGCCCAGTGAAAGATTGTGGATCCCACCCTCTTGAGACCCCCCTGGCATGAGGTTGTGATTCCCAAGGGGGTCCCAACCCCCACTTTGAAGACTGCTGATGTATGGTACTTTACCATAGAACTACTGGTATCTGCACCAAGGTACTTGCAATCTATACAGAAAGAAGATGAAAGAGTGGATTAATCCAGATTAGATGGGGAAGAGTACTAGATAATTTCCTATATACATATTTAGGCTTTGTTGCAAGTAGGGTAGGGGAAAGAGGGGAGAAATGTGGAGGAAAAGAGAGTGGGGGCACACTATCTCTGACCCTAAGACATGGGAGCATCCCTGAAGCTCATTGTACAGTGAAGTAGGATTTGCCTGAGAAGACAGTCTGCACCACCTACAACCCTCTGGTTGACCCACGTTAGTGATGCTTACATGCCATGTAGACCTGGAACGTTGTTTCACTGGAGCCTTCTGTGTTCTGTGCCCAGCAAGTGTATCTACCCATGTACTGCTGTGTTATGTTGGAAATCTTCAGTGGATTATCAGGCATAGACTGTTGTTTCTTAAAGTGAAATCTGTGCACCCAAGTCATATTGGGTGCGGGGTTGCCCTTTGCCACACAGTCCAACCAGAGATCATCACCTTCCTGTGCTTCGATCTGGGTGAGACCCATAAGGTTCTTTTCACCTGCAGGATTCCAAAAGCGCAATGAGAGGCCTGCAAATGTTGGTATCGCTTCAGCCCGCAACCCTCAAGTGTTATCAGGACCATCAACTATGGCTGTGTGTGTGAATCACCCAAGAAAATGCTGCGTGTTCACAACAGAGGTGAGAATATTTGAATGTCGGTCTGCCACACCTCCAGTGCAATGCTCTTGATGCACACATCACTCTTTTTGTTTCAAGTGGTTATGGATTCAGGAACTGACCCCTGCAAATGGCCTGTGCAAATTTGTGGCTGTACACTGAAAACTTACTTCCACTTTTGGATGCCAGTATCCCGCTGACCTGTGGCATCTGCGGAGGATCTGTAAAACAAGTAAAGTCCTGATCAGTGATTCCTCCAGCTAGGTTTCACCAGACTCTGGGCAGAATCCAAGCCAGGTCACATCTGGTGGAAAAACCTCTGCCACTTGCTCTTCCTCACAAGTGCCCTTCTGCTGCCTCCATGGCTAAAGAAATTCAGAGTCCACAGCCAGTGGTGGGCTTCAGGGGGTTCTCACAGGTTCTACAGAAACCTTTGCTAATGAGCGCCTGTGTTCTGAGAACCGGTTACTAATGGGACATAGAACCTGCTGTTAACTTAGGCTATTAGGACATAAAACCTGTTGTTAATTTATTTGAATCCCACCAGTCTACAGCTGTTGATACATGGAATGCACATTGCCTATTTGTTCCGCAGACAGCACTGGGCTTCCTTGATCCTCTGGCTCCTAATTTCTTTCTGGTGGCACAGACTCTCTGGAAGATAGAGTTTTCCAGAAAGATAATTTCCCATTCATTCCATGGCTAACAGCCCATGGTTTGGGCTGACCTTGGAGGCAAGCAAATGAACCACAAACTCACAACAGTTCTAGGCACCCAAGCTAAAATTTGCTCCCTTCCACCCCTGTAAAAGCAGCTCAGTTCTAACTAGTAATATTAAGACTAGCATTGGGCCTGCCAGCCAGGTTGCCCCAATAAGTCCACCATGAGGAAGGATACAGAAAGTCACGCACACTCAACATTCAAAGAGATACTTTTGGAACTGATCCCAGGACTAGCAGATCCTGAGCCATAGAAGACTCTGCAGGTAAGAAGTTGGTTGTTGTCTTCTGCTGTGGGTACAAAAGTAGACACCAAGCTGGACATATTGGTGCCATTTGACCACAGGACCCCGGATATATTTCTTTTAAATTCCCAAGAGATTTGGGGGGATTTCGAAGGACAACTGGCAGCCATGCAGGTCACATTCACTGGTTGTCCTGCCCGCAGCTTTCCTGGAATCCGTATTTCTGGTGTTGGTGTCTCTGTGAAGAGAAGACTGGTGTCACCATACTGTGACCTCACCCAACCCCATCTTGCCTCTCCACCAGCAGTACTTTACCCCAATGGGTACTTTACTCTGAAGGGCTGTCATATGGAGGAAGGGGCTCATTTGTTCATAGCTGCTTCTGAAAGCAGAACTAGAACCAATGGGTACAAACTGCAAGAGAGGAGATTCCGGTTGGATATCCGGAAAAAATTCCTGACGGTTCGGGCAGTTCGGCACTGAACAGATTGCCAAGGGAGGTGGTGGACTCTCCCTCACTGGGGATCTTCAAGCAGAGGCTCCACCAGCACCTGTCGGGGATGCTCTAGGGGGATTTCCTGATGCAGGAACAAAATGTACAAGATGACCTACTAAGTCCCTTCCAACTCTATGATTCTATGATTCTACAATTTAATGGGTTGGATGCACCAAGTTGACTTTTCCACCTGAGAACGGAAAAATGGATCCAGTTATCTATCCCATCCCACCTTCCACCCTGCAGATAGCAGCAGTTGCCAGCCATTACAATTGTCAGCCAGCGGTTGTGTGCAACTCCAAAACTGTGTAAGATATTGCGTCAATAAGTGAGGTGTAGATACTTGAAGAACCCCTGAACTCCTTATGTCACAGTAATGATCCTCAGGAGGTAGCCTCCCTTGAGCTTGGGGTAACCCACCCAAATAAGTCAGGGGAAACACCTGGATCTCTCTCACATGGCTCAACCCTGAGCCTCCCTGGACCCCAGGGAACTCCTGAACATCCCGGCCAGAAACTGAAACAAGCCTGGTAGCTTATCCTCTTTCCCTAACAGGTTCTAAAGGTGTGCAGAGGTGGAGCATTCCATCAGACATAATTTTATTTAACACAAGATTAGACAGAATAAAGAATTAGAATATTGTTCAGGATGGTAGTCTCAAAAGAAAATAACAAAGCTAAGCTCTGACTTCTTAACTGATAATTCTATCTCACATCAGCATCATCTCTCTCCAAGAATGGGCAGCAAGTAGTGTTTCTGCAGCAAGACATTTACAGGTCCAAAGTCCACAAAACTGGTGTGTTTGTTCAACCCATGCTGACTTGAGATGGTGCCCAGAATGATTCTAAGATGTAATCCAGGGGTGTCCAACCTTTTAGCTTTCCTGGGCCGCATTGGAAGAAGACGAGTTGGTTTGGGCTGCACATAAACACTGACAACTTTTTAAATATGTAGGACGAAATGTAGGATGTCCTATATTTTGTCCTACATTTTTAAACCTTAGAGTAAG
The DNA here is from genome assembly GCA_030015325.1 of Cryptoblepharus egeriae. Taxonomy (NCBI): domain Eukaryota; kingdom Metazoa; phylum Chordata; class Lepidosauria; order Squamata; family Scincidae; genus Cryptoblepharus; species Cryptoblepharus egeriae. Next base: position 5,085,790 of record JAREYC010000014.1, read on the forward strand.
TCTCATTGATTTTAATGGGGCTTACTTCTGCGTAGGCATGATGCATAGAATGGGCAGTGATCCTCTCCAAGCTAAACCTTGGAGTAAGTCTCATTGATTTTAATGGGGCTTACTTCTGAGTAGGCATGATGCATAGGATGGGCAGCAATCCTCTCCAAGTTTAACTCTGGAGATATGCTGCAATCCTGAACACACTTTCCTGGGAGTAAGACCCATTGGGTACAATGGGCCTTACTTCTGAGTAGACATGGTTAGGGTTGCAGCATATCTCCAAGGCTAAGCTTGGAGAGGATCACAGCCCATCCTATGCATCATTGGGCTCTCAGACTGCAACTTGGGAGTAAGCCTCATTGACTTTAATGGGACTTACTTCTGAGTAGGTCTCAAGGGCAGCAGGCAGCAGCTGGGATAGAGGCTGAGGCTGCTTTTGGGGGATGAGGGTGGGAGAGTGCTGCAAGGTCTGCAGGGGCCTGAAGTGCTCTGAGTTCCAGGAGGCAGGTAGGGGGAGGAGCCAGGCACCCCGACTGGCTTTGTGGCGGCCGCCCAGGGCAGCGCGCAGAGAAGCACGCAAAATTTGAAAATGGCTGCTGCCACAAAGCCGGTTTTTCCAATGATGGTGGCCTGCTTTGAAAGAGGGCCGCATCCACCCTCGTCCTGGGCCACATGCGGCCCCCGGGCCATGTGCTGGACACCCCTGATGTAATCCATTCTGGCAAAGTACAGACAAAGTGTCCAATATGGCTCAAACCCGCACATGCTTGAACCAAATGCTAGCTTGTCCATCATACAACGGTCTCAACTTTTATAGGTCTTATAATTCCTTATAAGAATTATTATAAAGAAAATTCCTTAGAGAAAAAAGAACCAATCGGATCTTACTTAGGTCCTGATCTAGGTGGTAGAGGAATATTCTCAGCACAGCTGAAACTAGTTGACTAATTTATTTGTATATGGTTGTGGAGAGTGGGGATTTGCTGCTTGGGTACAGCCTATCCTGCATAACAATCTAACCCAGGCTTTTGTGCTTCACATGCAGCGTATGCAGCTCCGAGCACGATACCATAGTCTTTCAAGACTGAAGGAGGCCTGTTGGATGGGGAATGGTTTCCCACAGCTGTGCTTGTTTGCTCACAAACCTCAACCCTGAGCTGGCTGCAAGTTCTCAAAACATGTTTCCTAGATTCCTTTGAGCACTAATTTTAACTGTTAGGTTTTGTCTAGCAAAATGACTTCTATTATGTTCACTGTGCACACAGCAGGGTAAGTTCCCATCTTCTTCACAGTCACCACCTACCTATAGCTAATAAGTCCACTGCCTGCTCTTCTTATTGGGGGGGGGGGGGAGCTTTTGTCCCCCAGGGGAAAAAAAAGCATAGAATCATAGATTTGGAAGAGACCCAGTGGATCATCTAGTCCAACACCCTGCCTGTAGCAGGAAATCCTCGTCTGGTGGGGACCTGGGTCTCGAACCCTGAAGATGAAGATTTCCTTCTACAGGCAGGGGGTTGGACAAGATGATCTGCTGGGTCCCTTCCAACTCTATGATTCTATGATTTTTTTTTCCTGGGGGATAAAAGCAGGCAATGCTTTTCCTTCCTTTTTCCCTGCTTTTCCTGGGGGTTGGGATGGCGTGGTGGAGTACAGTTTATAGTATAGTATACAGTGATTTTAACTATAGGGTGTGCATTACATTCGATGGTGCATTACATTTGAGTAAATATGGGTATATTATTTCCAAGCATAGTGACCTGCTCAGAAGACTGGAGGGGTGGCTTCAACAGGGCATCTTTTCAGGTACTCACCAGTCACAGTCACAGTCACAGAGGTCTTATTGAGGAAACTCTGTTGTCCCTTCTTTATTTCAAAGCTATATTTCCTTTCATCACTTTTTTGGACATCACTGATGAAGAGGGAGCAGTCACCCTCCTGCAGTTTCTCTGATAGATGGAAGCGGCCATGAGCACCTTCCACTCCGCTTTTCTTTCCATCGTTCGTGGCAAATAAAGAATACCCCCAACCAGAGATACTCCAGTCCCTCTGCTCATACCAGTATCCATACAGTGTGTCTGTGCTGGCAAGGTTTGGATGCACATAAGTGAAATTGCAGGGGATGGTGACACAGAGCCCCTTTGGTACCGACACACCCATAGGGGCATTGAGGTTAAATCCATTGCATTGCACACCTGCACAAAAGACAAAATATTCAACCTCCATCCCACCTCCAGGGAGAGATCCCCATTTTACACATTTCCCCTCAAAGACTGGAAGGGATTCGGCAAAACAACCTTCTAGAGTAAGTTCTGCCTTGTTCATAGAGCTTGACCCTTTCCATCTCACCCTCCAAAAGCTGGGACGCTATGAACAGCCAGAAGCCCAGGAGGTAGCCCATCTTCTCCTCTCTCTCTTGGCCAAAGGACTTCAGCCACTCGGTCACTCTGCTGTCAGCCACATGATCCTAAGGAGAAAGACGGAGGAGGAAAAGCAAGCAGCCAGAGCAGTGGCCTCCCCAGGAGCAAATATCAGCCAAGGTTGCAGGCGTGCCAAAATTTGGGATTTCTGAGTCTGATGATGCCACTAGAAAGCCAACCCTTGGAAAAATGAGAAAATGTGTTGGATTGCAGTGGAGTATTAAAGGGATAGGGCTTGACCTTAAGATAGGATTGCCAGAATTCTCTTCCACAAAGTCAGAACAGGACCCTCTGTCCTATTTGCTAGTATGTGAATACAATCTGCAAAAATCAGGATTGTCCCTGTTTTGGGGGACAAATGGCCACCCTACGTTAAGAAGATAGGGCCTTGAAGTGGTCCCCGATGGCCTGAGATTAACCTTGTCACCCATCCAGGTGATATATGAAGAAGCACTTTGCATTGTATTCCAGGTAGGTCAACCCTTAGCAATATTTATTGTGGTGTAGTGGTCAGAATAGGATTAGGGAGATCTAGGGAGGTCTGGGTCCAAGTGTTTCCAGCCCCCATCTCTCATTCCTACCTACCCTATAGGAGAGAGGTGATGATGAAATGGGGCAGAGAAAACCAATATGTTCCTACATGCTTGAAGAGGAAGGACAGAATGCAGATATCATGATAAAGGAGTGATGAGAATTCTGAATTAAAAATGGTCAATCAGCTCAACAGGATCTCTTTCATCCCTTAAGTTTGATTTACTTTACAGCATGAAGCAATAGCTGTTTACTCACAAGTAAATCACATAGTAGTCAGTGGGACAAACACCCTAGAAAATCTTAGAACACTGCTCTTTGGTTCTCCACTCCCTCAGACACCCTTTAGGTATGTATCAGTCCTGGAAAGGACTTTGAATTGTTTGCATTCAAACAGTTCAAAAGTTCCCATTAAATAAAGTGATACAAGAGATTATGCGCATAATCCTAAACATGTTTACACAAAGTAAACCCCATTGTATTCAATGGGTCTTACTCCCAGGATTGCAGCCATAATCTTAATACGTTATATAAAGAAAAAAAGAAGTGTGAACAACACAAATAAAAGAAAAATATTTAAAAATCTATATATAATTTTTTTTTCCAAAATCAAGAAAATTAGCAACATGAAATGGGTCTTACTCTTTAGTATTCTGGCCATAATCTTAATATGTTATATAAAGAAAAAGTGTGAACAACAATATAATAAAAGAAAAATACAAGAAAATCTATATTAAAAATTATTTTTATAAGGGTTTTCCAAAATCAAGAAAATTAGCCACATGAAATGGTCTTGATTGGGCTGGGGGGCAAGTACAAATTGAGCAGGGACTCACCTGCTTGATGTCTCAGGTGGGCTCCTTCTTGCTGGGTTGGCTGCTCTCCTATGTGCCATGAGTCATGCTGGGATGGAGAAGAGCCAGAGAAAGGCTCTTTATATGAAATGCTGAGGACAAAACTGTTCTCTGGAAATACCCACAAAAAGCAGAAGTGACAGGAAGGTGGACACTCAACAAGAACTCGATTTCCAGAGTAAATACACTTATTTATTTATTTATTTACTGTTGAGAGTCCATATTTTTTCTTCTTGTGGCGGAAGGATTTAGCCACTGGTGGAGTTTCCAGTGTTATTCCATGTACCCCCTTTTTGTTCCTCACAACAACCCTATGAGGTAGGCAATTGTTCTACGGGCGGCTGGTAGACCTCTTCCAGGTGGAATCTTTCACAGCATGGTCATCATATTTGGTATCAGGAAATGCTTTCCAAGATTCCATCAGGAGTTTTCAGGTCAGACAAGCTGTAAAATATAAATGGTGACACTTTCTGGCTCTGGTGACTCATGACAGCTTTATCAGCTTGAAGTCTCCCATCCAGGAGCTTCCATGCTTAGCTATCTTCAGCAGCCCTGCACTCAACCACTAGTCGCTAGACCATGATTGCTGCCACTGCTCTCTTATGATGAGCTAGTACAGTTCTGAAAGGTAGACTCTCATCTCCTTCCAAAATCTTGAATTGAAGACTGTTTGGTGATGCAAAAGACCAGAGTCATCATTGGGACATTTGACACTCAAGGACCATAAATTTTTCATACCCATTCCGATATTGCACAAGAAAAAAAATTATCAATAAATTAATCAAATTAATATTTAGAATCATTTATTTAGAATATTTAGAATATTTAGAATCTAGAATATTTAGAATTTTTTGTACAGTAAATGATAAATTTATTATTCTTGTACAGTAAATATTTATTTATTTATTTATTTATTTATTTATTTATTTATTTATTTATTTATTTATTTGCTGCCTTTCTTCCTAAGGAAGGATACTCAAGGCAGCATTATATAAGAAACTTTCCACCACCATCTATCATCCTCTCCATAATCCGACCTCACACCACTTTAGAAGTAATCTAACCAGTGACCAACGACATACACATTTTCCCCCAGGCATCAATAGGTTTGGTGACACCCAGTGTGGAAACTCATGGTATCACCCTCATTAATTTTATTTTTCTATATAAGTGTACAGTTCACCCAACAAATCAGTAACCAAAAAACACCAAACTAACACGCCTCCCAAAACAAACAAACAGGATACTACCACCCAGGATATTGGCTCACTAACACCTTACTGGTTCCATGCTGTGTTGTCATAACATCTCATTGACCCTTTCGACAATTAGCTTCATTGGTCTGCATTGAATTAAGGAAAAGTTGCTCTTTTTTGGTTTTTTGACCGTAATTTTTGATAGAATTAAGATACTTTACTCCATAAATCACACATTAAAATAGTATATAACATGATGGTATTATTCCAACAAATTATGATTTGAGCAGTTTTGTTGCAAGTGCATATCCTAATGCACATTAAGCTCATCACCTGGTATGGACCACACATCTTTGTTCTCTAACCCTATCTATCTATTCTGTTTCTGTTTCTATTACCTTTATTGGCATACTAATACAAACACAAAACAATAAATCAATTTCAATACATAGGAACAAACTAGGAAATAAATGCATACAAACAGACTTATCTATCTATCTATCTATCTATCTATCTATCTATCTATCTATCTATCTATCTATCTATCTATCTATCGTATTTATGTACCACTTTTCAATAACACATGTGCTAAAGACCTCCTAGCCCTTTAGGATGCCTGGGAAATTCTGCCCCTTTAACTAATGATGTATCTACCTTTATTCACCCATTCTTGCTCACCACAGTCCTTGGCTCCACACATTTCATCAACTAATCAACTGTATTTAGTAATTCAACATTTGCTTCTTCCCTGTCTCCAGATTCTTGTCTTTTCAAGCCCAAAAAGCAGGAGAAAGAAAGGTTTGGAGGGGACTGGGCAAATGGAAGTCCCTCCCCAAGGCAATCAGTAGACTCCATGAATGGATTGACCCTGAGAAGAGGGCTTAATTTAATTTAATTTAAAACAAAAAACAATGATAATTTGGACATTTTAGTCTACACTCCAATCTGTTTATGAAACCAAAGAATCATGTTCAATCCTCATATGGGATGTGCCTCTGTGTGCCTCTGTGTATTCATGCGCTTCTACTCCATGTGTCTACAGGATCCAAGATTTTCCTGGCATGTGTAATACAAAGATCAGCAGCAAATCCTCTTGGTATCAACATCCTCTAGAGTCCACTCATAGTCATTGGCACCCTCCTCGGAGGAACCTTCTTCTGATTCAATAACCAAAAGGTGTAGACGGCCAGGACACATAGGTAAAGTCTGAAAACAAAATTCAGCAGGACAGAGACATTAACCAAATGGTGGAAGGGAGGAAGTGACCTCCATCCTGTCTTCCATTTCCCATGTTATGCTAAACATATGCCCAGGCAAGGTATCAAAATCAGGAGAACCTTTACGCTGACGGTCCATTACCTATTTCTCTGACCATCCTAATTTGTTATGATTTTTAACCATGGCATACTGGTGTGGTGTAGATAGTCCTCAGGTGTGCCATGGGAATTTGGGGAGCATCATTAATTAATAGATTTGAACAGCCCAGTGTGCCTTCTTGATGGTAGAAACAACTAATGGAGCCTTGACAATTTCAGTGCTTTGTTAGTGTGCTGTGAGAAGAAAACGGTTGAAAAATCACTGTGTTATAGCAAGGGAGAGGGTTAGCATTCAATCCATTCATTCATGGTTTGAAGATCTATGCAGGGCCAGTTCAATCCTAGGTATATCTACTCAGAAGTAAGTCCCATTGTTTTCAATAGGGCCTACTCCCAAGAAAGTGTGTATAGGACTAAAGCAGTGGTCAGGGAACTGGGGTAAATTACCCCAAATGTGGTAAAAATGAAATTCCTGGGGGTAATGGACCTGGGGGTAATAAATCTATATGCATGCCCAGCTGTGTGTCGGCAGCGCAACTGTCCATTAATTTCATTTTGTGCCAGCCTTTCCCTGCCTCCTGGCTAAAGGTTCCCATTGAAAGCCTTCTCTGTGGGCAGAGTGTCCTCTCCTGACCTCGGTGGCACTTTCCCTTTCCTAATTGTGCTGGTGAGGTCAGGAGAGGATACTCTGCCCATGGAGAAGCCTGTCCATGTGAACCTTTAGGCAGGGAAACAGGGAAAGTCTGCATGTGCAGGCGCAGTCATTCTTTTCAAGACGGTTGCCCATAGTGCCTACCTGGATGACTGAACTCAGTCTCATCTGCCCCCAACTGCAGCCTGAGCCTCCCCAGCCAAGGTAAGCATCGATTCCCAGGTATCTACTCAGGAGCAAGTCCATTAATTCAATGGCGCTTACTCCTGATTGTTTAAGAATGTAGGACATCTCACATTTTGTCCTACACCTACAAAAGTCTGGAACTTTTGGGTGACCATGACCTACATTTTGAGTTTAGGATCTGGTCACCCTGAGTGTGTCAGGCCCTTTTGTAAAACACGCTTCCCTGTGTGATGCCCCAGGCCCTGCCTCCAAGTCCGCCCACTTCTTCAGTAGAGTCGACTTGTTGCTGTGCCATCTTGGCAGTGCGCAGTCTGTACTGCCGCTGCAGTGCTGAGTTTCTTTGCCTGGTTATAGGCTCTTGTCAAGATATACTCAATTCTAATGTAGGGGAAAAATTACACAGAATGTCACTATATCGTCTTGAAATACTGACACTAATAGTTTCCTGGATGTCACATTATCAGTGGCTATACCACACACAGCCTGGCAGCCACTGATGATGATTATTACTATGTATGGCTTTGTGCGGTACAAATTTTGTACCACACACATTGTTTCTCCAAAACCTGAAGTTTTGAAATGGAAGCTTTCAAAACTTGAATAGATTCAATAAAATTTTGAATTCAAATAATTAATAATATATGATTTCCTTCCTTTCAAATCAAGGAGGTAACATTGGCATATCTAAATATATTTTGGGGGAAAAGGTAAAAAAATTCCCTGACCCTTGGACTAAAGCCTTAGACAAGGTGGAAAATTATAGGAAGCTTACAGCCAACGTTTATTAATTCTGTTTGGATGTGGAATAACTTATCAAAGATGCCACAAAACCATTGCATACACTTGAGATGGTGTAAGGGGTTGGGGACAGTGATGGGATTCAAATAAATTAACAACAGGTTCTATGTCCCATTGGTAACAGATTCTCAGAACCAGGCGCACATTAGCAAAGAGTTCTATAGAACCTGTGAGACCCCCTGAAGCCCACCACTGGTTGGGGACATACTTTAGACTTTCAGGGACACACACACACGTACAACACACACACACACACGTACAACAATAGTGTACCTAGGGCACCATGGGCCCACAAATTTTCTGACACCCCCATAATCAAAATTATTTAATTATTTAATTTTATTTATAATTTAATTATTACCAGTGTTAATTAATACAATTAATTAGATGTTAATTAATATTTTAATATTGTGGGGGCTGTGTACATTGGACCAGGTCCATACCTGGGGCACTGGATTCTTCTCAGTCTGCCCTTTTTAATGGACTAAAGCTGCAATCCTAAACTCCCTTTCCTGGGAAAAGACTAATTGATCACAATGGAACTTACTTTTGAGTAGACACGTTTAGGATTGTGCTCTAAGGCACATTTGCCTACTCGCAAGAAAAGGCACATATGGGCGCAATCCAGAGTAACTACGGGAAGTCCTTGCTCTGATGTAAGAACAATTTACCCTGGATTGCAATATGAATTTCCCATAGGTTTTCACTAGGTGGTGCCGTAACTACATTGATGTAAATGTCTCTTTCGTGCTCCCGTAGTTACTCTGGATTGTAGGGTATGGCTCAGTTTCACTTTCCATAGAGCTTTATTTTGTGTTTTAGGTTTTTTGGCCATAACTTTTGATAGGTATGAGATATTTCAAATCTGTTTTCAGCATTGGATTCTGCTGGAAAATATGCTTCCAAAGGTGTATGACATGATGGTGTTAATCCAAAAGATTTTAGCAATTTTAGTGATTTTGGTCACTCCTAATGTGTTGTCCTTCTGTAGGTGTTACCTGGGGCCCAGGGCTCCCCAGGATCCAACTAGGGACACCAATGGAGAGTGAGAGTGAGAGTGAGGGTGAGTGAGCTTATACAAACAAATTGGCCTGTTTGGGGGTTTCTCTGTGTTCACTCACGCTTCTGTGGGCACTCACATCCTTGCACAGAAAAAACTCATGAGAGCTTTATGCTCTGTGTTCTGTTCTACACTATATCCATGCCCCAAAGAAGGCTGGATTGGGACTAGAATCAGGTTCTTTGCAGCCAAGAAAGCCTATTTCACTGAGTAGAAGGTTTGGTATCACTGGTAGTGACTTTCAAGGTTTGGTAGTGACTTTCAATCACTGCGGTTCCAGAGTTACTGTCTGCATACCCCAGCATGTGTCACCCAAGAAATTCAAATATATATTCATTTATTAACATTTAATAGCAACAACATACTTACTTAATCAAGAGGATGCTAAGGAGGAAGATGATGCCTTTGGTCTCTGAGCCAAATAACCCACTAAGTATCCCACTGTGGAGTTCTGCAATGAGAAAAAGTTTGAACAAATGAAGTCGAAGGGTGATTGTATGGAAATCTGTGAAAATTCATGCTTGAGATAAAACAATGAGTTTATTATGCACAATCAAAACAAAGCATTTTTAAAAAGAAAGCATTAATTTTCCAACTCCAGTTTCACTCTCCTGTCATAACTACAATTAAGCACATGTCCTTAAACAGCATGGATCTTTTTGGCCCTAAGTTTATCATGCTCCTCCCATTACCTTCCTCAGGACACAAATGGGACAGACATGAAAAAGGCAAAGGGAGAAATTGCAAGAACTCAGACCTGTCAAATTAAATCAGACCTGTTTGCAAATGGTTCTGTGCCATTTCGTTAATGTAGGCTTGATAGATAAGAACAGGCTATAAACATTTATAACAAAATATGTGTTTGTAGACTAGCACAGTCTACATTGTAGGAAGGCTCTTTATTTTGTTTTATTTTAAATCATTTTGCGTTGGATTTATTTTTAGAGCCAAGGATGGAAAGGGCTGAGCTTCTAAATCCAAGAGGGAAATCCACACCCATACCTGTACAGGTCCAACCTTGTTGTACACAGACTTTTTATACAAGGATTTGACTCAACATGAATGACCACTGAAAATCACAGCTTTAAAAACTGCTTTTCTACTGTTTTAGACAGAATCATAGAATCATAGAGTTGGAAGGGACCTAGTAGGTCATCTAGTCCAACCCCCTGCCTGCAGCAGGAAATCCCCCTAGAGCATCCCCGACAGGTGCTCGTCGAGCCTCTGCTTTAGGATCCCCAGTGAGGGAGAGTCCACCACCTCCCTTGGCAATCTGTTCAGTGCCGAACCGCCCAAACCGTCAGGAATTTTTTCCGGATTTCCAACCGGAATCTCCTCTCTTGCAGTTTGTACCCATTGGTTCTAGTTCTGCTTTCAGAAGCAGCTATGAACATATGAGCCCCTTCCTCCCTATGACAGCCCTTCAGGTATCTGAAGAGGGCAATCATGTCTCCTCTCAGCCTCCTCTTCTCCAGGCTGAATATCCCAAATTCCCCCAACCTTTCCTCGTAGGGCTTCCCTTCCATCCCACTAATCATTCTTGTTGCTCTCCTCTGCAGAACTTTGACCAGGGTTGTCCCAAGATTTCCTCATGCCTGGGGCTGGTCATAAAATACTGCCCCCCATTTGTGTCCCAAAATGTACTAATTTTCCCTGCTCTCTCTGGTTTCCAAAAAGAAGAGGCAGGACAGCGGAGAAGGAATTCTGGAGGAGAGATGGGAATCCTAACAAATCAGGTCACCTAGCAGCTTCATCTTCCTCCTCAAGCTGTCAAACTCACCCCACCTGCCCAGTCTGTCTCTTGCTCCCCATCTACTGCAAGAAGTCATTCCCCTGCATGCCCCTTTTGAGATCCTTGGCCAGTTCTCTGCCCAGCTGAGCTCACTGTGGCATCTCCCAATGCCCAGTAATGAGCATGTCAAAAGTACATCAAGCTTTGGGTCTCACCAGGGTGTCCATCGCTTGTTATGCTCACGGTGTTCTGGACCAAGTCGGGTGCATCTGAAAGGGAAGAGTCAGAAGAACCAGAAGTAGTTTTTTGGAGATGCAGAGGAAAAAAAGGAATGGAAACCTGAGGGCAGCAAGAGAAGGTAGCAGATTACAGACAGTGCAGAGCTGAGGGAACTACTCACAGGCTGTATCAAGACGGATGGTTTGCTCAACTGTTTTCTGTTCTCGGTAAGTGACTCTGCAGGTGAGATCTTGACCTTTGTTGTCTCGGGAAGGTGTGAAGGTTATATTTGATCCATAGGTCATGCTCCCGTTCCTGTGTGGCTGCCGCCATGGCTCTCCACCCCCTATATATGGATGCTGTATATAGCGAGGAGTCCAGGAGATTTGCGGTGGGGTCCCGGAACAGGTCCCTGGTGCCTGGCAGGTGATGGTGACTGGGATTCCCAAAATTATCTCTGATGACTTCCAGATTTTAGGTTTCTCTGTCAGCTCTGAGTGAATGAAGTTTCCCCCCCAAAATTGTTTTTTAAAGCATGATTTAGTCTCCCACTTTTCCTCCAAGAACCACAGTGTGACTGAAGGGGTTTTCCTTAACCTTCACACAAAATCTGCCATCTGATTAAATCAATATAGAATCGTTGAGGTACACGAGGTAGAGACAGTGGCTTAAGTCACCCAGAACATAATCCTAAGCATGTCTACTCAAAAGTAAGCTGCATTGTGTTCAGTGGGTCTTACTCCCAGGAAAGTGTCTTCATGATTGCAACCCCAGTGAGCTTCAAAGAAGGGTAGGATTGGGACCTAGATTGCTCCGGTACTCATCCCTCTGTAGGGAAAAAAGGTCTGTGTCCCCTCTGCCCTTGCCACACTCATGCCACCTTCCCACAAAACTGCCCAGCTTTCTCTCTTCACAAAACCTATGATTTACTTTGAAGATGAAGCAATGTTATCTAGCTTTTCAATACTGATGCGGCTCTGCTAACAGGGATGTCTTGCATCTTGTGGGACAGGGGTAGTCTTGCAGGCCTCCTCTAATCTCCTTGTGGCTGGAAAGTTGGATAGGATAGGGCCTGATAGTTGGACCTCTAGAAAGTTGGCTAGGGTAGCGCACAAAGTCCCTACTACACACTTCAGGGCTGCACAGGAGGGAATGAACATCATAACTGCCTTCCTCATTCAAGGAACACAACTTAGAGAGAAGTCCTCTACACATATTGGAAAATCAGACACCAGGTCCATAGTTTTCACACAAATATAGATGGTCTTCTGTTCCTATAACACATAAATGAAAAATGGTTAAGAATAACCTAATTAAGAAACCTCTTACCTTTCACAAACAGTCGAGGTCGAGTATAACTATTCCTAAAACTGAATTTTAACCTCTCTCCTCCTTCAATTCTGAAATAGTAATGATCCTGATCAGCAGATTTGACATCGTTGATGCTGAAAGAGCAGTCGCCATGCTCTGGATTTCCTGTTAACTGGAAACGGTTGAAATCTGAGAGATGTAATTGCTTGTTTTCATCATTGGTGGCCACAAGACGGCCTGGTATGTAAGGCTCTGTGAAGTTCCAAAAGGTTCTGGCCCCATTTTTATCCTGGAACCAATAAGCATACAGTTTCTGAGAGGATGTTTGGAGTCGGTAAGTGAAAGTGCAGGGGATATGAACGCAGAGGCCCCGCTGGACAGAGACGGTGGCAGGTGCTGTCAGTGTAAAACCTTCCACTTGCTGGCCCTGCATTCCTGCCAGAGGAAAGAAGGAAGAAAACTGAGCCATGAAATTAAATCCAGGAAAGACATTGATTCTTCTGGTTCCGAATTCCTTGATTCAGGTGCCAAAATGTCATCCTGTATTGAACGGGGTATCTCCTGAAAGGCCTGAAAGCACACGCCTGTAGCTTGGAAGTCCACCTGGATGTTCAGCTACTCCTAGATTTCCAAGGTAGCTTGTGGCCAGGGAGTGACTTTGCTCTGTTGTGGCTCACATACCAGCTCCCCATCCATCCTTGGGAACCCTTGTTGCCTGCCTTCCCCCATCCCTGACACCTCCCTCCTCCCTACCTAGCGTTGCCATATGTCCCAGTTTCCGAGGATTGTGTTCACATACTGGCAAGTTTGATAGGGGGTCCTGTCCCGGATTTGTGGAAGAGAATTATGGCAACCCTATCCCTCCCCTCCTCACATCCCTTCTGACCCCTGCATTGGCCAAGTTCTGCCAACATAAACTCACCTTGCCCATGACTGCATCAGCATGAGAAAAGCGGGCGCACCTCCATGCCCTGGGCTTTATGGCACTTTTGTGACACTCCCGGGCTAGCACAAGTGACTTATCCTGGCCTAAAAGGGATTTTGGATTGTAAATTATACATTTTGAAAGACATTAAGCAAAACATGTGATGTGACACAATGTATGCTGTTTTCCTGTTTCTGCTGAGAGCAGCAAATTCATCAGGGAACTGCACAAAATGCAGGATGTACATGTGCTGCTGGCCAAGAGCTGGACAGTTTTTTGTTGTTCAGCAATTTCAACACTGATTTGCATCAGATCTCCAGGGCTTCACAGGAGACTTTCCCAGCCTTGCGTGATGTCACTGAACCTCAATGTGCAAAGTGTGTATTTCACCATTACTCTGTCCCCTTCCTTAATGCCGTGGGAGTCAAGAGAAGCATTAATAAAATGACACCCCTGCCAGAACACACCAAAAGGCCCACCAAGTCCAGCTTTCTGTATCTCACTGTAACCCAAAAGATAGCTGTTGGAGCACTCAAGACAGCAAAGGTATCTGCAACCTTTCCCCAGGTTCTTACATATGGCATTCAGGGATAGGCTACTCTATAACCCTGAAGTTGCATACAGTGATCAGGGCTGGAAATAAGGCTTTGGCTTCACTGAACAGGAAGCAGCTGCAATTCTGAGTTCAGATTTGCAAGCTGAAAAAGAAAGACTTCCACTTTTCAAAGGCTTTCACTTTTGGATGGTGCTCAGGACCCTAACACATCCAATAAGTGGGATTGCCTATATGTAAGTGGACTACTCAAACTGATTCTCACGTGAAATTTAGATAAGGGCTGCAATCCTAAAGACACTTTCCTGGGAGTAAGACCCATTGAGCACAATGGGGCTTACTTTTGAGGGCTTACCTTTTGCCCCATGTGGTAATGAATTAGCAGGACACAGCTGTGGTTAAGATGCTGTGCCTGTTAACCAGAAGGCCAGGGTTCGAAACCTGGGTCGGCCCTACAAGACAAGGTGAGCTCCTGTCCTTAGCCCAGCTCTGCGACACCAGCTGGATCCAATCGTATTGGCTCTGCCTTTCCATTGGACTAATTCAGTGGCGTGGAGAGGGGGGATTTGCTGTTTGGGTAACAGCCTATCCTCCATAACAATCCAACCCAGGCTTTTGTGCTTCGCATGCAGCGTATGCAGCGCCGAGCATGATACCATAGTCTTTCAAGACTGACGGGGCCTGCTATGGTTAGAAAGTGCATTTTGATGAGATCCCTTAAGCACCACCACATTCTGAACTGATCCTCAGATGACAGAATAATGAGATCAAGTGAACATCATTATCCTGAGCCATAAGATACTCACTCAGGGTTGCCATAATTCTCTTCCACAAAACCAGGACAGGACCCTCTGTCCAATTTGCCAGTATGTGAGCACAATCCCCCAAAATCATGACATGAATATTTTTTTGGACACTATACAGTGGTGCCTCACATAACAGGTTTAATTTGTTCCAGAAGCATGCTTATTATGTGAAATGCTCTTTATGTGAAGTGGATTTTCCCATAGGAAATAATGGAGACTCAGACAAATGGTTCCAGAACCCCCAAAAAATTCATATAAAAATATTAACTGTATGTTAATATGATGACAAAACACTGGAATTGAATTTAAAACATGTATTCAATGTGCCTGATCCTATGAAGTCTACATAGGCTGCACTCCTAAAGACACTTACCTGGGAGTAGGACCCATTTAACACAATGAAGCATACTTCTGAGTTGACATGATTAGGAGGCTGCATGGAGGATAGGGGGCTTATGTGGGCTGCTGCTGGAGGCTGGAGGCCAGTGCAGGCACTTGTGGACAGTTGGGGGCAGTTAGAGGCAGCAGTGCACTGGCCAGCAGCCCTTTAAAACAGGCTCCATGCAGAGCGTCAAAGCTGCCTAGTGCGCCGCCCGTCAGGAAGCAAAGCTTCCCGTTTCTCTGTGCTTCTGCCTTTTGTGTCCCTAGATAACCCAGCCAGATTGCTTTCAGTTTGCCTGGGGCTTGTTAAGTGGGCTTGTTAAGAGGAGCACACTCCCAATGGGAATTTGTGCTTGTTATGTGAATCACTTGTTATGTGGGGCACTTGTTTTGCGATGTACCACTTTACTGAATTCAAGAAACATTTCATTGCTACCTTGTTTCCCCGATAATAAGACACTGTTTTATTATTTTTTTATGGTCAAAAAACACCATAGGTCTTATTTTCAGGGTAGGCCTTATTTTAATTAACATTGACAGCAAAATGTAGGACAATGAAGCAAAAATGTAGGACACCCGGACAGGAGGTTAAAAATTGAGACAAATCCGGTCATATGGTCACCCTGGGCACAGAAGTAAGTCCCACCACACTCGAAGGGCTTACTCCCAGGAAAGTCTGGCTGAAAGATCCCTATTCTTTGTGTGTCTGCACCAGGGATTTTCAATCTTTTTCATCTTGTGGCACACCCGCAAGGCACTAAAATTGTCAAGATACACCATCAGTTTTTAAATTATATCTTTTATTATTTTAAAAAATTATTAAGATTATAGACAAAATGTTAATAATTAATAGCTAATTAATAGCTAAAATGTTAATAAATTACATAGATTAAGGTTGCAATCCTAAAGATATTTTTCTCAGAGTAAGACACATTGAACACCATGGGGCTTACTTTTGAGTAGTCATAGTTAGGATTGTGCTCTTAAATTTTTAATCAAAACTGTTAAACTTTAATAACTTCAAAACTGTTATTCAAAAATAAACTGTTATTTAAAAAAAATTAGTGAGAAATCTGTGTTCCCTATTTGGCCCTAAAGAAGGACACTAAAAATGGTTGGAAGATTTAAAAAAATCCAGTCTCCTCAATGATGAAGCTCTTGAGCTTCTAATGGGCCTTTAATAGTTTTGAGGACTATTTCTCTACTGAGAAAGCCACAAGAACAACAAGGGCTGAGAGAAAACAGTGAAAAGGGAAAAGATACAGGACAGGGTGATCATATGTCCTCTTTTCCAGGACGTGTCCTAGATTTAAGCCTTATATCCTGAAAAAACAAACAAACTTGAATGTCTTCCTTTTTCTTATGAGTGGGCAGCATGCTTGTAATTATCAAATTATATGTAAGTAATAATAATAAGTAAATATAAATTAAGCCCATGAAAGGAATATATAGGTGAGCATTTTTAGCTTTTATTTTGTCATGTCCTACATTTTTTGGGATGTCCTACATTGGGGGGGGACCTTGTCCTCTTTTGCAATTATAACATATGGTCATCCTGATACAGGAGTAATGCAGTGATCTTACCAGAGGGAGCTGGATGTAAGGGGACTGTTTAAAGGAGATTTCCTTGAATACAGGCAGACCGAGCAGCACCCAAAGGAGGAAACTTTCTCCTTTCGTCCCTGCTAAGTTCCCCTGCTCACCTGCTTCTTTGCTCTGAGCAGCTGCAGGTTATTGATCCCTACTCAGGTTTTGATCACTTTTGCACACTTTCCTAAGAGTAAGCCCCACTGAAAACAATGACACTAGCTTCTAAGTAGACAAGCAGAAGCTTGGGCTCGAAGAAAACACTGCCCTGAGCCCTGCTGCTCTTGCTTTCCTTCCCACCCCCATCAGTAGCCTGAACTTCCTACAACCCTTCAGCCATTCACACCTTTCATTAGTTTGGAAGCTGCTGATTAGGTGTGAAAAGCAATCAATCAAGCAGCTCAGAAGCCCATCACTGCTCATTAGAAGCCCATTAGAAGCTCATCACTGAGGAGCATGGATTTTTTTTTGTAAGGTTAGAAATGAATGACCCATAAAAGCTTTCCTGGGAGTAAGGCCCATTGACGCTAATTGGGCTTACTTCTGAGTAGACCCGCATAGGCTTTGATGGGCTTTGATGCTGCTACGTGGAAGTGGGATTTTTAGTAGGTCTTATTTTCGGGGGAGGTCTTAATTTACACCTCAGGGCAAAAGTCCAGGTGGGTCTTATTCTCTGATTAGGTCTTATTATAGGGGAAACACAGTATTCATCATACATATTGGAATGTGTTGAATACAGAAAGATGGGACACATACAAATGAACTAACTCAAAAACTACCTTTACAGGAAAAGGTGAGGATCAGAAGTGCCACTGTGGCCATCCAAGAGGTCCAATTCTTTCTCTGCCAGGGGGGATCCATGAGCTGCCAAGTTCTCCTCTCCTTTGGCATCCTCTTCGACCTGGACTGGGAGTTACCTGCAATGGAGTAGTGCAAATCTTTGTTGGAGCAAAAACAAAAAAACAAAACAAAATAAAACACCAGTGCCCTTCTCTACAGGGGCACTCAGATATTCTTGGCATGTAGAAAAGCCATGTTCTCTCTACCCATCCCTCTACCCACTCACCCTGCAGCAGGAAAGGAGGCTTGGTAAGTGATCCGTCTTCTTCTGAGGCTGCCTGTAGGTCTGACAGTGTGTGATTTGCTCAAAGACAGATTTGAAGAGACAGGAACCTTTAAAAAAGTGGAAGTGTTACAATCAGATTGTGCAAGAAAGTTAGGAGGATCAGGGTGACAAGACGTCCTATTTTTCAAGGACACGTCCTCTTTTTTAGCCTCGAAAAAGTCTTCAAGCACAATTCTATGCATGTCTACTCAGAAATAAGCCCCATTATGTTCAATGCACCTTACTCCCAAGAAAGTATGCTTTGGATTGCAGCCTTCGTTTTCCTCCAGCATGGAGACTCCTTGAAAATCATAAATTATGGCTGCTGTTTTCTGGGAGTTTTCTGGGAGTAAAATACTATTTGCGGAACTAACATCTGAGTAGACATTCTTAGGATTGCACTGTTTGTGTTTAAATCAACCACATAAAAGCAATATACTGTATATATGAGTGTTTTAGCTTTTGTTTTGCCATGTCCTACATTTTTCTTGGGTGTCCTACATTTCAGGGGGTACATTTTGTATGTGAAAGTACATTTTACATATTTATCCTCTTTTTTGGTTATGGCATATGGTCACCATGAGAGGATGACACTATCTGATATTTCCAAAACTTTTGAGTAGACATGGTTAGAGAGTAGACATGGTTATGTATAATACATAGTAGATAGACAAAAGTAGATCTCCTCAAAAGGAGGTGTATTGAATTCAGTGGGTCTTACTCCCAGGAAAGCAGCTATAATCTTAAAACATTATATAAAGAAAAAAAAGAAGTGTGAACAACACCAAAAAATATATAAATTTATTTTAATTTGTTTCCAAAATCAATAAAATTAGCAACGTGAAATGGGTCTTACTCTTTAGGATTCCAGCCATAATCTTAATATGTTATATAAAGAAAAAGTGTGAACAACAATATAATAAAAGAAAAATAGAACAAAATCTATATTAAAAATGATTTTAAAAATGTTTTCCCAAAACAAGAAAATTAGCCACATGAAATGGTCTTCGGTATGCAGTAATCCTGATTGGGCTGGGGGGCAAGTACAAATTGGGCAGGGACTCATCTGGGTTGATGGCTCCTTCTTGCTGGGTTGGCGGCTCCTTCTTGCTGGGTTGGCTACTCTCCTATGTGCCATGAGTCATGCTGGGATGGAGAAGAGCCAGAGAAAGACTCTTTATATGAAATGCTGAGGAAAAAACTGTTCTCTGGAAATACCCACAAAAAGCAGAAGTGACGGGAAGGTGGACACTCAACGAGAACTCGATTTCCAGAGTAAATACACTCTTTATATTTATTTATTTACTGTTGAGAGTCCCTTCTTTCTTGCGGTGGAAGGATTTCAGTGTTATTCCATGTACCCCTTTTTGGTACTCACAACAACCCTATGAGGTAGGCAGTTGTTCTATGGGCAGCACATAGACCTCTTCCAGGTGGAATCTTTCACAGCATGGCCATCGCATCTGGTATCAGGAAATGCTTTCCAAGCTTCCAGCAGGAGTTTTCAGGTCAGACAAGCTGTAAATGGTGACACTTTCTGGCTCTGGTGACTCATGACAGCTTTATCAGCTTGCAGTCTCCCATCCAGGAGCTGTACAGGTCCTTGCTTAGCTATCTTCAGCAGCCCTGCACTCAACCACAAGACCATGACTGCTGCCACCGCTCTCTTATGATGAGCTAGTACAGTTCTGAAAGGTAGACCCTCATCTCCTCCCAAAAACTGGAATTAAAGACTGTCTCATGATGCACAAGGCCAGAGTCATTGTTGGGACATGTGACACCCAGAGACCATAAAATTTTGATACCCCTTCCACTATTGTACCAGAAAAGAAATTATCAATCAATCAAATTAATATTTTTTTCTTGTATGGTAAATAATAAATTTATTGTTCTTGTACTTTTTTTTTGTACTGTACATATTTATTTATTTACTTACTTTATTATTATTGTTATTTTTACAATAATTTATTTATTTACTTACTTTATTATTATTGTTATTTTTACAATAATTTATTTATTTACTTACTTTATTATTATTGTTATTTTTACAATAATAATAAAGTAAGTAAATAAATAAATATGTACAGTACAAAAAAAAAGTACAAGAACAATAAATTTATTATTTACCATACAAGAAAAAAAAAATTACTTACTTACCTACATACTTACTATGTAAAAATTACTTACTTACCTACATACTTACTTATATACTGCCTTTCTTCCTAATGAAAGATACTCCAGGCAGCATTTTTCTAATACAAGAAACTTTCCACCACCATCCACTCCATAATCCGACTTCACACCACTTTAGAAGTAATCTAACCAGTGACCAACGACATACACATTTTCCCCCAGGCATCAGTAGGGTTGGTGACACCCAGTGTGGAAACTCATGGTATCACCCTCATTAATTTTATTTTTCTACACAACTGTACAGTTCACCCAACAAATCGGTGACCAACAAACATCAACCAACCAACACCCCTCCCAAAACAAACAAACAGGATACTACTACCCAGGATATTGGCTCACTAACACCTTATTGGTTCTATGCTGTGTCATCATAACATCTCACTGACTCTTTGGACAATCAGCTTCATGGTTCTGCATTGAATTAAGAAAAAGTATTTTATTTATATAACAGTTGCTCTTTTTGTGGTTTTTTGACCATACTTTTTGATAGAATTAAGGTATTTTACTCTGTTTTTTCATTTCATTCATCTGTAAATCACACATGATGGTATTATGCCTATAAATTATGATTTTATCAGTTTTGTTGCAAGTGCAAATCTTAGTGCTCATTATGCTCATCATCTGGTATGGACCACACATCTTAGATAGATAGATAGATAGATAATCTATCTATCTATCTATCTATCTATCTATCTATCTATCTATCTATCTATCTATCTATCTATCTATCTATCTATCTATCTATCTATCTATCTATCAACAGTATTTATGTACCGCTTTTCAGTAACACATGTGCTAAAGACCTCCTGGCCCTTGAGAATGCCTGGCAAATTCTGCTAATGATGTATCTACCTTTATCCACCCATTCTTGCTCACCACAGTCCTTGGCTCCACACATTTCATCAAATAATCAACTGTATTTAGTAATTTAACATTTGCTCTTCCCTGTCTCCAGATTCTTGTCTTTTCAAGCCCAAAAAGGAAGAGAAAGAAAAGTTTGGAGGTTGCTGGGCAAATGGAAGTCCCTCCCTAAGGCAATCATCTCCATAGGCACAATGAATGGATTGACCCTTTCAAGAGGGCTTAATTTAATTTAATTTAATTTAAAACAAAAAACAATGATAATTTGGACATTTTAGTCTACACTCCAGTCTATTTATGAAACCAAAGAATCATGTTCAATCCTCATATGGGATGTAGGCATCTGTGTGGCTCTGGGTTCCTCTGTGTATTCATGCGCTTCTACTCCATGTGTCTACAGCATCCCAGATTTTCCTGGCATGTGTGATGCAAAGATCAGCAGCCAATCCTCCTGGCATCAACATCCTCTAGAGTCCACTCATAGTCATTGGCACCTTCCTTGGAGGAACCTTCCTCTGATTCAAAAACCGAAAGGTGTAGAAGACCAGGACACATAGGAAAACTCTGAAAACAAAATTCAGCAGGACAGAGACATTAACCAAATGGTGGAAGGGAGGCCCTGACCTCCATCCTGACTTCCATTTCCCATGTATGCTAAACATATGCCCAGGCAAGGTATCAAAATCAGGAGGATCTTTTCACCCATTATCTATTTCTCTGAACAGCCTAATTTGTTATGATTTTCAACATGTGTGCCATGGCACACTGTTGTGTTGTAGATAGTCCTCAGGGGTGCCATGGGAATTTGGGAAATGTCATTAATTACCGTAATGGAAAGATTGGGGGATTTGAACAGCCCAGTGTGCCTTCTTAATGGTAGAAACAACTGATGGTGCCTTGACAATTTCAGTGCTTTGTTAGTGTGCCATGAGATGAAAAAGGTTGAAAAATCACTGTGTTATTATAGCAAGGGAGAGGTTTAGCATTCAACCCATCTATTCATGGTTTGAAGATCAGTGCAGGGCCAGCTCAATCCTAGGTATATCTACTCAGAAGTAAGTCCCATTGTTTTCAATGGAGCTTACTCCCAAGAAAGTGTTTATAGGACTAAAGCCTTAGACAAGGTGGTAAATATAGGAAGTTTACAGCCAATGTTTATTAATTCTGTTTGGATGTCCCATTAGTAACTGGTTCTCAGAACCAGGCGCTCATTAGCAAAGGGTTCTATAAAACCGGTGATTTAATTATTGTCAGTGTTAATTAATACTATTACAGTGGTACCTTGGGTAAAGAACAACTTGGGTAAAGGACGTTTTGGGTAAAGAACAAAATTTTCTGCGAAATTTTGACTTCCTAAAGAACACTTGTCTTGGGTAAAGAACACTTCTGAGGATGTTTGGAACAGGCTTCCATGGCAAGGGAACCCACATGGGGGATGAAGGGACCGGGGGGGACAAGGGGACTAGCTTGAGCTACAGTGGAGCCCTGGGCAAAGTTTTGAATAGGCTTCCATGGCCAGGGAACTCATGTGGGGTCCAAGGGGAGCAGCCTGAGCCAGGTTTGTATGTGAGATCTGTGTGTGGCAGCATGGAAGGTGTGCCTTATCCATGTTCTAATGCTGCTCTCCATCAGCAGCTTGGGAATGTTAAAGTTGCACTGAAAGACAAAGATTCCTTTGAGCCAATGGATAGCAGGGACTTCATTAGTGATAGTGAAAGAGCACAGTCTTAACCATGACTACTCAGATGTAAGCCCCATTGTGTCTAACAGGTCTTACGCCCAGGAAAGTGTCTTTAGGATTGCAGCCTAAGTAGACTTCATAGAATCATGCACATTGAATGCATGTTTTGAATTCAATTCCAGTGTTTTGTCATCATTTTTACATCCAGTTAATATTTTTATATGATTATTTTTCGGGTTCTGGAACCAATTGTCTGAGTTTCCATTATTTGCTATGGGAAAATCCGCTTCATGTAAAGAATTTTTCACGTAACAAACATGCCTCCGGAACGAATTAAATTTGATACGTGAGGCGCCACTGTAATTAGATGTTAATTAATATTTTAATATTGTGGGGGCTGTGTACATTGGACCAGGTCCATTCCTGGGGCATTGGATTCTTTTCAGTCTGCCCTTTTTAACGGACTAACCCTACAATCCGGAGTAACTACGGGAGCACGTAAGGGACATTACATGCACCCATAGTTACTGCACCATCAAGTGAAAACCTATGGGAAATTCATATTGCAATCCTGAGTAAATTGTCCTTACACCGGAGCAAGGACTCCCCGTAGTTACTCTGGATTTTGTCCTAAGGCTGCAATCTTAAACTCACTTTTCTGGGAGAAGACCCATTGATCACAATGGAACTTACTTTTGAGTAGACATGTTTAGGATTGCGCTCTAAGGCACATTTGCCTATTCGCAAGAAAAGTCACATTATGAGCACAATTCAGAGTAACTATGGGGCGTCCTTCCTCTGATGTAAGAACAATTTACTCTGGATTGCAATATGAATTTCTCGTAGGTTTTCACTAGGTGGTGCCGTAATTACGTCGATATAAATATCTCTTACGTGGTCCCATAGTTACTCTGGATTGTAGGGTGTGGCTCAGTTTCACTTTCCATAGAGCTTATTTTGTTTTTTAGGTTTTTTTGGACATAATTTTGATAGGAAGGAGATATTTCAAAAGCTGTTTTCTGCATAGGATTCTGCTGGAAAATATGCTTCCAAAGGTATATGACATGACGGTGTTAATCCAAAAGATTTTAGTGATTTTAATGAGAGAGAGAGAGAGAGAGAGAGCCGCCAAGAAAGTTGCGCATGGGGGGATGATGCACATGGGGGAAGTTGGGCATGGGGGGAAGTTGCACATGGGGAAGTTGCACATGGAGTGTTGATGCACATGGGGTGTTGATGTGCTGTGGGGGGATGGCGTATGGGGAAATGTTACTCCCGCAATGTGGACATGCTTTTTGCTAGTCATTAATAAAATAACACTCCTGCCAGATCACACCAACAGGCCCATCGAGTCCAGCTCTCTGTATCTCACCCTTTAGATAACTCTTGGAGCACTCAAGACAGCAAAGGTATATGCATCCTTTTGGCATGTTCTTACATATGGCATTCAGGGATAGGCTACCTCTATAACCAGTGATGGGATTCAAAGAAATTAACAACCGGTTCTATGCCCATCTGGCAGCCACTTTTAAATGGCTATTTTTAAACTTTATATGTCCTATCTCATGTCAACAACTGGGTTGCGAGTAGGTGTGAACCTGCTAGAGCCCACCACTGTCCTATAACCCCAAGGTTGCATACAGTAATCAGGGCTGGAAATCAGGCTTTGGCTTCGCTGAGCAGGATGCAGCTGCAATTCTGAGTTCAGATTTGCAAGCTGAAAAAGGTGGACTTCTACTTTTCAAAGGCTTTCACTTTTGGATGGTAACAGATCCAATAAGTGGGGTTGCCTATAAGTAAGTGGACTACTCAAACTGATTCTCACGTGAAATTTAGATAAGGGCTGCAATTCTAAAGATACTTTCCTGGGAGTAAGACCCATTGAGCACAATGGGGCTTGCTTTTTGCCCCATGTGGTTATGAATTAGCAGGATAGAGCCCTGGTTATAAAGTGCATTTACATAAGATCCATTGAGCACCACCACTGTCTGAACTGATCCTCAGATGACAGAAGAAAGAAATCAAGTGAAGGCAGAAGATACTAAGTTAGGGTTGCCATAATTCTCTTCCACAAAATTGCCAGTATGTGAGTACAATCCCCAAAATCATGATTGTCCCTGTTTTTCAGGACAGATGGCAATCCTACACTGAGTTCAAGAAACATTTCATTGCTGTTGATCATACATGTCTGGAATGTATTTAATACAGAAAGATGGGACACCTACAAATGAAATAACTCAAAAACTACCTTTACAGAAAAAGGTGAGGATCAGAAGTGCCACTGTGGCCATCCAAGAGGTCCAATTCTTTCCCTCCCAGGTGGGATCCCTGAGCTGCCAAGTTCTCCTCTCCTTTAGCATCCTCTTGGATGTGGACTGGAAGTTACCTGCAATGTAGTGCAAATCTTTGTTGGAGCAAAAAAAAACAGTGCCCTTCTCTACACGGGCACTCAGATATTCTTGGCATATCGAAAAGCCATGTTCTCTCTACCCATCCCTCTACCTACTCACCCTGCACCAGAAAAGGAGACTTGGGTAAGCAATCTGTCTTCTTCGGAGGCTGCCTGAAGGTCTGGCAATGTGTGATTTGCTCAAAGATAGATTTGAAGAGACAGGAAGCTTAAAAAATGCTAAGTGCCACAATGAGGTTGTGCAAGAAAGTTGGGAGGATCAGGCTGATGAGATGTCCTGTTTTTCAAGGACATGTCCTCTCTTTTAGCCTCAAAAAAGTCTTCAAACACAATCCTATCCATGTCTACTCAGAAATAAGCCCATTATGTTCAATGCACCTTACTCCCAAGAAAGTGTGTTTTGGATTGCAGCCTTCATTTTCCTCCTTTACCTATTGAGGAGCATGGAGCATTCTTGTAATTCATAAATTATGGCTGCTATCCTAACCACACTTTTCTGGGTGTAAATACTATTGGGGGAACTAACTTCTGAGTAGATATTCTTAGGATTGCACTGTTTGTGTTTAAATCAACCACATAAAAACTATATATGTATGAGAATTTTAGCTTTTGTATTGCCATGTCCTACATTTTTGTCGGGTGTCCTACATTTCAGGGGGTACATTTTGAATGTAAAAGTACATTTTACATATTTGTCCTCTTTTTCGGTTATGACATATGGTCACCATGAGAGGATGACACAATCCACTATTTCCTCAAGCTTTCTAGGTAACCTCCTGGTATTGCCCTGATTAACAGACTGATAGCACTCTTCTTAACCAGCTAACCACCAAAGCATCTTCTGCCACAGTTCATTTTCACACAACTGTCACCGGGTATATTTTTGAACCCTCTTTAGGAGGCTTTCAAAATTAAACAAATGTATTTAACAAAAAATTACAGGTGTTTCCATATACCTGATGCTTTGGTGCTTTGATGCATCATAAGGTTCTTTTTGTAGCACTCTCCAAGGTGCTGACAGATAGATTCTTATCTCTGTCTTCTTCATCATCATCATCATCTTCTTTTTCTTGTACTTCTTCTTCCTCCTCCTCCTCAAATTATATATATAATATAATATATCCTTCCCCAGCAGTGTCTTCTTTAGTGGCTTCTGCTGGTATTTTTTGACATCTTTTTAGAGGGTGAGCTCTTTTGGGACAGGGAACCATTAGTTACTGTATTTCATTTTCTCTGTAAACCACTTTGTGAACTTTTTGTTGAAAAGCATTATATAAATACTATTGATTTATACTATACTATACTATACTATACTATACTATATTGTATTATATACTGCTTTTCAACCAAAAGGAATTCACAAAGCAGTTTACATATCTAAAATAAATGTGCACTATATTTATTATATAAAAAAATTCCAGAATAAACAACCTTTCAATTGTTTTGATTTCCCATCCTGTTTATTGGGAACTTGCCAACCTGTTTCTGAATTTGACTTTTTAAGAGTGATCAAAAGACACCCCCCAACTGCAAGCAATAAGAACAACAAAGATAAAAGCAATATTTTTTTATTCAGATGGTGGAAAAAAGCATGAACAACATGGAGTCCCCACTAGCTTGTTTGGATTAAATGGCTTCATAAGGACAAGAATTTTCTGTGTAGCTTTATCCAACAATATGCATAGCAACATATTGAATTTTTGTATCCAAAGAGACGCCTGGCTGATGCAATCCTATGCATGTCTACTCTGGAGTAACTTCAACGTGGCCAAGGGGACTTACTTCCAGTAAGTGTGTTTGTAATTGAAACCTGAGCAATATCAAAGTAGAGCTAGGCTGCAAGAGTGGAAAGAGATAAAGATCCAACTACCCCTAGTGGTCCCAATCCAGATACAACTGATTCTGTGAGTAGAACCACAAGAGCAGAAGTGCTAAGGGTTAACTTCTCGTGACATGTTGTTGAATTCCACTTCACTTGTAGATCTGGCTGTGGAGCTTCTTGTCGCATGAAAACTCTCTTCTGCAAATGCGTTCTCAAAGATGGAGAGGAAGGAGCGTCTCAGCCTGTCCTTGAAACTGCGGCCCATGAAGACGTACAGGATGGGGTTGAGACAGCTGTTGAAATATGCTAGACAGAAGGTCATGGGAAGACCCACAACTATCAATGCATTGTCTTTCTCACCTTGGATTTCCACCTCAAGGAAAGCAAAGATGTGGTAGGGAAGCCAGCAGACAAAAAAGGCCACAATCACTGCTGTGATGACTTTGAAGGGCTTGTTGGATTGGAACAACCTATCCCTCTTGAGCTTCCAAAGCATTGCCCCATAGCAAAAAGCAATGATACTGAAGGGGATGACGAAGGCTAAGATGAATCTACTGATGACCACGGTATAAAAGGTTCTTATACTTTTCTCATCTTCAATCGGGCCATAATCAGAATAGCAGTAGGTTACGTTTATTATGTCATTATGGTCAGTGTTCCTGAAATATAAGTTTGGGGAAGACAACACCAAAGCCAGGATCCAAACACCCAAAGCCACAAACAAAGCCCTTGGGATTGTCCTGTAATTCCGAGCTTCTACAGGCCACCACACAGACATACACCGATCCATGCTGATGACCACCAGGAAGTAAACACTGGCATAGAGATTAAGAAAGCCAAGGGTGTTCTCGAGCAGGCACGGGACATGGCCAAAAGGCCAGTGAAACCACAGGCTTAACTGGACAATTTTCATTGGCAGGAACAAGGTGACGGTGAAGTCGGCAATGGCCAGGTTGAGAATCCAGACAGTGTTGACCGTTTTTGTCATCTGGAAGCCTGTGATGAAAATCACTAACCCATTTCCTATAACCCCCAACACAAAAACAAGGCTGTAGGCGACAATGGAGATGTTCAGTCTTAAAGACCAGAGAGTGTCCACATTATCATTCTCATAATCAGGGGTAGTAAAATACGGAGGTAGAGTCGTAATCTCCATTACTCATATATTTTTCTGCCTTTTTCTGTCTGTAATAAAAGAACACAAGATGTGCCATTTTGGATAAAACCAATGGTTCAACTTTATTTTCCTAAGAGCAGCTAGCAAAGGGGTAGACTCAGAAGACGGGTATGAGCAGTGGTGGGCCTGGCCTAGCCCAACAACCGGATTGCCAGAAGTGGGTGGGCCAGGCAGGGATCAGGGGATGGGGCCGGGGTCAGGGGCAGGGGGGTCAGGGGTGGGGCCAGGGAGAACCAGAGGCCGGGCTGGGGTGGGTCAGGGGCGGGGCCGGGGACGGCACACCACCTACCCCAGCATGTTGTGGGTGCAGGTGGGTGGGACAAGGGGTGGTGCGAGGGATGGGCCCCAACCCCGGCGCACTGCGCATGTGCTAAGGTTGGTGCACGCACAGTGTGTCTCCTCAAGCTGCTTGAGGAGATGCACTGTGCGTGCACTAATGTTGTCACACGCACAGTGCAACTCCTCAAGCTGGTTGACCAGCTGGTTGACCAGCTTGAGGAGACGCACTGCGCATGCGTCAACCTTATTGGTTGGTGCATGCTCAGTGCAGTGGTGGGCCGGCCGCCGAACCAGTATGGCCGGTTTTCTGCCCCCCCCCCCCCATAGCTACCGCATCCATAGTTGGGGGCAGAATGAACAACTGGTTCAGGTGAGCTGGCCCGAACCAGTTAGTGCCCACCACTGGGTATGAGATAGCTTTACCCCTTGATCAAAAATTATCTAATTTCAGATCTGTGTATACAGAGGAATCCAGTAGCCCCATCTTCTGTGAGTTATTCTGTCCCTTTGCAAAAGCCACCTAAGATAGTGGTTATCATCTGGATAATATCGGTTCTTTGTCATAGTGAAAGCACTGCCTGTTTAGATTCAGATCACGTACATGACAGGCACTCTTTAAGGTTCAGTTGACCTGTTAGAGTAGTTCTGGAAGATTTCGGGAGATAAAAGTATTTCTGACTCAGATGGTACCCCGGAAATGAGTACCACCAGTGGTAGTTGCGTGTGTGTGTGTGTGTGTGTGTGTGTGTGTGTGTGAAAGACAGACAGACACACACACACACAGAGAGATTGTGTTCCTGCTCTTTCCAAAAGAGCCATCATTTGTTACCCCACCATAAATTGGTGAAGAGAGATGGGGAGAAATTTTATTTCTCTTTGTGAACTTTTAGTTGAAAAGCAGTATATAAATTCTGTTGACTGAATGATAAAATTTCAATCCAGAAAAAAAGAAACACTCTCCACCACTTTCAGGACAGTGTGTGCGTTAGTGGTATGGTTGAGGCTTCCTGGGTGGGGTAGCCAATTGCCCAAGGACCTGTTACAAGTCACATAAAAGTTAGTATTAGGTATAAAATAGGAACACATTTAAAATGCCATGATTCAGTAACCTTAAATACTGCCATGGCTCCTGTCTACCAAACTCCTCCTGCTGTGCTGCGGACACCTGATCTGAGGGATGCAACAGTTCATTCCCCTTTGGGTGTT
This sequence comes from Cryptoblepharus egeriae, assembly GCA_030015325.1. Taxonomy (NCBI): domain Eukaryota; kingdom Metazoa; phylum Chordata; class Lepidosauria; order Squamata; family Scincidae; genus Cryptoblepharus; species Cryptoblepharus egeriae. The sequence continues at coordinate 5,115,039 of JAREYC010000014.1, forward strand.
AGCTCCCCAATTCCAACCATTGCTCATCTCATACCAAACTCTATTCTTCACGTCAACTCCTGGAAAATCTCTGTTTTGAATTTGTGTAATGCTAAAGGGGACACTGACCTCAGCTCGGGAATCCTCCACACTTCCGCTAATCCATTTGTAACTCCAACCTGCCGTTATTCGCTCCAGGTGCGCACAATTTTTCTGTTGAACTTGCTCTGAGCTGTGCCCTAATAATAGCCTGGGCACCTCCCTTCCTCCCCTTTGTCGACCAATGAAATGGTCCATTTCCGACTTCAAAACCAAGTTCCTTCTCTATCTCAACCAGACTTCAGAATGCCCCCCACCCACTTGATATTGTTACTCTTTAAGATTTTTGCAATGGTTGCATTTCATATCAACATTTGACTTTATTTTTGCATTTCACTGGGATTTTCTCTTTACAAGTTGTTCAGAGAAAATGGCAAGATATTAATACAGTACAGTTGACGACTTTACTGTAAGTTGACCACCCAAGGGACTTTAACAGCCAAATCCAGAGCAACTATTCCTTGCACCCAAGAGCCCTTGGGTTGCCCTATCTATCACTAGGGTGGAGCAACTGCAAGATGCTCCACCCATGTTACTCTGGAAAAGGCTAATGGGCAGCCTCAGGCAACATACAGCCAAATCCAGAGTAACTATTCCATCGACGTTAATTGCCCCAGGCAATTAACAGAGGGTGTAATGGGGGTGTGTTAGGGACTTGTTGGGGGCATGTTGGAGGTGCTGCCCCCTTGAACATAGCTGCCCTGTATCCAGAGCACTTTCAGAGGCTTGTGGGCACACATAAATGCCTTCCCACTTATACTAACTCCAGAGGTGGTTTAGTAATGAAGAGACCCACAGATTAAAGACCCATGTTAAAGGCATGTAAGGACTGCGTAAAGTGGGAATTTTTTGAACCTCACTTCCTGGCCCTTGCTTGGCTGGTTCAGGATACAGAGTAACTGTGGGCACCCCAGTGACTGGCCAATCCCCTTACAGCTATTGTATTGTATTGGCATCCATCAGTCTTGAAAGACTATGGTATCGTGCTTGACGCTGCATGAGAAGCATGAAGGCCTGGGTAGATTGTTATGGAGGATAGGCTGTTACCCAAGCAGCAAATCCCCCCTCTCCACGCCACTGAAATAGTCCAATGGAATGGCAGAACTGATACAATTGGTTCCAGCTGCGTCACAGAGCTGGGTTAAGGATAGGAGCTCACCCTGTCTTGTGGGGACCCGGGTCTTGAAACCTGGCCTTCTGGTTAACAGGCACAGTGTCTTAACCACTTGTGCCACCCACATCTTCTCTCCAATCCTTCGCAGCTACCCTCCCACAAAAAAGCCCAACAGCTGGACCCTGCCTTCCCTTTCAGAGAACAGAGTGAATGGTACAGGGCTATGCCACTCTGCTCTCTCACTGAGCAGTTTGCTCTTGGGGTGCGTTCTTCCCACAGACAAACACCCCTCACCATGCACAGCTGCAAAGGGGCTTGCACTGTGCACATGAGGGGCATATGATGATATATGTGATATGGAACAATGATAGAGAGTGGACTTTGCATTTTTGTTTGTTTGTTCCTCCCTCCCTCTCTCTCCCTCTCTCTCTCCACAGGTAATCCAACCAGGTAATGGGGGGTCAGTGTGGGGGCCGCACTGTTTGCATTCACAAACACCTCAACAGGCAATGTTGCAATGCTGATGTGAGTAAAACCAGTTGTATGTCTGTGCAAGTTGTTGTTTCTCTCTCCCCTTAGCTACTCCAACCAGGTAAGGGGGGCTGCATGGTGGGGAACACCTCTTGCTCAAACTTCCTTTGAACTTCTCTAGCCTTGCATGTCTACTCTAAAGTAAGCTCTATTATACTCAGTGGGGCTTACACCTGTGTAAGGGGGGCTTGCTTTACCAGGGAAGGGGCCTGCACTTACAGGTGTAGTGGTGTTTGTTATTTGTTTTGTTTGTCTTCAAAGGCCTTGCTAGCTGCTCTTAGGAAAAAAAAAAAAGCTGAACCATTGGTCTGATCCAAAATGGCACTTCTTGTGTTCTTTTATGACAGACAGAATTGCATTTTGTTGTTGTTGTTTTTTTAACTACACCATTTTACACTCTTTCAGTGTGACTTCAGCTCTCTTACTACTTGGGTTTTCTGGACCTTCTTCCAGAAAATACCACCACCAGGAGTTCTACTTTGAAAATCTGAAAAGGCCAAAGTTTCTGTGGTAAATAATAAAGCTTACCAACCAATTTTGGCATGTGCTCCCCTGGTGCAGCCACTGTTCCTTCTGCTTTCATGATCGATGTAACTGCATGAGAGAAAGGAACCCCAACTACTGAAGTAAAGGAACCTCAAATACTGAAGTATTTGAGGCTAAACCTCCACAGTTATCTGAAGCTATTGCCAAGCACTTCCCTGAAGCAGAACCAAGCACTTACCCAACAGATTTACCTCAGAAATGTGGGGTGAATAACTGAAGCTTGCAAGTAATTTCACTTTTGCAAAGGCAAGAGCTATGAGGCATGAACTCTTGAGACTCATTTGGGTCACTGCAGAATGTGGAGAATGAGACACTTGGCACCTCCACATCTCTTCACCATCTTGCCCTTGCCGCTGGTCACTCTTTGCCGCTGGTCACTCTTTGTTGGAGGAGGGATATCGTCCCCAGACTCTGAATCTAATATGGTTTCTGGTTTTAACAACATCTTACGCCTCCTCCTGAGAGACCATAGTGTTCTTGAGGTAAAGAGCAATGGGAACACAAAATGGCAGCTTGGAGGGAAAAGGAAAAGTGAAGCAAAATGGTGCCCTACAGTCCCCACCACAAGGAGGAAAGGAAAAGGTGCCTCGCTGAGCCAGTCCCCTGAACACTAAGACTGTGGCAACTAGAGGAGAGCGTGGCTGCACTGCACCGCTCGCCTTTAAGCTGCTGAAGTGCTAGCAGCAAGGTTTGGGGCTGTGCCGCGTTGAACCTGCTCCACCTCGGACAGTTGAGCCCTGGAGAATGCATCACACCGGGCTGCTGGTGCACGCAGGGCCAGCCATCATTTCAGCCATCTGAGCCTGTGTGGTAGCCTTGAGGCCTTTGACAACTGAGGTAAATTTAAAAAGGCCCAGACTGAGGTAAATCCCAAAGTGGCAGGTGCAACTCTCAGCCACGAGGTGGAGCTAACATGGCGCCCAGGGCTGATCCCCAACGACTGGGATAAGGGATGGAGCCAAAGCACTGGCCAGGGCTATGCCGCACCAGTCGTGGAGCATCTCTGTGGTGCAGGAGGTGGCCGCTGTTAAGCGGGAGGGGCAGGGCTCTGCTGCACCGCTTCTCCCAGCCACTGCAAGAGCTCACGCGTCCTCAGTGGGAAGGCTGGGTCTGCGCTGCACCAATCCTTCACCATCCCAGAGGGGAACCCTGGGGGACTGCGCTGTGCCAGCCCTCTGGTGCGCGCAGGGCCGGTCTGAGTAGGGCACTTGTCGCCCGCCCTCAGGCCGCTCCACAACAGGCACTGCTGCTGGGGAAGAAACCCCAAAGAAGCCTCTTCTGCTTCCATGCATTTGGCCCTGCGGCCAGAGGGACGGCCTCTCTCCCAGCAGGGGGAAAAAAGACGTTCCAGCCAGTAATTATAAAATGGGGGATAGATCAAGGAAGAAGCTCCCCAAGAAGATACCCCCAAAAGGAAGGCACAGGGAAAAGGCAGGAAAGCCAGAAAAAGAATCTAAAAAGAACTGAGGAAGCGTGGAGCAACTGCTCAAGAACATGTCCGACCACCTGAAAAGGCAGGACTGGACTGACAGGTCTGGGTGCCCCTCTAGCGAGAGGAAGCAGAACTTTGTCCGCCCTGCCTCTACACCAGAAGGGCAACCCCAAGTGCTCTCTCTTCATCCCTCTAGAGCAGTGGTTCTCAATCTTCCTAACACTGTGACCCCTTTATAAGTTCCTCATGTTGTGGGGACCCCCAACCATAAAATTATTTTCGTTGCTACTATATAACTGTAATTTTGCTACGGTTATGAATCGTAATGTACTAAATATCCGATATGCAGGATGTATTTTCATTGTTACAAATGAAATGTGTGTTCTATGCACACATTGAACACAATGGGATTTACACAATGAACACATGAACACAATGGGAGTAGGCATGCATAGGATTGGCCCCTGAGGCTGCAATCCTATCCACATTTACATGGGAGTAAAGGCCCCCTGACTATAATGGGATTTATTTCAGAGTAGGCATGCATAGGATTTGACCCTGAGGCTGTCAGTCAGCCCCAGTGCGCGCGCAGCTACAGCTGGAGGTCTGGCAAGCCTGACCTGGCTCCCTGCACCAGGGGTCTTTAGGCAACCCCAGGAAAGCTCTATGCGACCCCCAAATGGGTCCCGACCCCCACTTTGAGAAACGCTGCTCCAGAGAATAACAATGTGAACGCGCCTAATTGTTATTTTAACGACTTCGCCATGAAAATGTGCATATGAATGATATCATCACTGGGAAGCCTCATTAGAGCTCCAGCAGTGCCAGGGATGACTGCCCTGAAGATGGGTGAGTGGGGCAGTGCCTACCTTCTTTGGGGGTTGGGGCAGGGGTGTCCATCCCCAGAGTAGGCCCCAAATGGCATCCAGGAATGGTCCTCTGTTCTGGGGAGAGGGCTGCATGTAACTGCCTTGCCATTGGAGAGTCCAAAACAAGAGATCACATGGAAGCAGTGAGATCACCTGTGAGCACTGCTGAGATGAGGGAATTCAGGCAGGTGCCCAGTGTTGGGTCTAAACTTCCTACAGTCTCTCTGCAGATGCTTAAAGGTCCAGGCACTGTGTCGTCCCTTCCATGTGCTCAGTCTGACTGTGGTTGATTTTGGGGTCCCAATGCATTTTTACTGGAGTGTTCTGTATCTAGAAGGCCCCTCGCCCTGTAACCCTATGAATGAGCAGGAGCAATGCCAAGCATATGAACTAGTACACATGTGAACTGGCCCCAATTGTGTCTGCATCTTCCTGGGTGCATCATTGCCATGGGAGGGGGAGGCCATCTGGGGTCACTAGGGTGGGCCAGGGCAGGGTTCCTAGGGCATGATGCCACCCCTTAGGCCTATGAGGTGAGAGGTTTTGGGTGGGAATGGGCCCCACAAGTGGTCAGACACCCTTGCCCTGCTGTGGGAGACCCTGGTTTCCTCTGCCCCAGGATGTACTTTTACTTCCTGGCAGATTCAGGTAGGTTCCTGCCCCCTCTTCCAGGCTTCCCTCCCCACAGATGCCCCAGGAAGCCCCCGCACCTCCCCCTGCCCCCTCCACTGCCAGCTGCTTGGGGGACCATTGTAGAGCCCCAATCTGAGCCAGCAAGGGGGGCTCTTTCCTGGTCCTGATGCCCCCTGGATGGGGTATTCCCTCTCCTCCCAGCCCTTGTGAGTGTGGACTTGGGTCTGCTGTGCAGTCCCTTTAATTCTGGGGTTCCCTCTGGACTGCTGCTGCCTTGTTGCCAAAGAGTACAGGACACTCCTTTTTTATCTGTTGATGTTGTTTTTATTGACAATACACATGTGTATCTCTCTGTGCAGTCTGGTTTCTGCTGTTGCCTGGGCTTTTCCTGGGCCACCTTGCATGCTTGGGGGTGCAGGGGGGGGCAGCTTGTTCCCATTCCCACCGCTGACAGCCTTGCCCTGTCCATCAAGCTGGGGAGCCACTTCCCCCTGCTTGACAACTACTCCCCCCCAGCTTGCCAGCTGGTTCTCCATGTGATCAGAGAGTGGGGCAGTGCAGACAGGTGTTGGTGGTTCTGAGTGATGTGAGGCCATGCAGCACTTACAGGCCACCTTCTGAGGATGCCCGGTGGAGCAACTTGTCCTGATCATTGCCCTGGAGCAGTTAAGGGCAGTCCTAGATTTCTTCTTCTCTGGGTAAGCATAACTCTGTGTTCTGGATACAGAATAGTTAGGGCAGAGCAGGCTGAAGTTGCTCTGGATTTGGCTCTAAGTTGACCATCCAAGGGACTGGAGGAAATTGGTTAAAATACAGAGGTGGTCAATGTATGGAAAAATATGCAATACTGTACTTATAATATTTTTAGAGCTTTTATTACAGAAAAAGTGGCCAATGTAGAAAGGTGGTCAATACAGAGACATGGGCTACAAGCCAGAGTAACTACAGGAACTTTTACACAGACGTAGTTATGGTGCCACCTATGGGCAATGCATAGAGCAATCCAGAATAAGTGCCTCTTACGTCTTCCCATAGTTACTGTAGGGTACGAAGTCAACTTTGGAGGTTCTATCACGAGTCCATTCCCAGTGACTCCCAGTACAAATGCAAGGCTGTAGACAAACATGGAGACAGTGTCCAACTTTCTCTTCAAATCTTCACCAGTGTCGTTATTAGTACTATCATCAGCATAATGAATATAATAACTATCATTGGCCAAATATGTTGGTATTGTATTGTTCATTCTCTTGGGAGAAGCTTCTTCGTAGTTTTCCTTCTTTCTTCCTTCTTTCTTCTTAGTTTTCTTCTTTTCCTGGTGAAATTAAACACAATGCAAGAAGTATTATTATGGTTCAGACAAATACTCACTGAGTTCAGCATTCAATTCACTAGCAACTATGGAAAAAACTTTCTTGAGATATACAGGCTGGGTACATAGAGGATGGCGTTTCCCTTTCCCTTTATCCCCAGTGTCTGGATGTCAAAGATAGAATGTCTCTGAATTTGGAGGGTTTCTTTACCTATCAAAGTTCAGAGACATAGACCTCCATGATTCATCTATTCCTGTTTTTAAATCTAATTGTGAATCAGAAGGAATGGGAAACTCTGTAAATTTTAAGGTCAGTTATGAGATAACGGCTGCAATCCTAAAGACACTTTTCTGGGAGTAAGACTCATTGAACACAATGGGGATTACTTATGAGTAGACGTGGGTAGGATTGTGCTCAACATGTCTATTTCCCCATTTTTGGAGTTGAGTAGAATGGGAATGGACTGGCATATTTCCACAGAAGTATCTGTGGGAAGTCACCAGTAATGGACCGGTGATACTTCCACAGAAGTATCTAGGACCAATAGGACTGGAAGTAGTTTCTGGTATTCCTGTTGGCCATTCTGATGCCCGAAGAGGCTAATAGAAGCAATGGGTGGTTCAAGCTTCCCTGAACCATGGTTGTGGATCCCTTCCAAAATTATGATTCTGTGAAGGGGACCTTCCTATTAAATGGATTAAAGATGTATGCAAGAGAGTAGGCATCAAAATAATACCTGCTGAAGATAAGGGTAGGGCCAAAAATAACTTTTACCAATGGTCCAATAAAAAGATCAGACAATCCTAATACCAGGGCTATATTATTCATACACCCAACTAGGCTGAAGGATGCAGCAGGTACTCAAGACCATTCATTTTTTTTGCTAAGGCATTGCTACCTATGGGCGGTGGGTGGCGCAAGTGGTTAAGATGCTGTGCCTGTTAACCAGCAGGCCAGGTTTCGAGACCTGGGTCGGCCCCACAAGACAGGGTGAGCTCCTGTCCTTAGCCCAGCTCTGCAACGCCAGCTGGATCCAATCGTATTGGCTCTGCCTTTCCATTGGGCTAATTCAGTGGCGTGGAGAGGGGGGATTTGCTGCTTGGGTAACAGCCTATCCTCCATAACAATCCAACCCAGGCTTTCGTGCTTCGTATGCAGCACTGAGCACGATACCATAGTCTCTCAAGACTGATGGAGGCCTGCTTTGCAAAAGATTGCTACTTGTGCCCTAGGGCTCCGACTGGTTAAAGACACATTGCACTCTGCGTATAGGGCTCTGTACTACAGTGTATAAATTGATACAGGGCATAATTGTGATGCAATTATGGGATAATTGTGTATTGTGATGCAATATGTGTAATTATTATTATGAAATTATTGTGATTTTAATATATTACACATATTAATGTGTAATATGTGCAATTATTATTGTGGTAGTATGATGTAATTATTACTGCATAATTGTGATGGAATTATTTGGCTTTCAAAAGGGTTTAATGCAGTGGAGCTTGAAGGAGGGGTTTCCTTATGAGGTTCCTGGTAGGGGCTGCATTCAGTGGATTGGGACCAGTGTCCTCTCAGCATTCCCTTTCCAAATACCTAAGGCAAGTTTGCCTACTCGTGAATAAAGGCACAATATTACTGCTTTTTAGTTCCCATAGTGATTTATTCAATTATCGGGGGCCTCCTTCTGGGGTGATTTTGGAGGCTGTGTTCATTGGATCAGGATCATTTTGGTGTCCTTGGATTCCCCTCAGCCCGGCTTCTCTGGAGGACTAACACACATTCACCTACTCACGAATAAACCCATGATATGGGGCACTTTTGCTTTCCTACAGAGCTCAGTGATTATTTTTGATTTTTTACTTTTTTGGCCATATCTTTCGACCGATTTTTGTATTAAATTCTGTTCTTAAATATGAATCCAGCAACATGATGGGTACTGCATTCCATTGCAAAGTTCCAAAATGGAGCAAAAACGGAGGATAATGAGGACCTTTTAGACAGAAGGCTAAAAAAGAGGACACATCCAGCATTTCTGGTCATGTGGTCATCCTGCATTTTGTTGCTATCTTATTTTTCTTTAGAAAAGAAACCACCATCAGTTAAGGAGAAAGAGGAAATAGAGAGCCATAGATAGCACATGCTTGAAAAGATAAGGAGGGAGGGAGGGAGAGAGACAGGTTCAATTAAGTTATTTGTAGAATGTAAAAGAGAGAATCAGTTGACACTGGAGAAAGATAAAAAGAATCATATGAGGGTTCTAGTTATATCTTTAATGCACAGGTGAGATACTATATTTTGGGGACTCCCAGAATTAAATGAAAGAGGAAATTGGCTTGCTAATGGAAGTATTTAATTTGATAAATGTTTCCCATTCAACTTTATAGTGGTATGGACTGCAGCTGCATGCATGGAATGAACATTGCCAGAGTTACTGTATTTGATCTAAGGTCACAGAAAGAGAAGGTCACTATGGAAGAGAACATTTGAATGAAGAAGTGGCAGCATAGCTAGATGGGGTGCAAAACAGGATGTTGTAATGGGAGACTCACCCTTCCCCATCGGGCTGTTGGAGGAAAAAGGGTTTTCACTAGGCTTCAAAGCATGAAAGTTCCCAATCCGTACTAGCTTCCATGCTTCTCAGACTTTTGGTGTCCTCTACAAGCGTGTAGCCATCCTATCTCATGAAAGTAGCTTCCATTCTACAGCACAGTCCTATGCTGAAGTAAATTCCATCTTGGTTTACTCCCAGGAAAATGTGAATAGGATTGCAGCATCTGACTTTCATTTTCCCATCCTTTCCCTATCTTATTTTTAAATTTTTAAACTTTCTGGTTTAAATGTTTATAGGCTATCTTGTAATATTTAAGCCTATTTTATCCATCGTTTTCTTTATACGCTGATTTTTTTAATCTTCAAGAGGTTCTGAAATGGAACCCTAGTTGGGACACAAGTATATAAAAAGACTTGGAAGAAATGTCTGTTGAAATAATTGAGGTTGCAATCCTATCCACACTTACCTGGGAGTAAGCCCTATTTACCATATGGGACTTTCTTCTGAATAGACATGCATGGAAGTGCGCTCTCAGACTTGCTTCCCAGTCCGTGCACTTCAGAGGAGGTCTCATTATTGCTTAGGAAAGTTTGTGGATTGGTGGGTGTGCACAGGGATCCAGAATACGGCAAAGTCTTACCTGCTCTGAAGTAGCTGAACAGGAATTGCATGGTGGAGCCTCCAAGAGAATTGAATCCGATGCAGGTGATGATGTGGTTCCCATTCAGGTTGCCTGTCAACTTCAGGTGGCTGGTGGCCCACTTGCCATCGTGCCAGGAAGTCATGCTCAAGGTCCCTTTGCTGCTGTTCCCTCTGAGGGTCTCCCCATCTACTTGCCACTGGATCTGGGGTGCAGGCACGGCATGCAGGGTGCAGGTACAGAAGAAACTGTTGTCTTCAGGCCTACAAGTACTGTTAGGTCCTCCAATTAATTTGGGGACATCTGGAGAGAAATGAAAAGTCACATAGCATGGTGGAAACTTGAAAATATATAAGTAGTGTTGCAATACTGCAAATACATCCATTAGATGGGAACATTCTGAGGCAGGGGGTGAGTCTCTTGCACTTGAACACTTCTCTGACCCAATTCCCATATATAGCTACTAAGGCACCACTGGGACACCAAGGTCCTTTGGCATGTGGGTCCCATGCAGGTCCCTAATTATTCTCTGTACTCAGAAAGGAGGATGTTCTTAGACTGTGTGGGTGCTGCCCTCCTCTGACCAGGAGGCTGGATGAAGTCAGTTCCGTGTGGGGGTACAATCTTAACCAATTCCCACAGTGCCATGGGGAGTCCAGTGAATGTCTGTACACACACACACACACACAACCAGAGTGGGCCAGAAGTGCCTTATGTGACACTCCCAGGCTAGCACAGAACTGGTGTCTGCATAACCAGTCACTGAGTCAGTGACTCAGTAGAGTCAAGAGCATGCTGTTGAGTTCTCTACAGTGGTGTCATGAGGGTAGTGCATGTGTTGTGGTGCACACTGGATGACGCACCCAAGGGGGGTGATGCGCACTGGGGGACATAAAAATGCACACAAGTTTGTTATGGTGTATCCAACCCCATCAAATCATATACCGCTGAATTCATATTGAAGAGCAGAATCCAGTGCAATAGCACATTCCTATCAAATGTTATGGCCAAAATTAAAAATATGCATTGAACCCTATGGAAAATGAAAGTGAAAGTGACCCATATTCGTGAGTAGACAAATGTGCCATAGTTCACTGGAAAGGGCAGGCCAAGAGGAATCTAAGGACACCATAATAGGAAATAATGGAAACTCAGACAATTTGGTTCCAAAACCCATAAAATATTCATATAAAACATTAACTGGATGTAAAAATGATGACAAAACACTAGAATTGAATTCAAAACGTGCATTCAATGTGCATGATCCTATGAAGTCTACTTAGGCTGTAATCCTAAAGCCACTTTCCTGGGAGTAAGACCCATTTAACACAATGGAGCTTACTTCTAGGTAGACATGGTTAGGAGGCTGCAATCAAAGACACTTTCCTGGGAGTAAGCCCCATTTAACACAATGGGTTTTACTTCTGGGTAGACATTGTTATGAGGCTGCAATCAAAGACACTTTCTTCGGCAATCCAAGACACTTTCCAAGTGTCTCCCTACTTTCTCCTTCTCTCCATCCTGAGCCTCTCTCCCCCCTGCTCCCTTCAGGCTAGCCTTGAGCTGGTTCCCTCTTCTCCCCTGCTGTTCTCTCCCTCTGCCCAGCGGACACCCAGCCACAGGAGGAACAGCGCAGAAGTGTTGCTTTCACTATGGTCAGGCGTACTAGGCAGCCATGATGCTTTTTAAAAGGGCTGCCAGTCAGCGGGTCTGCCCCAACTGCCAAAGAGTGTGCTTGTTACATGAAGCACAATTTGTTATGTGAAGTAGAATCCTAGAGAAATTTTTGATTGTTACGTGATGCAATTATTACACAAGGTTTGTAGAAATACACCTCATGTTATACACCTCTGAATGTGCAGTTTGCAAGAGAATGCAATAAAACAAAACACTTTATTAAAATGTATGGCTAAAAAAACCAGTGGAGGCAGGATAAAGGCACATATCCATGCCCATATTGTTGCCCTGTCCAATGTATGGGGGTGACCCGCTGACCTCTCCCGCACCGGGTAACATGAACCCTAATGACGCCTGTGGTTCTGTATTTGGAGGTCCTGTCACACTGCATCTTTGCAATGCCATCAGAACTGGGCAAATTTCCCAGAAAGTCTATTCTTGTAGTGTTTGCCCCTTCTGAAGATTGTGCTTATTCCATGTAATGGAAATTTAAGTAGGAAAGGTTCTTGGTGTTTAGTGCCATAGACGCAACTGGTTAAGACACTGTGCCTGTTAAACCAGCAGGCCAGGGTTCGGTCCCCACAAGACAGGGTGAGATCCTGTCCTTAGCCCAACTCTGCGACGCAGCTGGAACCAATCGTATTGGCTCTGCCTTTCCATTGAACTATTTCAGTGGCATGGAGAGGGGGGATTTGCTGCTTGGGTAACAGCCTCTCCTCCATATCAATCTAACCCAGGCCTTCGTGCTTTGCATGCAGAGTATGCAGCACCGAGCACTATACCATAGTGTCTTTCAAAACTGATGGATGCCTGCATTTCTTAATCTCCTAGCATGAGTGCCTGCAGAGGGAAGCCCCCCCAAGAAACCCTCTCATAGATCTTACATTGCACTGTCACTCGAATAGTTTCTTCTGCTGAGCCAAGTAGATTCTTTGCCTGGCATCGATACAGCCCAGAATCCTCTGGACGGATCTTGGGCAGCAGAAGGTGGTGCTCCTTGGCCTGTTTGGAGTCACTGAGGGTCTTGTTCAGTCTTGTCCAGATCAGGAGGGGATCAGGGATGCTGTTGGACTGACACAGCAGGCTGACATCATTGCCTTCCAAAATCTCAACTTGACCATCTTTAGATATCTGTTGGGATGAACCTGCAAGGGAAATGGGGCTGGCTTACAATTGCTAGGAAAATCCAACTGTTATTGGGAATTCCCAAAGAAAATCCCTGAAGCCAAGACATCCTAGTGTGTCTAGTGTGGGGTAATGGATTAAGCTGGACCTGCAGAACTTTGACCAGGGTTGTCCCAAGATTTCCTTGTGCCTGGGGCAGGTCACAAAATACTGCCCCACAAGGGCACTTCCACAAAAAGGAAGCGTGGAGGAGAGATGGGAATCCTAACAAATCAGGTAGCCTAGCAGCTTCATCTTCCTCCTCCACCTGTCAAAATCACCCCACCTGCCCAGTCCTTCCCTTGCTCCGCATCCACTCCAGGAAGATGTGGCGTGCCCCATTTTGAGATGCTTGGCTGGTTCTCTTCCCAGCTGCGTTCACTGTGACGTCTCTAGATTCCCAGAAATGAGCATTTCAAAAGTACCTCAAGTTTGGGTCTCACCTGGATGTCCATCGCTTGTTATGTTCACGGTGATCTGGACCAACGTGGTTGCAGCTGAAAGGGAAGAGTCAGAAGAAACAGATGTAGTTTTTTGAGATGCAGAGAAAAAAAAAGGAATAGAAACCAGATCCCTGGGGGCAGCAAGAGAAGGTAGCAGGTTACAGGCAGTGCAGAGTTGAGGGAACTACTCACAGGCTGTATCGAGACGGATGGTGTTCTCAGCAACTGTTCCCCGTTCTGCTGCTGGGTAAGTGACTTTGCAGGTGAGCTCTTGGCCTTTGTTGTCTTGGGAAGGTGTGAAGGTGATATTTGATCCATAGGTCATGCTCCCGTTGTTGTGTGGCTGCCGCCATGGCTCTCCCTTCCCTATGTATGTACGCCCTATATAGTGAGGAGTCCAGGAGATTTGAGGTGTGGTCCCGGAACAGGTCCCTGGTGCCTGGCAGGTGATGGTGACTGGTGTCCCCAAAATAATCTCCGATGATTTCCAGACTTTAGGTTTCTCCGTCAGCTCTGAGTGAATGAGGTTCCCCAGAAAGAAATTATTTTTTAAAGCATGAGTTACTCTCCCACCTTCCCTCCAAGAACCACAGTGTGACTGAAGGGTTTTTCCTTTACCTTCACACAGAATCTGCCGTATGATTATATCAATATAGACTCTGCGAGGTACACGAGCGGGAGAGACAATGGCTTAAGTTACCCGGAGCAAAATCCTAAGCATGTCTACTCAAAATTAAGCTCCATTGTGTTCAATGGGTCTTACTCCAAGGAAAGTGGTTTTAGGATTGTAACCCAGTGAGCTTCATAGCAGGGCAGGATGGGGACCTGGACTGCTCCATTACTCATCCCTCTTTAGGGAAACATTTGTGTCCCCTTGGCCCTTGCCACACTCATGCCTCCTTCCCACAAAACTGTCCAGCTTTCTCTCTTCACAAAACCTATGATTTACTTTGAAGATGAACCTATTTTATCCAGCTTTTTAGCACTGATGTGGCTGAGTCAACAGGGATGTCTTGCATCTTGTGGGACAGGGGTAGTCTTGGAGGCCTCCTCCAACCTCCTTGTGGCTGGAAAGTTGGATAGGATAGAACCTGATAGTTGGACATCTAGAAAGTTGGCTAGCTTAGGACCCAAGGTCTACTACACACTTCAGGCACTGGTGGGCACAGGCTAGTTTGGTCCGGTTCTGGGGGACTGGATCTTTCAATCCCCCTGCCGCTGGCAAGCCGGCAGTGGCAGGGGGCCCCCAGAACCATGGGGACCAGTTTGGCCGCCACCGTGCTCTCCTCTTCTGGCCAGCTGGGGAGGCTAAAAAGGAGGAGCACGGTGCCACCGCGCTCTCCCAGTGTCTCCCGGCCGGCCAGGGAGGCGAAGAAGGGGGAGCGCAGCGCCATTGTGCTCTCCCAGCCTCTCCTGGCCAGCGGGGAGGTGATGGGGGAACGCAGCGCCACCACACTCTCCCAGCCTCTCCCCGCCAGCCAGGGAGGCTGAGAGCCTCCTATACAAGTCAACTCAGAAGTAAGTCCCAGTATAGTCAGTGGGTCTTACTCCCAGGAAGGTGTGGAGAGGACTGCAGCTTCAGAGCCCCATCCTATGCAGGTCTTCTCTGAAGTAAGTCCCAGTGTAGTCAATGGGACTTACTCCCAGGCCAGTGTGACGAAGACTGCAGCCTCAGAGCCCCATCTTGTGCAGGTCTACTCAGAAGTAATTTTATTTTTTAATTCTTTAATTTTTAAATTAAAAACCTACTCGGCCCCACCCCCTGACCATGCCCACTTCCAGAGAACCGGATCTTGGGCCAGGCCGGGCCCACCACTGACTCCAGGACTCCAGGAGGTAACGAACATCGTAACTGCCTTCCCATCCAAGGAACACAACCAAGAGAGAAGACTTCTACACGTGTTGGAGAACCAGACACCAGGTCCACAGTTTTCACACAACTATAGATGATCTTCTGTTCCCACAGCACATAAATGCCTGAAATGGTCAAGAAAAACCTCATTAGGAAATCTCTTACCGTTCACAACCACTTGAGGCCGAGTGTAATTATTCCTATAAGTGAATTTTAATCTCTGTCCTCCATCAATTCTGAGATAGTATCGCCCATCATCATAAGATTTGACATTGTTGATGCTGAAAGAGCAGTCGCCATGCTCTGGATTTCCTATTAACTGGAAACGCTTCAAAGCTGAGCTATGAACTTCCTTGTATCTATCATTGGTGGCCACAAGATGGCCTGGTATGTAACGCTCTTTGTAGTTCCAAAAGGTTGTAGCCCCATCTTTATCCTGGAACCAATAAGCATACAGTTTCTGAGAGGCTGTTTGGAGTTGACTATCGTAAGTGAAAGTGCAGGGGATGTGAACGCAGAGGCCCCGCTGCACGGAGACGGAGGCAGGTGCTGTCAGTGTAAAAACTTCCGTTTGATTGCCCTGCATTCCTGCCAGAGGAAAGAATGAAGAAAACTGAGCCATGAAATTAAATCCAGGAAAGACATTGATTCTTCTGGTTCAGAATTCCTTGATTCAGCTGCCAAAATGTCCTGTATTAAACAGGGTTCTGTAGCTTGGGAGTCCACCTGGATGTGCAGCTACTCCTAGATTTCCAATTGGCTGTGGTCTGGGATCGACTTTGCTCAGTTGTGGCTCATGTACCAGCTCCTCATCCAGCCTTGGGAATCCTTGTTGCCTGCCTTCCCCCATCCCCGACACCTCCCTCCTCCTTCCTCTCTACCTAGTGTTGCCATATGTCCCAGTTTCACATACTGGCAAGTTTGACAGGGGGTCCTGTCCCGGATTTGTGGAAGAGAATTATGGCAACCCTATCCCTCCCCGCCGCATGTCCCTTCTGACCATTGCATTGGCCAAGTTCTACCAATATAATCTCACTGTGCCCAGGACCGCATCTGCATGAGAGGCTGGCATATCTCCATCCCCTGGGCTACCTCCCTTTGGAGTGGCTTGAAAGTGCTTTATGGCACTTTTGTGACACTCCTGGGCTAGCACAAGTGACTTATGCAGGTCTAAAAGGGTGTTTGGATTGCAAACTCTACATTTTGAAAGATATTAAGCAAAACATGTGATGTGACACAATGTATACTGTTGATAGCAGCAAATTCATTGGGGAATTGCACAAAATGCAGCAAGTACATGTGCTGCTGACCAAAAGTTGGACAGATTTTGTTGTTGTTCTGCAGTTTCTACATTGATTTGCATCAGATCTCCAGGGCTTCACAGGGGACTTTCCCAGCCTTGCTTGATGTCACTGACCCTCAGATAATCTGCATGCAAAATTTGCATTCCACTGTCACTCTGTCCCTTTCCTTTCATTTGAAGTGAATAAATGCCATAGGAGCCAAGAGAAGCATTAATAAAGTAACACTCCTGCCAGATCACACCCAAAGGCCTATCAAGTCCAGCTTTCTGGTTTTCACTTTTGGATGGTGCTCAGGTCCCTAACACATCCAATAAGTGAGGTTGCCTATAAGTAAGTGGACTATTCAAACTGATTCTCTCGTGAAATTTAGATAAGGGATGCAATCCTAAAGACACTTTCTTTGGAGTAAGACCCATTGAGCACAAAGGGGCTTACTTTTGAGGGCTTACCTTTTGCCCCATATGGCCCAACCACAGACTTGTGGTTGGAAAGTGCATTTACATAAGATCCATTAAGCTCCACCACTGTCTGAACTGATCCTCAGATGACAGAATGAGATCAAGTGAACATCATTATCCAGAGCCATAAGATACGGAGTTGCCATAATTCTTTTCCATAAAATCGGGACAAGACTGTTTGTCCCATTTGCCAGTATGTAAGCACAATCCCCCAATATCATGATTGTCCCTGTTTTTCAGGACAGATGGCAATCCTATACTGAGTTCAAGAAACATTTTATTGCTATCCATCATACATATATGGAATGTGTTGAATACAGAAAGATGGGACACATACAAATGAACTAACTCAAAAACTACCTTTACAGAAAAAGGTGAGGATCAGAAGTGCCACTGTGGCCATCCAAGAGGCCCAATTCTTTCCCTTCCAGGGGGGATCCATAAGCTGCCAAGTTCTCCTCTCCTTTGGCATCCTCTTCGACCTGGACTGGGAGTTACCTGCAATGGAGTAGTGCAAATCTTGGTTGGAGCAAAAAACACTGCCCTTCTCTACAGGGGCACTCAGATTTTTTATATTCTTGGAATATAAAAAAGCCATGTTCTTAAAAATTGAGTATGCATTAGATCATAGAGTTGGAAGGGACCCAGTGGACCATCTAGTCCAACCCCCTGCCCGTAGCAGGAGATCCTCATCTTGTGGGGACCCAGGTCTTGAACCCTGGCCTGCTAGTTAACAGGCAGTTTCTTAACCACTTGCGCCACCAGAGGATCTCTCCACCCATCCCTCTACCCACTCACCCTGCAGCAGGAAAGGAGACTTGGGTAAGCAATCTGTTCTCTTCCAAGGCTGCCCGTAGGTCTGATAGTGTGTTATTTCCTCCTAGATAGATTTGAAGAGACAGGAAACTTGAAAAAGGGGAAGTGCCACAATTATGCTGTGCAAGAAAGTTGGGAGGATCAGGGTGATGAGACGTCCTGTTTTTCAAGGACATGTCCTCTTTTTTAGCATGGAAAAGCAGTTTACATATCTAAATAAATGTGCAACATATTTATTTATATTAAAAAATTCCAGAATAAACAACCTTTCAATTTTTTTTATTTACCATCCTGTTTAGTGGAAACTTTCCAACCCGTTTCTGAACTTGACTTTCTAAGAGAGATCAAAGGACATCCCCCCCAATTGCAAGCAATAAGAATAACAAAGGTAAAAGTAATATTTTTTAATTCAGATAGTGGAAAAAGGCATGAACAATGTGGTTTGGACAATAGGTTGTGTGGATCAAATGGGTTCATAAAGATGAGGATTTTCTGTGTAGCTTTAGCCAACAATATGCAATTCTGTCTGTAATAAAAGAACACAAGAAGTGCCATTTTGGATCAGACCAATGGTTCAGCTTTATTTTCCTAAGAGCAGCTAGCAAAGGGGTAGACTCAGAAGTGGGGCATGAGATAGCTTTACCCCTTGCTCAAAAATTATCTAGATTTCAGATCTGTGTGTACAGAGGACTCCAGTAGCCCCATCTTCTGTGAGTTATTCTGTCCCTTTGCAAAAGCCACCTAAGATATTGGTTATCATCTGGATAATATCAGTCCTTTGTCATAGTGAAAGAACTGCCTGTTTAGATTCAGATCATGTACATGACAGGCACTCTTTAAGGCTCAGTTGACCTGTTAGAGTAATTCTGGGAGGTTCTGGGAAACAACTGTATTTCTGATGCAGATGGTATCCTGGAAATGAGTACCACCAATGGTACTTGCATTTGGTGCGGACACCTAACCCAAGGGATACATCAGTTCACTTCTCTTTTGTGTGTTATCTCCTGGAAAAATCTCTATTTTGAATTTGTGTAATGCTAAAAGGGCCACTGACCTTAGCTCAGGAATCCTCCACACTTCCTCTAATCCATTTATATCTCAAATCTGCTGCTATTTGCTCCAGGTGCGCACAATTTTTCTGTTGAACTTGCTCTGAGCTGTGCCCTAATAATAGCCTGGGCACCTCCCTTCCTCCCCTCTGTCGACCAATGAAATGGTCCATTTCAGACTTCAAACCAAGTTCCTTCTCCATCTCAACCAGACTTCAGAATGCCCCCCACACACTTGATGTTGTTACTCTTTAAGGTTTTTTGCAATGGTTGCATTTCATATCAACATTTGACTTTAGTTTTGCATTTCACTGGGATTTCCCCTTCGCCAGTTTGCTAGGTTGCCATTTTATTCTGAGGAAATGGCAAGATATCAATACAGTACAGTTGACCACTGTACTGTAAGTTGACCACCCAAGGGACTGGAGGGAATTGGTCAACATAAGGATGTGGTCAACATATGGAAAAATATGCAATGCTGTACTTATTATATTTTTATAGCTTTTATTACAGAAAAAGTGGCCAATATAGAGGGGTTGTCAATATAGAGAGGCAGGTAACAAGCAAGAGTAACTACTGGACCTTTTACACCGACGTAGTTAAGGTGCCACCTATGGGAAATGCATAGAGCAATCCTGAGTATGTGCCTCTTATGTCTTCCCGAAGTTACTCTGGATTATAGGGTATGTAGTCAACTTTGGAGGTTCTTCTACTGTAGTTTCAATAGGTAATCATCTTGTTCAGAAATGGTGTTCTTCAATGGTTTTTCGGTGGACGACTTCTTCAGTGGTTCAAAGGGATGCAAGGAATCAAAAACAGAGATTGACAGGGTTATGGGATGAAATGTTCCCTTTTGCAATGATAGACCTTTAATACAACAATGTGATCTAAGCAAATAATATTTTATTCAGAAATGGAAAGGAAATAACATACGTGTCATATTGGATTGTTATGGGATGTGACTGACGACTACTTCCTGCTGTCCGTAGCCAAATTTATGCATTTATTGGTCTCTCATTTCTATACAGACCTTCCTCCAAATAGCTCATTGCAGCGTACATGGTCCTTCCACTTCTTTTGTCCCTGCAACAACCTTTTGGGATACAGGAGGCCAAGAAAGAGTGACTGGTCCAAGGTCCCCCTACAAGCTTCATGGCTGAGTGAGGACTTGAACCCGTCGTTTCCATGTCTAAGGTACAAAACTGGGTCTAAGACCCATGTCTAAGTCCAACCCCTGAGTTGCAACATAGTTCTGGCACTCATATCTCATGATATCAAGCACATGGCTAAATTCCACATCACAAATGATTATAAATGTTGGTTTGTGCAAGCTATTTCAGAAAGACACAAAAGAAAAAAATCTGCTCCCTTTTATCCTTTGCAAAGCAGATAAGCAGATAAGGGTCAGACTTCTTTTGTACAATCTGACCCGTCACCTAAGTTCATCAGAGGGAGCCTACTGACTGTGGACCACTAAGGGAAATGAGACATGTGGCGGCCAGGAATAGAACTTAGAAAAGCTCCCTTGAAACAGAGCTTCAGCTGAGCCTAAAAAATTTCTATTTTAAAAAAGCTTTCTATTGAGGCAGAGATTGGGGGTTTTTGTTTTTATTGTTTTTAACTTATGTATGTTTTTAATTGTTTTATTGAATGTTTATGGAATGTTTTCAATAAATGTTTTCAATGAATAAGTTTCTATGAAGAAAGCGGGAGGTAGCAAGAGAGACCCAGAACCATTCACAAGAGGTGATCTTGCTCTGGGATGTAGGCTGGTGATCCCTGGGGCTTGATTTGCAACAAACATCTTAAAGTTTATCTGACATGAGGAAGATTCAGAAATTTGAGCTTCATGACAGGCTGGCGCATATCTGTGCACTGGCCTAACTCCCCCAGGAGTGGTGCAGAAGTGTCTTAACAGCACTGTTGTGACACTACCAGGCTTAGGATAGAATTTGTGCCAGGATCTGGGATTAGGATGGCACTGACAGTCTCTGGGACTCATAAGTCAAGCTGCTCCTGGTCTCTGTTGTGTTGACATTGCTGTGCTCAGTGAAGGCATTCTCAAAGGCCGAGAAGAGGGAGCGCTGCAGCTGTTCCTTGAAATCATGCCCCATGAAGACATACAGGATGGGGTTGAGACAGCTGTTGAGATACGCCAAGCTATAGGACAAAGGAACACCATAAGTCACTGCGCACTGCAGGTGACGTTGTTCAGAAACTTTTGTATCCAATAAAGCAAAGATGTAAAAGGGGAACCAACAGACAAAAAAGGCCACAATCACAGCTGTGATGACCTTGAAAGGCTTGTTTGAAGGGGACAACCTGTTCCTCCTGAGTCTCAAGACAACAGCACCATAGGAACAAAAGATGATGCCAAATGGAATGATGAAGGCAAAGATGAACTGGAAGCTATTCATGGCCTGGTGAATGATGGGCTTGAACGTTGAATTACTTTCTCCAAAATCATCAAAGCACACAATCCTATTGTTATAATCCTGAGTATGTCTGAAATAGAGCTTTGGAGAACTGAACACCAAAGCCAAGCTCCAGACACCCAAGACCACAAAGGAAGCTAGACGGGGAGTCCGGTGATTCTGAGCCCAGACTGGGAGCCTCACAGAAATGCAGCGGTCGATGCTGATGACCAACAGGAGGTAAACACTGGCGTACATGTTGAGGTGGGCTATGCTTTTGTTGATCTTGCACACGACCAGACCAAAGGGCCAGTGTCTGCTCAGGGCTAGATGGACTATGGTCAATGGTAGGAAGGAGGTGAAAATGAAGTTGGTAATGGCCAGGTTGAGAAACCAGACTGTGTTGACTGTCTTCTTCATTCGGAAGCCGGTGATGAAAATCACAAGCCCATTCCCAGTGACTCCCAGCACAAATGCAAGGCTGTAGATGACCATGGAGACAATGTCCAACTTTCTCTTCATATCTTCACCAGAGTTGTTATCATAGGCATAATCTATATAATAACTATCATTGTCCAAATATGTTGGTATTGTTGTGCTGTTCATTCTCTTGGGAGAAGCTTCTTCCTAGTTTTCTTTCTTTCTTCCGAGTTTTCCTTCCTTTCCTGGTGAAATTAAACACAATGCAAGAAGTATTATTATGGTTCAGACAAATATTCACAGAGTTCAGCATTCAATTCACTAGCAACTATGGAAAAAACGTTCTTGAGACACACAGGCTGGGTACATAGAAGCTGGCATTGCTCTTTTCCTTTATCCCGTGTCTTTCACCTTGCTCCGAGGAAAATGTGAATAGGATTGCAGCCTCTGGCTTTCATTTTCCCATCCTTTCCCTATCTGATTTTTAAATTTTTAAACTTTCTGGTTTAAATGTTTAAAGAGTTTCTTGTAATCTTTAAATCTATTTTTCCATTTTTTCTTTATACAATGATTTTTTTAAATCTACAGGAGGTTTAGGAATGGAACCCTAGTGGGGACACATGTATATAAAAAGACTTGGAAGGAGTGTCTGTTAAAATAATTGAGGTTGCAATCCTATCCATACTTACCTGGGAGTAAGCCCTATTTACCTTATGGGACTTACTTTTGAATAGACATGCATGGAAATGTGCTCTCAGACTTGCTTCCCAGTCCATGCACTTCAAAGGTGGTCTCAATTTATCGCTTAGGAAAGTTTGTGGATAGGTGGGTGTGCACAGGGATCCAGAATACAACAAAGTTTTACCTGCTCTGAAGTAGCTGAATAGGAATTGCATGGTGGAGCCTCCAAGAGAATTGAATCCGATGCAAGTGATGCTGTGGTTCCCATTCAGGTTGCCTGTCAGCTTCAGATGGCTGGTGGCCCACTTGCCATCATGCCAGGAAGTCATGCTCAAGGTCCCACTGCTGCTGTTCCCTCTGAGGGTCTCCCCATCTACTTGCCACTGGATCTGGGGTGCAGGCAATGCATGCAGGGTGCAGGTACAGAAGAAACTGTTGTCTTCAGGCCTACAAGTACTGTTAGGTCCTCCAATTAATTTGGGGACATCTGGAGAGAAGTGAAAAGTCACATAGAATGGTGGGAATTCAAAAATCAATAACTAATGTTGCAATACTGCAAATACATCCATTAGGTGGGAACATTCTGAGGCAGGGGTGAGTCTCTTGCACTTGAACTCTTCTCTGACCCGATTCTCATCTATAGGTACTAATGCATCACATGCACACCAAGCTCCTTTGGCATGCAGGTCCCACACGGGTCCCAAGTTATTTTCAGTAATAAACATAGCATGTCATGAATAGTATGACATAACTACTAGGGAACACCTTCACGGTTTGTACATGTGGTGACCGTGCCTGCTTGTTGTGGTTTGGAATTTCATCCAATCCATGATGGACACAATATGGGGATACCTGGCTACTACTACTTCATAATAGTTAATAATTAATGATTAATAAATAATAATTAATAAAAATAATAGAGTATATATGATTATATAATGTATTATTTTATTATTATTATTAAATCAGTCAATAATTTAATTTTTGTGATTGTTAACGTACAAGTGACTGAGATTCATGCCTTATGAATAAAATCATCTACAGTAATAATAATGGTCAAATAAGAAGAGCACACAGTGAAAATTTTTTATTTAACTCTTGTTTGTGGGGGTGCAATCTTAACCAATTCCCACAGCGGCATGGAGAGTCCAGTGAATTTCTGTACACTGCCCTAACCCCCCCCCCACACACACTCGCAGAATTCAATGCAAAACTCAGTTTTGAAATAGCACATTCCTATCAAACATGGCCAAAAAACTAAAAATTAAAATTATGCTTTGAACTCTATGGAAAGTGGAAGTGACCCATATCGCGGCTGTACTCACAGGTAGACAAACCTGTCATAGCTCATTGGAAAGGGCAGGCCGAGAGGAATCTAAGGACACCATAATAGGAAATAATGGAAACTCAGACGATTGGTTCCACAACCCATAAAATATTCATATAAAAATATGAACTGTATGTAAAAATGATGACATAACACTGGAATTGAATTCAATACATGCATTCAATGTGCATGACCCTATGAAGTCTACTTATGCTGCAATCCTAAAGCCACATTCCTGGGAGTAAGCCCCATTTAACACAATGGGGCTAACTTCTGGGTAGATATGGTTAGGTGGTTGCAATCCAAGACACTTTCCAAGTGTCTCCCCACTTTCTCCTTCTCTCCAAGCTGAGCCTCTCTCTCTCCTGCTCCCTTCTGGCTAGCCCTGAGTTCCTTCCCTCTTTTCCACTGCTCTTCTCTCCCTCTGCCCAGCGGACACCCGGCCACAGGAGGAATAGCGCGGAAGTGTTGCTTTCACTATGGGCAGGCGCGCTAGGCAGTTCTGACACTTTTTAAAAGGGCTGCCGGCCAGCACGTCTGCCCCAACTGCCAACGAGTGTTTGTTACATGAAGCACAGTTTGTGAAACAGAATCCTAGAGAAATTATTGTTTGTTACATGGACCAGTTGTTACGTGAGGCAGTTGTTATACAAGGTTTGCAGATATAATCGCATCATGGTATACACCTTTGAATCAGTGATGGGTTCAGAGAAATTAACAACCGGTTCTCTGCTCATCTGGCAGCCACTTTTAAATGGCAATTTTTAAACTTTATATGTCCTCTCTCTTATTAACAACCGGTTCTGTAGAGTAGGTGCGAACCTGCTTGTGCCCACCACTGCTTTGAATGTGCAATTTACAACAGAATACAATGAAACAAACCACTTTATTAAAATGTTTGGCTAAAAAAACCAGTGAAGGTGGGGACAATGGCACATAACCACGGGACATGTACTCTTGATGTACTCTTGGCACATAACCACCATTCATATTCTTGCCCTGCCCAATGTATGGGGGTGACGCGATGGGCTCCCCCACTGGGTGACACAAACCCGTGGTTTTGTATTTGCAGGTCCTGTCACAATGCAACTCTGCAATGCAATCCCAACTGGGCAGATTTCCTAGAAAGCCTATTTTTGTAGTGTTTGCCCTTTCTGAAGATTGTGCTTATTCCATGCTCTGGAAATTTAAGTAGGAAAAGTTCTTGGTGTTTAGTGCCACTCAAATCTCCTAGCATGAATGCCTGCAGAGGGAAGCCCCCCACCGAAACCCTCCCATAGATCTTACATTGCACTGTCACCCGAAGAGTTGTTTCCGCTGAGCCAAGTAGATTCTTTGCCTGGCATCGATACAGCCCAGAATCCTCTGATCGGATCTTGGGCAGCAGAAGGTGGGGCTCCTTGTCCTGTTTGGAGTCACTGAGGGTCTTGTTCTCTTTTGTCCAGATCAGGAGGGGATCAGGGATGCTGTTGGACTGACACAGTAGGCTGACATCGTTGCCTTCCATAACGTCAACTTGACTATCTTTAGATCTCTGTTGGGATGAGCCTGCAAGGGAGAAGGAGCTGGCTTACAATTGCTAGGAAATTCCCACTGATTTTGGGAATTCCCAAAGAAAATCCCTGAAGCCAAGACATCCTAGTGTGTCTAGTATGTAGTGATGGATTAAGCAGGACCTACAGAACTTTGACCAGGGTTGTCCCAAGATTTGCTCGTGCCTGAGGCAGGTCACAAAATACTGCCCCCATTTGTGTCCCAGAATGTACTGATTTCCCTGCTCTCTCTGGTGTCCAAAAAGAAGGAGAAAAGCGATGGGAATCCTTACAAATCAGGTTGTCTGGCAGCTTCATCTTCCTCCTCAAGCTGTAAAAAAATCAACCCACCTGCCCACTCTGTCCTTTGCTCTCCATCCACTCCAAGAAGAGGTTCCCCTGTGTGCCCCCTTCGAGATCCTTGGTCAGTTCTCTGCCCAGTTGAGCTCACTGTGGCATCTCCACATACCCAGAAGTGAGCATGTCAAGAGTACATCAAGCTTTGGGTCTCACCTAGGTGTCCATCACTTGATATGTTCACAGTGATCTGGACCAACTTGGGTGCATCTGAAAGGGAAGAGTCAGAAGAAACAGAAGTAGTTTTTTTTGGAGACGCAGAGAAAATAAAAGAAATGGAAACCAGATCCCTGGGGACAGCAAGAGAAGGTAGCAGGTTAGAAGGCAGTGCAGAGCTGAGAGAACTACTCACAGGCTGTATCAAGATGGATGGTGTTCTCAACACTTATGTTTTCTGGGTAAGTGACTCTGCAGGTGAGCTCTTGTTCTTTGTTGTCTCGGGAGGGGGGAAGGTGATATATGATCCATAGGTCATGCTCCCGTTGCTGTGTGGCTGCTGCCATGACTTTCCATTCCCTATGTATGTATGCCCTATATAATGAGGAGTCCAGAAGATTTGAGGTTCGGTCCCAGAACAGGTCCCTGGTGCCTGGCAGGTGATGGTAACTGGGATCCCCAAAATAATCTCCGATGACTTCCAGATTTTAGGTTTCTCTGTCAGCTCTGAGTGAATGAAGTTCCCCAGAAAGAAATTATTTTTTAAAGCATGAGTTACTCTCCCACCTTCCCTCAAGAACCACAGTGTGACTGACGGGGTTTTCCTTGACCTTCACACAAAATCTGCCATATGATTATATCAATATAGACACTGTGAGGTACACGAGCCGGAGACAGTAGCTTAAGTTACCCGGCGCACTTTTCCTCCAAGAACCACAGTATGACTGAAGGGGTTTTCCTTTACCTTCACACCAAATCTGCCATATAATTAAATCAATATAGAATTGTTGAGGTACAAGAGGCTGAGAAACAGTGGCTTAAGTCACCCAGAGCATAATCCTAAGCATGTCTACTCAAAATTAAGCTGCATTGTGTTCAATAGGTCTTACTCACAGGAAAGTGTCTTTTGGATTGCAACCCTGTGAGCTTCATAGAAGGGCAGGATTGGGACTTAGATTGCTCCAGAACTCATGCCTCTGCAGGGAAACATTTCTGTGCCCCCTCGGCCCTTGCCACACTCATGCCACCTTGCCACAAAACTGCCCAGCTTTCTCTCTTCACAAAAACCTATGATTTACTTGGAAGATGAACCAATTTTATCCAACTTTTCAGCACTGACTTGGCTGTGCCAAAAGGGACGTCTTGCATCCTGTTGGACAGGGGTAGTCTTGGAGGCCTCCTCCAACCTCCTTGTGGTTGGAAAGTTGGATAGGATAGAGCCCAAAAGTTGTACCTCTAGAAAGTTGGCTAGGGTAGGGCCCAAAGTCGAGTAACTACACACTCCACGGCTGCACAGGAGGGAACGAACAACATAACTGCCTTCCCATCCAAAGAACACAACCAAGAGAGAAGACTTCTACATGTGTTGGAGAACCAGACACCAGGTCCACAGTTTTCACACAACTATAGATGTTCTTCTGTTCCCACAGCACATAAATGCCTGAAATGGTCAAGAAAAACCTCATTAAGAAACCTCTTACCATTCACAAACACTTGAGGCCGAGTATAACTGAACCTATAACTGAATTTTAACTTCCATCCTCCATCAATTCTGAAATAGTATTGCTCCTGATCTTCAGATCTGACATCGTTGATGCTGAAAGAGCAGTCGCCATGCTCTGGATTTCCTGTTAACTGGAAACGGGAACTCAAAAATGTTCTGGAAACTCTTTGCTCGTTGTTGTTGTTGTTGGTGGCCACAAGATAGCCTGGTATGTAATGCTCTTTGTAGTTCCAAAAGGTTGTAGCCCCATCTTTATCCTGGAACCAATAAGCATACAGTTTCTGAGAGGCTGTTCGGAGTTGGTTATCGTAAGTGAAAGTGCAGGGGATGTGAACACAGAGGCCCCGCTGCACGGAGACGGAGGCAGGTGCTGTCAGTGTAAAACCTTTCTTTAGCTGGCCCTGCATTCCTGCCAGAGGAAAGAAGAAAATTGAGCCATGAAATTAAATCCAGGAAAGACATTGATTCTTCTGGTTCCGAATTCCTTGATTCAGGTGCCAAAATGTCATCCTGTATTAAATGGGGTTCTGTAGATTGGGAGTCCACCTGGATGTGCAGCTACTCCTAGATTTCCAATTGGCTGTGGCCAGGGAGCGACTTTGCTCTGTTGTGGCTCATGTACCAGCTCCCCATCCAGCCTTGGGAATCCTTGTCGCCTGCCTTCCCCCATCCCCGACACCTCCCTCCTCCTTCCTCTCTACCTAGTGTTGCCATATGTCCCTGTTTCCAAGGATCGTGTTCACATACTGGCAAGTTTGACAGGGAGACCTGTCTGGGATTTGTGGAAGAGAATTATGGCAACCCTATCCCACCCCTCCCCATATCCCTTCTGACCCCTGCATTGGCCAAGCTCTGCCAATATAAACTCACCTTGCCTAGGAGTGCATCAGCATGAGAAAGGCTGGCACATCTCCATGCCCTGGGCTTTTGGAGTGGCATGGAAGTTCTTTATGGCACTTTTGTGACACTCCCGGGCTAGCACAAGTGACTTATGCTGGCCTAAAAGGGTGTTTGGATTGCAAACTATACATTTTGAAAGATATTAAGCAAAACATGTGATGTGACACAATGTATACTGTTTTCCTGTTTCTGCTGAGAGCAGCAAATTCATTGGGGAACTGCACAAAATGATGTACATGTGCTGCTGGCCAAGAGTTGGACAGTTTTTGTTGTTGTTCAGCAGTTTCAACATCGATTTGCATCAGATCTCCAGGGCTTCAGAGCGGAGTTTCCCAGCCTTGCATGATGCCACTGAATATCATTTCACCATCACTCTGTCCCCTTCCTTCCATCTGGTGAATAAATGCCATAGGAGCCAAGAGAAGCATTAATAAAGTAACACTCCTGCCAGATCACACCAAAAGGCCCATCGAGTCCAGCTTTCTGGTTTTCACTTCTGGATGGTGCTCAGGACGCTAACAAATTCAATAAATGGGGTTGCCTATAAGTAAGTGGAGTATTCAAACTGATTCTCATGTGCAGTTTAGATAAGGGCTGTAATCCTAAGTACACTTTCTTGGGAGTAAGACAATTGAGCACAATGGGGCTTACTTTTGAGGGCTAACTTTTTGCCCCATGTGGTTATAAATTAGCAGGACAGAGCTATGGTTAGAAAGTGCATTTACATAAGATCCATTAAGCACCACCACTGTCTGAACAATCCTCAGATGACAGAATAATGAGATCAAGTGAATATAATTATCCAGAGCCATATGATACTGAGTTAGGGTTGCCATAATTCTCTTCCTCGAGAGGACTCTGTCCCATTTGCCAGTATGTGAACACAATCCCCCAATATCATGATTGTCCCTGTTTTTTTGGGACATATGGCAATCATTTACTGAGTTCAAGAAACATTTCATTGCTATTCATCATACATATCTGGAATGTGTTTAATACAGAAAGATGGGACACATATAAATGAACTAATTCAAATCTACCTTTACAGAAAAAGGTGAGGATCAGAAGTGCCACTGTGGCCATCCAAGAGGTCCAATTCTTTCCCTTCCAGGGGGGATCCATGAGCTGCCAAGTTCTCCTCTCCTTTGGCATCCTCTTCGACCTGGACTGGGAGTTACCTGCAGTGAAGTAGTGCAAATCTTTGTTGGAGCAAAAAACAATGCCTTTCTCTATAGGGGCACTCAGATATACATACTTAGAATATAAAAAAAGCCATGTTCTCTCTACCCATCCCTAGGCTCTACCTACTCACCCAGCAGCAGAAAAGGAGACGTGGGTAAGCAATCTGTTCTCTTCCCAGGCTGCCTATAGGTCTGACAGTGTGTGATTTGCTCAAAGATAGATTTTGAAGAGACGGGAAACTTGAGAAAGGGGAAGTGCCACAATCAGGCTGTGCAAGAAAGTCTGGAGGATCAGGGTGATGAGACATCTTGTTTTTCAAGGACATGTCCTCTTTCTTAGCCTGGAAAAGCAGTTTACATAGCTAAATAAATGTGCACCATATTTATTTATCTAAAAAATTCCAGAATAAACAACCTTTCAATTGTTTTGATTTCCCATCCTATTTATAGGAAACTTTCCAACTGTTTCTGTATTTGACTTTCAAGAGTGATCAAAGGAAACCCCACCCCCAATTGCAAGCAATAAGAACAACAAAGCTAAAAGCAATATTTTTTATTCAGATAGTGGAAAAAGGTACGAGCTGTGCCCTAATAATAGCCTGGGCACCTCCTTTCCTCCCCTGTTGACCAATGAAATGGTCCATTTTTTACTTCAAGTTCCTTCTCTATCTCAACCAGACTTCAGAATGCCCCCCACCCACTTGTTGTTGTTAATCTTTGAGATTTTTGCAATGGTTGCATTTCATATCAGCATTTGACTTTATTTTTGCATTTCTGCAAAAATATTCTGGGATTTCCTTTGCCAGTTAGCATTACCAGTTGCCATTTTATTCTGAGGAAATGGCAAGATAATCCATACAGTACAGTTGACCACTATACTGTAAGTTGACCTCGCAAGGGTCAAACTGGTCAAAATAGGGAGGTGGTCAACATATGGAAAAAAAATGCAATACTGTACTTATAATATTTTAGAGCTTTTATTACAGAAAATGTGGCCAGTATAGAGAGGTGGTTAATAGAGAGAGGTAGACTACAATCCAGAGTAACTATAGGACCTTTTACACCAATGTACTTAAGGTGCCACCTATGGGAAACCTATGGGAAATGCATTGAGCAAACCAGAGTTAAGTGCCTCTTTCATCTTCCTGTAGTTACTCTGGATTGTAGGGTATGTAGTCAACTTTGGAGGTTCTACTGTAGTTTCAATAGATAATCATCTTATTCAGAAATGGTATTCTTCCGTGGTTTTTCAGTGGATGATTTCTTCAGTTGTTCAAAGGGATGCAAGGAATCAAAGAGTTGTGGGATGAAATGTTCCCTTTTGCAGTCATAGACATTTAATACAACAATATGATCTAAGCAAATAATATTTTATTCAGAAATGGAAAGGCAATAACAACATACATGTCATATGGGATTGTTATGGGATGTGACTGAAGACTACTTTCTGCAGTCTGTAGCCAGATTTATGCATTTATTGGTCTCTCATTTCTATACAGATCTTTCTCCAAGTAGCTCATTGCAGTGTATGTGGTCCTTTCACTCCTTTTTTCTCCGCAACAACCTGTTGGGACAGAGGAAACCAAGAAAGAGTGACTGGTCCAAACTCCCCCTGCAAGCTTCATGGCTGAGTGAGGACTTGAACCCAGATGTTTACAAGGTCCAAAAATGGGTCTATGACCCAGGTCTAAGTCCAACTCCTGAGTTGCTACATAGTTCTGGCACTCATTTCTCATGATATCAAACACATGACAAAATTTCACATCACAAGACAATAATACAGATTATAAATGTTGATTTGTGCAAGCTATTTCAGAAAGACACAAAAGAAAAAAAATCTGCTTCCTTTTTTCCTTTGCAAAGCAGGTAAGCAAAAGGCTATAAAGGGTGTAGTCCCTGCATGCTTAATAAACTCTTTTCAGGGTGCAGATATGAAGGGATGCTATTTGAGTGCCCATTTCAGCCACTGACTTATTCATAAATGCATTTTGCATGGACTACATATTGCTCAGCCGTAAGCCTTGATAACTAGAAATTATGCCACAGTCTTGCTAAGACATTTGTTTCTGCGCTCCTTAATCCCATGAAATGTGATCAGGAGATAAAAACTGGGGCTACCTCTGAAGACGGTCCAGAAATCAAGCTACTCCAGAATGCAGTGGCCTGTGTGGTTGCTGGGACTTGTCGGATCGACACTGTCAGGCCACTGCTTCAGTGGCTGCACTGGCTGTCCATTTGTTTCCAGGCTGAATTTAAAGTGCTGTTCCTGACTTTTCAAGACCTAAAACGGCTCGGGTCCAGGGTATCTGAGGGACCGAATTCTTCTGTATAATCCTACCCATCACCTAAGGTCATCTGAGGGGACCCTTCTGACTGTGCCGCCACTAAGGGAGGTGAGAGGTGTGGTGGCCAAAAATAGGGCCTTCTTGGTGGTGGCACTCTGGCTTTGGAGCTCCCTCTCCCGAGAACTTAGGAAAGCTCCCTCGATTCAGAGTTTCAGGCAGAGCCTCAAAACTTTCTATTGAAAAAAGCTTTCTGATGAGGCAGAAAGAGGTTGGGGGGGTTATTTTTTATTGTTTTTAACATGCATATTTTTAATTGTTTTATTGAATGTTTTAAATATGTTTTACTTGTTAGCCACCTTTAGTTGGCTAACAACTAAAGCCCGGGAAAGGCAGGATACAAATTTATCAAATGAACTAGCAAAAAGTGTACCCGCGTTGCGGGAGTAACATTTCTCCATATGCCATCCCCCAACAGCACATCAACACTCCATGTGCATCAACACCCCATGCGCAACTCACCCCCATGCACATCAGTCCCTAGTGTGCATCAGTCCCCTGTGCGCAACTTCTCTCTGTGCTCAGCTTCTCCCTGTGCTCATCAACCCCCTATGCGCATCAACCCCCCATGCACATCAGTACGCAATGCGCAACATCCCCTATGCGCAACTTCCCCCAGGTGCATCAACACCCCATGCGCATCATTCCTCCATGTGCATCAGTCCCCCATGCTCAACACCCCCCCATGCGCATCAACACCCTATGCGCATCAACACTCCATGCGCATCAACACCCCATGAGCATCAGCACCCCATGCGCAACTTCCCCCACATGCAACTTCCCCCATGCGCAACTTCCCCCCATGCACATCATCCCCCATGGGCATCATCCCCCCATGTGCATCAACACCTCATGCACAACTTCCCACATGCACAACTTCCCCATGCATATCAGTCCCCCATGCGCAACATCTCCCCATGTGCAACATCTCCCCATGCGCAACTTCCCCCATGAGCATCAGTGCCCCATGCACATCATCTCCCCATGTGCAACATCTCCCCATGCACATCAACCCCCCCATGCGCAACATCTCCCATGCACAGCATCCTCCCCAGTGCATCCCCTTCCTCCTAACAACATCCCTCCACTGCACCAGGCACCGAGCAACCAAATGGCTGGGTGTTAGTCAGTGTTCCATGTTAAGTATAGGACAAAAACACATTGCCCCCCTTTTCAGCCCCTTAATGATTAAATTTCTCCATATGGGTTCTTGGTGAGTGTTCATGTGACAGAAGAAACTCCCTCCCTGAATTTCATGCTTCTAGGTCCAGGAGTTGGGGCAGAATGTTGATGAGTCATCAATTTTCCAATGCAAAGTATAGGGAGGAAAATGCGTTGTGCCCCTTTTCACCCCCTTCTGGTTGGAATTTCCAAAAACCAATTCTTAGTGCATCCCTCTGTCATGGAAGGAACACCACCCCAAATTTCATGCTTCTAGACCCAACGGTTTTGGCAGGGCGGTGATGAGTGAGTGAGTGAGTCAGTCAGTCAGTCAGTGACTTTTCTCTTTTATATATATGGAAGATAAAATAAATGAATAAGTTTCTATGAAGAAAGCGGGAGTTAGCGAGAGAGACCCAGAACCATTCACAAGAGGTGATCTTGCTCTGGGATGTAGGCTGGTGATCCCTGGGGCTTGATTTGCAACGAACATCTTAAAGTTTATCTGACATGAGGAAGATTCAGAAATTTGAGCTTCATGACAGGCTGGCGCATATCTGTGCACTGGTCTAACTCCCCCAGGAGTTGCACAGAAGTGTCTTAACAGCACAGTGGTGACACTACCAGGCCAGGATAGAATTTGTGCCAGGATCTGGGATTAGGATGGCACTGACAGTCTCTGGGACTCATAAGTCAAGCTGCTCCTGGTCTCTGTTGTGTTGACATTGCTGTGCTCAGTGAAGGCATTCTCAAAGGCCGAGAAGAGGGAGCGCTGCAGCTGTTCCTTGAAATCATGCCCCATGAAGACATACAGGATGGGGTTGAGACAACTGTTGAGATACGCCAAGCTATAGGACAAAGGAACACCATAAGTCACTGCGCACTGCAGGTGACGTTGTTCAGAAACTTTTGTATCCAATAAAGCAAAGATGTAAAAGGGAAACCAACAGACAAAAAAGGCCACAATCACAGCTGTGATGACCTTGAAAGGCTTGTTTGAAGGGGACAACCTGTTCCTCCTGAGTCTCAAGACAACAGCACCATAGGAACAAAAGATGATGCCAAATGGAATGATGAAGGCAAAGATGAACTGGAAGCTATTCATGGCCTGGTGAATGATGGGCTTGAACGTTGAATTACTTTCCCCAAAATCATCAAAGCACACAATCCTATTGTTATAATCCTGAGTATGTCTGAAATAGAGCTTTGGAGAACTGAACACCAAAGCCAAGCTCCAGACACCCAAGACCACAAAGGAAGCTAGACGGGGAGTCCGGTGATTCTGAGCCCAGACTGGGAGCCTCACAGAAATGCAACGGTCGATGCTGATGACCATCAGGAGGTAAACACTGGCGTACATGTTGAGGTGGGCTATGCTGTTGTTGATCTTGCACATGACCAGGCCAAAGGGCCAATGTCTGCCCAGGGCTAGACGGACTATGGTCAAAGGCAGGAAGGAGGTGAAAATGAAGTCGGCAATGGCCAGGTTGAGAAACCAGACTGTGTTGACCGTCTTCTTCATTCGGAAGCCGGTGATGAAAATCACCAACCCATTCCCTGTGACTCCCAGCACAAATGCAAGGCTGTAGATGACCATGGAGACAATGTCCAACTTTCTCTTCAAATCATTATCATCACAGTAATCTTCACCAGTGTAGTTATCAGCATAATCAGTATAATAACTATCATTGTCCAGATATGTTGGTATTGGGTTGTACATTTTTTGGGAGAAGCTCCTTCCTTGTTTTCCTTCTTTCTTCCTTCTTTCTTCCAAGTTTCCCTTCTTTTTCTGGTGAAATTAAACAGAATGCAAGAAGTGTTATTATGATCAGACAAAAACACACTGAGTTCAGCATTCAGTTCACTAGCAACTATGGAGAAAACATTCTTGAGACACACAGACTGGGTTCATAGAAGCTGGCATTGCTTTTTTCCTTTATCCCCAGTGTCTGGATGTCAAAGATAGTGTGTCTCTGAATATGGAGGTTTTCTTTACCTATCAAAGTTCAGAGACATAGACCTCCATTATTCATCTATTCTTGTTTTTAAATCTAATTGTGAATTAATAGGAATGGGAAATGGGAAAGAGGATTTTTAAGGTCGATTATGAGATGACAGCTGCAATCCTAAAGACACTTTCCTAAAGACAAGTAAGACCCACTGAACACAGTGGGGCTTACTTATGAGTATACATGGTTAGGATTGTGCTCAACATGTCTGTTCCCCCATTTTTTGAGTTGAGCAGAATGGTCCACAAAGTGTCTAGGACCAATAGGACTGGAAGTAGCATTTGGAATTCCTGTTGGCCATTTTGAGGCCAATAGAAGCAGTGGGCAGCGCCAGCCTCCCTGAACCATGGATCAAAAAAGCCTCCTTTGGCATGAGTTGATGATCTAGATTTTGGGGGGGGGATTACCTATCCTTCGGGTTATTGCAGCTGGCAGGTTATTATTCCAAGAAAAGAGATACAGCTGTAGACTGAGTTGCATCGTCTTTATTGTCAGCACAGCACGGTATACAACAAGGCCCTTCATACACTTTGGAATCCAATTCTAACATCACTATGCTTAAGCCCATCATATATATACTGTGGTACCCTAAAAAAAACCTATCTATTCCTGGTCCCTCATTGGCTCTTAGCTCATGACCACCTTAGTGAGTCCATGGCCCATGGCTCGTGCTGGTGGTCATGACAATTATTAGCCTACAACCATGCTCATGCCCAACCCATGGGCATCTTTTGACTGACCATCAGGGGACCATATCCTGTTGATATCTGGTCATCTTAACTTTCTATCCTTGGTTCTTACATCAATATGAATTCTTCATTGTTCAATTCAGAGATCAATTATTGGGAGCCTCCTTCTGGGGTGATTTTGGAGGTTGCGTTCATTGGATCAGGATCATTTTGTTGTCCTTATATTCCTCTCAGCCAGGCCTTTATGGAGGACTAAACCTCAAATCCAGAGTAACTACAGGAGCACATAAGAGATTTTACGTGCACCCGTAGTTACTGCACCAACTAATGAAAACCTATGGGAAATTCTTATTGCAAACCAGAATAAGTTATTCTTACACTGGAGCAAGGACTCCCCGTAGTTACTCTGGATTTTGCCCTAAGACAAATTCACCTACTCATGAGTAAACCTGTGATATGGGGCACGTTTGCTTTCCCATAGACCTCAGTGATTATTTTTGATTTTTTAGTTTTTTGGCCATTACTTTGGACAGGAAGAAGATATTTCAAAACTGATTTTTGCATTGGATTCTGCACTTAAATATGAATCCAGCAACATGATGGGGTACTGCACTCCATTGCAAATTTCCAAAATGGAGCCAAAATGGAGGACAATGAAGCCCTTTTAGACAGAAGGCTAAAAAAGAGGACACATCCAGGAATTTCTGGTCACCTTATTGCTATCTTATTTTTCTTAAGAAAAGAAACCAGTATCAGTTAAGGAGAAAGAGGAAATAGAGAGCAATAGATAGCACATACTTGAAATGATAAAGGGGGAGGGAGAGAGAGGGGGGACAATTATGCTACTTGTACAAGTTAAAGAGAGAATCAGTTGACACTGGAGAAAGGTAAAAAGAGTCATATGAGGGTTCTAGTTATATCTTTAATGCACAAGTGAGATACTGTATTTTGGAGACTCCCAGAATTAAATGAAAAAGGAAATTGTCTTGCTAATGGAAATATTTATTTTGATAAATGTTTCCCATTCAACATTACAATGGAATGGACAGCAGCTGCATACATGGTATGAACATTGGGGGTGAAGAATCCAAGATGGAGCAGCTGCTTAACAAAATGCTCCAGTTTTATTTCCCTTTTTATTACGTTTTACCCTGTTTTCCCCCTTTTTTTATCCAAGAGGGCCATTTACTGTTTTATCAGTGATAGTCTTTTAATCTTACCTGGCTATTTTAGCTTGCCTGCTTCCCTTATCTGCTGGTGAGCGAAAAGGACTAATGAAGCCCTTCATCTGCTTTGATGATGTGAAAAAGACGCCAACCCAGGTACTCCGCCGATCTTGGCAATTCTCCTCCCAAGTTAGCCAAACAACTTCGGCTGGGAGATTTTCCTGCCTGGTCCAACTTTGTGGGGGTCTCATCTTGCTCCAACTTTCCAGTTAGAATTCCCCCCACCCTGAATCTTCATTTTTACCAACTATGCCAGAACAGCCCCAACCCTCATCATTCCAGCCTATTTGTTCTGTTGATAAGGACTTTCCACCCTCTGTTACTCCTGAGAAGCAAGCAGTAGGGCTGACAAAGGCAGACGTCCCCATCATTCAGCTATGTTTTCCCTGTACATTGGAGACACAGTCCTCTATGTATGCAGACAGTTGGACTTTGT
This sequence comes from Cryptoblepharus egeriae, assembly GCA_030015325.1. Taxonomy (NCBI): domain Eukaryota; kingdom Metazoa; phylum Chordata; class Lepidosauria; order Squamata; family Scincidae; genus Cryptoblepharus; species Cryptoblepharus egeriae. Next base: position 5,151,847 of record JAREYC010000014.1, read on the forward strand.
TATTAATCAACCGAAGAAAATTTCCTAGGAACTCCCCAAGACCTCGTCCACTGAAAGGAAACCCCCTCAACTCTCTACGCCTTTTCAGGAGCCTTCTCTTGCTTCAGCCTGATCGAACAATTCCTTCTGCTTAATGCCCAACCAGATTCTCCTTGAGATTTACCCTTCATATTTTAATGACGGCAATTGGTCGCACAAATCCAAGATGTACTTCTATCTCAGAACTATTGGGCATTGATTCTTCTGCAATTGACTTAAAATTGCTGTGTTTCTCCCTTTTTATCCCTCTGCGACTAGATAAAGGGATAAAGAGAAGGGGGATAAAGAGAAGAGGGATAAAGAGAAAGAGAAGGTCACTATGGAAGAGAACATTTGAATGAAGAAGTGGTGGCATGGCTAGATGGGCTACAAAATACGCTGATGTACTGGGAGCCTCACCCTTCCCCATCAGGCCCGTTCTGGGCTGCTAGAGGGAAAAGGGCTTCAAAGTATGAAAGTTCCCAATCAATAATAGCTTCCATGCATCTAATCCTTTTGGGGTCCTCTCCAGGCTTGTAGCCATCCTATCTCATGAAAGTAGCTTCCATTCCACAGCACAGTCCTATGCCAAAGTAACGTCCATCTTGTTCCAAGGGGCTTATTCCCAAGAAAATTTGAATAGGATTGCAGCATCAGACTTTCATTTTCCCATCCTTTCTCTATCTGATTTTCTACCCCAACTTCATTCCATTTCCACTGATATTCTCATTTTTGTGCTTCTCTCCTTATTTTACCTTACCAAGGTAAGGTATGCCCAAGCCCAACTCCACTTTAAAAGATGCAATGCAAGACTGCTGAACTTGAGAAATTCAGGACTAAGAGATGAAACATTGAGGCCAATCCTAAGCATGTCTACTCAGAAGTAAGTCCCATTATAGTCAACGGGCTTACTCCCAGGTAAGCATGGTTGGGATGTGCAGCCATTGTCAAGGACTTTGGGGCCACAGCTCCCCCTTGCCAAATTTTGAGACACTTTTGTTGTAAGAAAGAATTGGCTTTCAAGTTTTACTCCACCCCAAAGATGCCTTGGCTTAAAGCATTCTCCACTTACTTGGTATAGTCGTGGTGGCCCTCAGAGATTACTTTCGGCCTGGTCCTGTTTTCAAGGTCAATGCAAGGAAGAGAGTTGGAGGGTATCTGAAATTCTCAACTACTTGTCTTTGCAACTTCTTAAAGAGTGGTCCTTTGAACCATTGAGGTGCATGTGGCACCAGTTCTCTACGAGGTCTCTAATAGTTCCTCCCTCTCATTTCCTTTGAATAAATATGCGAATAGATATTGCACACTATGCACTTCTCTAAAAATTATGAACCTCAAAGATAAAGCTGCAACTGAAACCCAGCTTGAACTGAAAACCAGCATGAAGACTTGTTGATCAATACAGATATAATGCAACACATGATAGATTGTACTAAAAATAGTGAATTATGACCAAGTTCTATTGAATGCAAGTTAAAATTGACTGCCCTCCATTTATTTCAATGGTGAGCACAGTGAATGGTCACAGTTCATGGTCTGGTGACAGTTCACTGGAGGAAAGGTGGGTCCTGAACAATGGTTGCTAGTGGGGACCTCTTGGCAGATGAACTTTGATCCTGTTCCAACCCATTGGTTATTAATCTCTTTCTGGGTGCAATCCAACATGCTGTTGTACCCTCTAAAGCCCTAAATATCTTGGGCCCTTATAGCAACATGGAATGGGGTACTTGAAGCATGTTGGTTCAGCTGTCAACCTGGGTGAAACCAGGAACAGACAAGATCTGCACCCAATTACCTCTGTCCTCATCCACTTTTGATAAGGTCATTGTTGATAGCCCTAATCTCAACTATAGGAGGGTCTACTATAGGAGGGTGAACTCTACATGTATGCTCATGTATGACCCAATGGGACACTTGAGCTGGAGGGTTGATTATAGAGGATAAGGGTGAGGCGGGGGGGGGGGGGATAAAGAGAATTAGAAGGGTGTGTCCCACTGGTTGGGAAGATTTTGTGAACCAGTGTATCGGTGCATTGAGTATTGAGTACAATACTCAATATTGAGTATTGAGTGTATTGGTGCATTGAGTATTGAGTAACTGGCCCTACACACCTCAGCAATGTCTGTTCTAGTGGCTTCTGCTGGTGTTCTTTTTTGCATTTTAGATTGTGAGCCCTTTTGGGACAGGGACCCATTAGCTTTTAATTAGCTATTATTATTTTTCCATTTTCTTTGTAAACCGCTTTGTGAACTTGTTAGTTGAAAAGTGGTATATAAATACTGTAGATAGAAAGTACCAGTACTGAGTCCAGAGCCCTGCTACCTTGGCCTATTCAATCATCTTGTTGATGAGAAGTTGATCAGAAGATCAGAAGAGGACCTTTACATCTAACATGGGTCATTTTTGGGCTGTCTATGGTGCGTCTGCAGGTGGCTGATTAAGCCAATATGGGCACTGAATGTTCTGCCACATGTTGAGCAGACATGTGTGGGCACCACTGCTTCAATATTTGCAGCTCTGGCTTTGCAGTGTGCTCGCTTCTCTTGTGCTATGATTGTCCTTCTGGGCTCATAGGTCTGGCAGCCTCGGTAAACCAGTGCGCCATGTCGATTGATCTTGTGCCAGGGTCTCCCAGGAGGTGATGTCGATATCCAGGGACTTGAAAGATGCTTTCATTGTGTCTTTGATATACCTTGAAAGATGCTTTCAGCATGTCTTTCTAAATATCTATTTACATATATTTATAGCAGCCAACACAAAATCAGGTGGTATAGCACAGACATTTATCCACTCCTTTTGTCAAATTCCATACAAATCACTACTCAGAGCATGTAATCATAGTATAGATCTCTGGCAAGATCTCAACTCCTTTCCTGAGGAGACTCTAAACCTGTGATTTTCAACCTTTTTCCTCTCACGGCACACTTAACAAGGCACTGAAATTGTCAGGGCACAACAGTTGTTTTCCCCCTTGAAAAGGCACACCATTTTCCTGTTAATGAATGTTAATCCCCAAATTCCTACAGCACACCTGAGGACTATCTGTGGCACACCAGTGTGCCATGGCACACTGGTTGAAAATCACTGCTTTACACTCATACCCTTTCTTGAGGTTATTTCACCTCACACTCAAGCGAAAACATCTTCTGAGGTAAAATTTACCTCAGGAAATTTCCCTGAGGGACACTTCTCAGACAATCAGAGCATCTCCCTCCGTTCAGGGTGACCATATGACTGGATTTTTTGGGATTTGTCCTCTTTTTTACCCTTTTGTCAGGGTGTCCTCCAAAAGGGCTCCATTTAGGAACTTTGCAACGGTGTGCAGTACCCCTCATGCCATATGACTTTAGATTCGTATTGAAGAGGAGAATCAGTTTTGAAATATCTCCTTTCTATCAAAACTTATGGCCAGAAAACTAAAAAGTAAAAATATGCATTGAGCTCTATGGGAAAGTGAAAGTGCCCAATATCGCATCTTTACTCGTGAGTAGTCAGACATGCCATTTGGGTTGAGAGGAATCCAAGACCTTGTCCTCCTTTTGAGGTTTGGGCATCTGGTCACCCTGCCTGTTTCAGAAAGGCAATTACCAGCGTTCATAAAAGCTGACAGTAAAATTCCCTCTAATTTTGAAGCCCATGGAAGCCAACAGAGCAAATTGGAAACCTGATGCAACCCAGGATTGGTTTTTTGAGGACTCCATTTAAGTAATTCTGGGAATCGTCTGAGTTTCCATTATTTCTTATGGGAAAATTTGCTTTGATATACAGACATTTTGGATTACAAGCATACTTCTGGAATGAATTATGCTCATAAACCAAGATACCACTGCACTATTTTATTCAGAAATGGAAATGAAATTAGAACTACACATACGTCATAGGGTGCAATCCAGAGTAACTACATGGAGTCCTTGCTCCGGTGTAAGAACAATTTGCTCTGGATTGCATTATGAATTTCCCATAGGTTTTCACTAGGTAGTGCAGCAAATATGAGTACACATAAAGTCTCTTGCGCGCTCCCGTAGTTACTCTGGATTGTAGGGTTAGTGGCTTGCATTGTGTCCATTGTATCTTCATGAAGACTATTCTCCTGATCAAGTTTATTCATTTATTTATCTTATTTTTTGTGTTACTCTTCCTCCAAGGAACTTTTTCTGGTGGACATAGTTCCTCCCCTCCTTCAACCCCTACATTGGGGAGAGGGGGGTATGTGAGGCATACAGCACAATCCAGACTATGGGAGTCTCTTACATCAACATAAGAGACATTTACATCAACATAGTTATGGCACCACTTATGGGAAACCTATGGGAAATGCATAGAGCAATCCAGAGTAAATTTTTCTTATGTCGATGTAAGAGCTCCCATAGTTACTCTGGATTGCACTGCTAGAAAGAGAAACTGCCCCAAGATTACACAGGAAGTTTAATAGTTGAACAGGAATTTGTTCATGGATTTTCTAGTGCAACTTCTGAGCTACGATGGTGTCCTGGCTTCATCATCAAACATATGGCAAAATTCCACATCACCAAATGATATTACAGATTATGAATGTTGATTTGCACAAGCCCAGGTTTCCCAGACCTCCAGTTTTTCTGGATGCCCCAGGAAATTGGGCCCCTGGACCAGGGGACAGGGAGGGGGCCTGCAGCTCTGGAAAATGGAGGGCGGAAGGAGGCTCTGGGAGAAGGGTTAGTGGCTGTCCCAGGTCGACAAGGCTTAGTAATGGCTGACCAGGCAGCCGCTTTCTTCAATAGTGTGGCATCGCAGGTATGCGCAGCTCTAATCAGGAAGCAGTGCTTCATTAAGGTGCTATCCAGATGTGGGCAGAGCATCTGCCCCCTTGGATCAGGCTGTGCGCGTCCACTTTCACTCTCCCAGCGGTGCCCATAGCCAGGTCCTGTAGAGCTGCTCCATCTTCTTTCTACATTTCCTTATGCCTAGTTAACCAACTAACCAATATTTTTTATAAATCTACTTTTATTTCACATACATTTTTTAAAATCAGTTCACCAAGTCAAATAAAAATGTGTCCTTCTCCCCAGAGGTTTTAACCCTGAAAAATCAGACACAACAGTAACTGTTTCAGAATTAAGCTTTCTCAGTGGTTTCTTTTAACTACTTCATTAAGCAGTAGGTTCTGCTAATCAATATACATAAGCGTAAGTCAAAAACATAAATACAAATTTGAGGTGCAAAACATGGGTTTAAGAAATTAAAAAAATCAATATATTCTGCCATGACCTATAGATATGTACTTATGAAATGTGTACTTAGCCACCTTGGGCTTCCTTTTCTTAAAGAAGAAAGGCAGGATATAAATCCAACAAATAAATGTACTGTACCTTAAAATATTATTTTCTTTTCTTATGTATTCTGATGAGTCTGATAATCTACACTAAGGGCGCAATCCAGAGTAACTACATGGAGTCCTTGCTCCGGTGTAAGAACAATTTGCTCTGGATTGCAATATGAATTTCCCATAGGTTTTCACTAGGTAGTGCAGCAACTATGGGTACACGTAAAGTCTCTTACGTGCTCCCGAAGTTACTCTGGATTGTAGGGAAAATAGAAATTATTTTTCCCTATTCTCTGGTGTCTTATCCCCTCTACTCCTGTCAACTATTTGTAGCTGATCCTTAAGGGTAGCTGACTTCATCATTATTTTGTGAAATCTCCAAACACAACCAAGAGCTTGGAATTTCAAAGAAGGATTCAATACATGCACACAATGGGGAAAATGGGAACAATGGCGAAAATGGCAGATGTGGGGAAATTTGTTAATGAAATTATGGAAGAAGTTATTGAACCATGTTCAATCAATCTACAGTATTTATATACCGCTTTTCAACTAAAAAGTTCACAAAGTGGTTTACAAGAAAATGAAAAAATTAATAGCTAATTAATATCTAATGGGTCCCTGTCCCAAAAGGGCTCACAAACTAAAATGCAAAACAACACCAGCAGACGTCACTACAACAGACGTTGCTGGGGTGTGTGGGACCTGTTACTCTCCCCAGTGATGGGATTCAAAGAAATTAACAAGCGGTTCTATGCCCATCTGGCAGCCACTTTTAAATGGCTATTTTTAAACTTTATATGTCTTATCTCTCATTAACAACCAGTTCTATAGAGTAGGTGCGAACCTGCTGGAGCCCACCACTCTCCCCCTGCTAGATAAAAGTGGAACACCCACTTGAAAGAGTGCCTCTTGCCCTATTAGCAGAGTAGGCATGCATAGGCTGGTCTCTAGGAGAGGCTGAGTCGGTGCTGGCAGATTGCTTAAACCAGCCATATATCAGCCAAAACTTTTTATTTTGCTTGTTTTACAAGACATCGCTTGTATTGCAAGTCAAAATTTATTAGAAAAGTTTGCTTGCCTTGCCAAACTCTCTCAGTCAAAGTTTCTCTTTAAGACCAGTTGTTCCCAACTGGGCCCTGGGCTAAGAGGGCCCAACACCAGCATAATCTACTCCAGTCCTGTCAAATACACACAACACATTTCAACACACACCTAACACCATATTGCAAAATTTACAAAGAACAGTAAGAATGTTAATTTTCTTCTGAATGATATATAATCAGCAATTTTTCTTCATACTGTATATATTTTGAATTTTTTACAGAACTTCAGTTGTAGAACAGAATAAAATGCTGTACTCATATATAATGCTCACCTTTTTCTGCTGAATTCATTCTCCAAAATCAGTGTGCGCATTAGATTTGATGGTTAATTAAATTTGAATAAATGCGGCATGTGGTTATAAGTATATGGTGTGCATTATAAGTTATAATGTGCATTATAAGCATAAGTGTATGGTATGCATTAGATTTGATGGCACATTAGATTTGAGTAGATATGGTAGATTTCTCTGAAAAAGGTAAAAAGGCAAATATATATATTTACATTTCTATGGTAATAATCTTACACTACATATATGTGGTTATTAGATTAAGCACAAATTAATTTGGTCCAGTAATTCACATATGCTTTTTAAAGGCACATTTTATTTCTTTCCTTTATATCATGGAGATATAAAGTCTATAATAAATTTTACTTGTATCTCTAAGACTGCAATCCTTAAGACACTTTCCTTGGAGTAAGACCCATTGAAAACAATGGAGATTACTTTTGAGAAGACATGGTTAGGATTGTGTTCTCAGATGGCTGTGAACCTGGGACCCTTCAAACAGGCCCAATTGGGCCTGAAGCTTCAAAGACCAGCCGCTTGACTAAGCAGGTTGGAAATAGGGAGTTCCAGGATTCACAAACTGTGTGACTCCATCACAACAGTGGATTTGGCTCCTGTCTTTGTGGTGTGGTGGTTGATGTCGTCAGTGAAGGCACGGTTAAAAGCAGAGAGGAAGGAGTATCTCAACTTCTCCTTGAAACGGTACCCCATAAGGAAGTATAGGATGGGGTTCAGACAGCTGTTGAAATAAGCTAAACTGTGTGACAAGCGGAAACCTATAAACTCCACCTTAGGCATCTCATCTGAGCTTTTCCCTCCTTTAAGGAAATAAAACATGTGATAGGGGAACCAACAAACAAAAAAGGCCACAATCACTACAGTGATGATTTTGAAGGACCTGCTTGATTGTGACAACTGGCTCCTCTTGAGCCTCACCATGATTGCCCCATAACAAATCACAATGACAGTGAGGGGAACGATGAAGGCAAAAATGAATCGGAGAAAACTCAACACCCAGCGGGTACTTCCTCCTCCCTCCTTAATCTTGCCATAATTGTTCTTGCATTCGGTTTTATCAGTCTCATTATTATATTGAGTTTCCTTGGAATACAACTGTGGTGAACAGAACATTAAAGCCAGGATCCAAACACCCAAAACCACAAAGGAAGCCAATCGGGGTGTCCGGTGATTCTGAGACCACACGGGGCACCACACAGAGATGCAGCGATCTATGCTGATGACAACCAGGAGGTATATACTGGCAAAGAGATTGAAGAGAATTATGGCATGCCTGAGCTTGCACATGATGCGCCCAAACGGCCAATGAAATTCCAGGCTTGCATGGACAATGTTGAACAGCAGAAAGAAGCTGAAAGTGAAGTCAGCAATGGCCAAGTTGAGGATCCAGATGGTGTTGATGGTCTTCTTCATTCGAAAGCCTGTGATGAAAATCACCAGACCATTTCCTATGGTCCCCAACACAAAGATAAGGCTGTAGGTTAGCACTTCAACAATAGACAACCAAACACCATCCTCTTTGTTCCGAGCGGCAGTAGGACTTGTTTCTAGAGTTGTGCTCTCCATTGGAAATTTCTCTTCACTGCTGACTTCTGCCCTTTTCTGTGTGGGATAAAAGAAAAAACACAAAAGAAGGGTACCGGTAATTTTCAATCAGACCAATAGGTTCACCATCCTTTTTCTTTAAGCAAGGAAGCAGAAAAGGCCTTAAGAGCATTTACTTATTTATTTATCAAATTTATACCCCACCTTTGTCCCACAAGCAGGACTCAAGGTGGTTGACAACATATCTTCTATATATATAAAACTGAAAAGTCACTGACTCATCAACACCCAGGCAAAACTGTGTGAAATTTGGGGTAGGTGTTCCTTTTGTGATGGAGAACTGGTTTTTGGAAATTCCAATCAGAAGTGGGTGAAAAGCGGTGAAATGCGTTTTCCTCCCTATACTTTACATTGAAAAATGCCTGACTGATCAAGGCACTGCCCCAACCCCTGAACTTAGAAGCATGAAATTTGGATAGGGTGTTCCTTCTGTGACTTGAACACCCACCAAGAACTGATGTTGAGAAATTTAATGCTTAAGGGGATAAAATAGGGGTGCAACGTGTTTTTGTCCTATACTTAACATTGGACACTGATCAACATCCTGCCAATTTGGTGCCCAGTACCCAATACATTGGTAGGGAGCTTGCCCATGGGGGTTGGTGTGCATGGGATGTCGGTGTGCATGGGGGGTTGGTGCACATGGGGTTGGTGCACATGGGAGGGTGGTGCACATGGGAAGGTGGTGCTCATGGGAGGGTGATGCACATGGGAGGGTGATGCACATGTTGGGTCAGTGCATATGTGGGGTCACTGTGCATGAGGGTTCAGTGGGCATGGGAAGGTGGTGCGCATGGGAGGGTGGTGTGCATGGGGGTTGGTTCGCATGGGGATTTCGGTGTGAATGAGGGGTTGGTGTGCATGGGGTTGGTGCACATGGGAGGGAGGTGCACATGGGAAGGTGGTGCTCATGGGAGGGTGATGCACATGGGAGAGTGATGCATATGTTGGGTCAGTGCATATGTAGGGTCACTGTGCATGGGGGTTCAGTGGGCATGGGAAGGTGGTGCGCATGGGAGGGTGGAGCGCATGGGGGTTGGTGCGCATGGGATTTGGTATGCATGGGGGAAAGTGCACCTGGGGGGTTGGTGTGCATGGGAGGGAGGTGCGCATGGGGAGGTTGGTGCAGATGGAGGGATGTTGCTGTGCATGGGGGGATGTTGCTGCACATGAGAGTTTATGCACATGGGGTTTGATGCACATGGGAAGGTGTTGTGCAATTTGGAGTATTTTACTCCCGCAACGTGGGTACTTTTCGCTTGTTAGTAAAATAAAGTTTAAAATGTCACAGTTAATTTAAGAGAAACTTTTAAACATTAAAAACATTTCTACACCCTAAAATCACACAGTCATAATAATACACCAGCTTAGCATTAATTGAAGGTTTTTGTAAATAAAAATGTCTTTAGACCCAGCTGAAAACTCAGTAAAGAATCAAATTTTCCTCATTAATCCAACTGAAATAGAGAATTTCTCCCTGCAGTTTCATAACTAATGTCCAGGGATGCAATTAGAGGCTGCTTACAAAGTTGGAAAACAAAACCAAGAGAGATACTGCTGTGGTCATCAGTTTATTCTTAGAGAAAATGTGTATAGTTCTTCTAAATAAATGAATGATGTATTCTGCTTGAAATCAAAGGACATAGGACTATCATCTTCCCCCAAATCAAGAGATTTGTATTATTGAGAAAAGGAACCAGCAGAACTGGCTTTCAAATTTTCTTAGTCAACCCCAACCATACCTCCATTTACTTGTTTGTGAGTATGGTCTTACAAGTATGGTCCACTTACTTGATGGCTTCAAGTTTCTTGTCCAGATGTTGTGGGTCCTCAGTGGTTCCCCTTTGCCTAGTCCTGCTTTCAAGGTTGATGTGAAGAAGACTCCAAAGCTCCAACATTTGTACTCCTCAAGCACTTGCCATAGCAACTTCAAAGATAAACCACTGAGGTGCATCTCACACCAATTCTTGAGAATGGATTTACTGGATGTAGTAGTTCCTCTTCCTCTTTCCTCTGAACAAATGTTCAAAGAAGTCTCACACACTTCCTACTTCCTCTGCAGTGATAAACTCCAGAGACTCAACCCTGAATATTTGTTTGATTGACATGCAGACAACCCGAAACATTGTGAGTTGTACTAAAGGTGGTGGCTGATGACCAAGTTCTACTAGATGTAAGGTAAAAGTAACTTCCTTCCATTGATTTCAATGGTGCTCAGTCATGGCGTGTTTGGTGACAACTCAATAGAGGAATTAAGAATGTTGCAATCGAGTTGCTAAAGGAAAACCTCCAGGGTGGAAATATTTTGATCTTGTTGCAATTGCATTGTTTTTTAAATCTCTTTCTGGGCAGATTCAATGGCCCTTTTTATGTTGGGCCCTGGAATTGTAGCAACATGGAAAAGGGTTACCTGGTTCTGCTGCTACCTGAGATAAATCTCAGCCAGACCAGAGGAGACTTTTATTTAGTCCGCATGGTTCCCCAATATCTCAGACCTAAAAATAATCCTGAAACATATACCCATATTTTCCAGCATAGTTATATGCCTCAGCCACTCAAGTTGCCAAATGTAATGCAATGGAATGGAAAGACATTATTCCACTCCATTGCATTACATTCAGCACATCTAGTGGCTGAATGAGGTATATACCCAGACTGGGAGACCTGGAACATAAATGTTGATTTATGCAGTGGTGGGATTCAAATAAATTAACAACATGTTCTTTGTCCTAATAAACTAAATTAACAACAGGTTCTATGTCCCATTAGTAACCGGTTCTCAGAACCAGACGCTCATTAGCAAAGGGTTCTCTAGAACCTGTGAGAACCCCCTAAAGCCCCCCGCTGGATGTGTTAAATTTAAATGAACCAGAAACTGAAACAAAAATAAGTTTTTTTGTTGTTTGATGCTTTTAAAAAATCCATTCCTCCTTTTCCTGAGCAAGTCAATATTGTTCCTTGCTCCCCTCCTCCTTCCTCCTCCATCTTCTCATTATATTCAACCAAACTCTTAGACTGTCCATCCAACATGTACATGTTGTTTGTGTGTTTGTTTTTCTGGTCTTCAATACTATGCCAGTTATATGATGTGGCTCTCGGGATAAAAAGTTTGGAAACCTCTAGATTTGGTCATTTGACCTCATTGTGACTGTGTAGAATCTCCAAACACAATTGAGAGACTGGAAATTGCGAACAAGTAAGTGACCAATGTACACACAAGATGGAAGCAATGGCAAGTTTGGGGCAGATTCTGAATTTACAGAAGAATGCATTGAATAATCTTTAATTGAATATAGAAGCAGATGAATGGAGAAAGTGAACACCAGTCTTTAGAATCTGTTTAACTCCAGCTCAGTGGAAAATCCAGCACTAGCCTTTCTGCTGTTCTGGGAGTTATCTTCAGTGAAGGCATTCACAATGGCTGAGAGGAGGGAACATCTCAGCTTCTCCTTGAAATTGTACCCCATGCAGAAGTAGAGGATGGGGTTCAGACAGCTGTTGAAATAAGCCAAACTGTATGCAAAGAGAAGTCCTGTAGATACCAACTCTTGTATATTTGGTTCATATATGGCTTTCACTGCAAGGAATGAGAAGATGTGATAGGGGAACCAACACAAAAAGAAGGCCACAATCACTGCAGTGATGACTTTGAATGGCCTGCTTGCTCGTGACAGCTGGTCCTTCGTGAGCCTCACCACAATTGCTCCATAGCAAATCACAATGACAACGAAGGGGATGGTGAAGCCAACAATGAATCGGAGGAGAACCACAGCAGAGAGCATACGTCTTGCTCCTTCATCGCTTATGTCGTAAGTGTTTGTGCATTGACTTGCATTTGCAATGTTTGTAGAGAACATTTCCATGAAATATAAGTCTGGAGCAAAGAACACCAGAGCCAAGAGCCAAACACCCAAAACTACAAAGGATGCCAATCGGGGCGTCCGGTGATTCTGCGCCCATACAGGGCACCTCACAGAAATACAACGATCCACGCTGATAACCACCAGGAGGTAAATGCTGGTAAAGATATTGAAGAAAACAACAGCATAATTGAGCTTGCACATAAAATAGCCAAATGGCCAATAATATTCCAGGGCTATAAAGACAATGTGGAATATCAGGAAGAAGCTGAAGGTGAAGTCGGAAATGGCCAAGCTGAGGATCCAGACGGTGTGTACTGTCTTTTTCATTTGGAAGCCCGTGATGAAAATCACCAGACCATTTCCTGTGGTCCCCAACACAAAGATAAGGGTGTAGACTAACATGGCAACAGTATTCACTCTTCTTAACAAGTCATGATCTTCTGGCTTGTACTCATCCCAATACTTATAATTGAGCGAAGTAAGATTGTGGTAAGGTGAAGTTGCCGTCTCCATTGTTTGACTGTCCTTCACTCTAGTCTTCTGGCCTGTTCCTGTTTGGAATAAAATGAGAAGAACCATGGCATTTTTCCTTGGTATACTCACCAATACTCAGTACCAACACGATTTTCCATCTGCCACCCCAAAAGCTAATTAATAGTAAGTCATGGTTCACCATTCCTTTCCTAAAATCGGGGAGGGAGTTCCTTCTGTCACATGAACACCCACCAAAAACCTATGTGGAGAAATTTAACCCTTAAGGGACTGAAAAGGGGTGCAATGTGTTTTAATCTTATAAACATGGAAGACTGACCAGCCTAAACCCAGTTTGGTGCTTGGTGCACGGTGCAGTGGGGGGCGTGTTGTTTGGAGGGAGGGATTGCACTGGGCAGGATACTGTGCATGGGGGGTGTTGTGCATGGGAAGATGATGTGCATGGGGGTTGTTGAGCATGGGGGTTGTTGTGCATGGGGGATTTTGCACATGGGGGTTGATGAGCATGGGGGTATGATGCACTTGGGGGGTTGAGCCACATGGGGAGATGATGCGCATAGGGGTATGATGCACATGGGGGATGTTGCGCATGGAGAGATGTTGTGCATGGGGGTTGTTTTGCATGGAGGTTTTTGCACATGAGGTGTTGTTGCACATGGCATGTTGTTGCACATGGGGGGTTTTGCACATGGGGGATGTTGTGCATGGGAGTTGATGGATATGGAGGGTTGTTGCGCATGGGGGGTTGTTGTGCATGGGGGTTGTTGCACATGGGGATTGTTGTGCATGGGGTGTTGATGCTCATGGGATGTCGTTGCTCATGGGGAGATGATGTGCATTGGGGATTTTGTGCATGGGGGTTGCTGCACATGGGGAGTTGATGTCCATGGGGGTTGTGCATGGGGCATGTTGTGCATGGGGGGTGATGCTCATGGAGGGTTGATGCTCATGGGGGAATGTTGTGCATGAGGGTTTGATATGTGTGGGGGATTGATGCACCATAGGGGGGATTGTGTATGGGGGAATTTTACTCCCGCAACGCGGGTACGCTTTTCACTAGTAAAACTATAAAACAGTTAATAACAGTAATAAAACCAACTGTGATTTAAAATCAGCAATTCAAAAACAATTACAAAAAGCCACCATCATAACCTCTACCAGATATCAAAGGCATTTAGGAATTTTTACAAGTCTTCAGGCCTTGCCAGAAGTTTAACAAAGAAGGAGATGTTCTCAAATGAAAAGGAAGGGAATCCCAAAATACAGGCATCACCATCAAGATGGTCCTATTTGAAGGTGGCATCCCCCTAACCTATCTTAATGGTGACACAACCAGCAGAGTCATCTCCGATGCAGGGTGGCCATATATAATGGAGGACAGAGTGCCTCTACCTTTAATCATTGTATAGAAGAGGGCATATTGGCGGGTCTGCTTTTTAAACCCTTCCATGTTGAGCTGAATCTGTCCATTCCCTGTTCTAAACAAGAGGGTTAAAGGCATTCTGTCCTCCATTGTATTTTGTAACCCTGTATCTGATGTTTAAAATGGATTGATTTGGTATGGATACATTCATTTAGTAAAAAAAAAAAATATTTGGAATTGGCTTGAATTCCATCTCAATCTGCCTTCTTGTGGGTTCTGTGCAGGGAAGATGGATAGAGTTTGTCTGCCTAACATCTCTACCTTTAGACACAGGGTGGTTCTCCTCCCCTTTGGACATCAGCACCCGGATGGATGGATGGATGGATAGATAGATGGATGGACTGATAGATGATTGGATAGATAGATAATATAGACTGGACTACAAAGAGAGTTATGTTCTGGTGAGACCAGTTTTCACCATCAACTCCCAGAAAGTTCTCCATATCACTTTGGGTTATGCAAAAGAGGCCACTGACCTTTTCTCTGGTCACCTCCACTTCTGAACTGCTGCTATCTCCAGTCTGATGCTATCCACTGACCAGCTCTTCGGGAACAAGCATAACTTTCTTTTGGACTTCACTTCAAGCTGCCAACTTGAGCTGCAGCACTACCAATTTTTGCTGCAAATGCCAGTTCCTAATTTTACTTCCTTGAACCGGACTTTTGAAAGAAGGTTCACATCCTCCTGCTATCTTGTCAATCTAGTTGACGTAATTGGATTACTATTTTTGTATCATTTTTGTCTGCAAGACCACAGTTGATGTCCTGGGAAAAATTAGTTTGTGAGCCCTTTTGGAATAGAGAGATGTTATTTACTGTATTTCATTTTCTCTGTAAAATTGATTGGTTGGTTGATTGATTGATTGAAATAGACACTGTAATAATGTACAGTGTGTGGAACTGGTTACAAATTGTGATCTTGCAGAAATACTGATGCTCCAGTTCTCTTTTGGAGTTGTTGTACTAAATAAATGCATACTGAATCAGGAAGGGCTCACAGTCCGGAGTCGTCCCCCCCCCCCATCTCTCCATTCCTCCAAAGCACCAACAACCATGAGATGAAAGGAGAAAATTGGGAAGGAAATAATAGGAACCTGATGTATTGCATCAGAGTGGCATTTTTTAAAAAGTGACTCACAGTAAAGCCTTTTCAGACTCCACACGATTGTGAAACACCATACCGTGTGTTATAACACAGGCAGATCACAAGAGTGAAGTTGCGCAACTAATTGCAGAAAACCAATGGGAAAAAATTCATTTTGATTTCATAGACAATTCACTGAAGAAAGGGCAGAACAGATGGACAGTAAACACATTTAGGGAAGAATGTGGTGAATAATATTCTTCAGGAAATTGGGATGGTTGGAAAAAGGAAGTGAAAACCAGTGTTCCCAAACTGTGGGACTCAATGTCAGCAGATGCCTTCCTACCAACTCTCCTCTCCCGTGAAATCTTTGATGGGATCCTCCTCAGAGAAATCTTGAAAACTATAAACTTATGTCACCAATCTGTATTGCAGTTAGAGGGTTTTAATGGGGAGTTTTAATGGAGAGTTACAGGACTAAGGGTTCAGTCCAGAGCAGCTACGGCCATTCTTGCTCTGACTCACGTAAAATTTACTGTGCATTGCTCTATGAATTTCCCATAGGTTTCCACTAGATAGCACTGTAACTGTGTAGACGTAAATGCAAGTTGCATTGATGCATCTAGTGGAGTAGCTACTCTGGATTTAGGGGTAAGTGTACCCTCTTTTCCCCACTAGTATAAAAAACAAGATGAAACCAAACAACATTTTATTTAGAAATGGGAAGGAAATAACAATAGCCTAACAAGTTGTTTCAGAGTGCCGTGCTTTGCATACTCTGCAATCCTAAGCATGTCTACTCAGGAGTAAGTCCCATTGTGTTCAATCTCACTTACTTCTCAGGAAAGTGTGGTTAGGATTGCAGCCTATGTCTTTAGCAACAGCTACTGAAACACATAGCAAGATTCCACACCTGAAGTGCAACACCATATTGGCGTAATCGTCACGCTAATGAGTAAACCAACTACAACACCACAGTGAAAAAGAAACCTTTCTATTTTTTATTTTGAAGAAAATAAGCAGAAGAATAGAAAAGGCAGAATAGTAAATACATCTACTATTTATACTGATAGTAAATACATTTTCGTTCTATGGTTACATAGTATATAATGATACGTAACATACTACATTATGTTAAATACAGTACAGTTACCATTTTCTGGGCAACTGTAAATACATACAGCATGGTAAATACATTTTGGAAGAATGTGTTTAATATTAATTTTCAGAAAATTGAGAGGATGGCAAAGAGGAAGTAAGCATCAGTATTCATAAGCCCTGTGACTCCAGCTCAGCAGGGGGTCTAGAGCTCATTTTTGGGGTGCTGGGGTTGCTCTCTTCAGTGAAGGCATTCAAAATGGCCAAGAGGAGGGAGCACCTCAATTTTTCCTTGAAATTGTATCCAAGACAGAAGTATAGCATGGGGTTCAGACAGCTGTTGATATAAGCCAAACTGGACGCCAAGGGAAAACTTATCAGTAGTATCTTAGTATTAGTTAGTTTATCATCACTATTAATGATCAGAACATGAAAAATTTTAAAGAAGTGAAGAGGGAACCAACAGACAAAAAAGGCCACTGTCACTGCAGTGATGACCTTGAAGGGCTTTCTTGAGCGTGACAGTTGATCTCTCTGGAGCCTCCACACAACTGCCCCATAGCAAACAATAATGACACTGAAGGGGATGATGAATCCAAAGACAAATCGGATGCTAACCCAAATGTATGCATATATTTCTCTTGTAGTAAACAACTCTTCGTGAGGAACGCAGTTAATTTTACGTACAAACACAAAAAAAGATTGCATAAAACATAGTTTTAAAGAACAGAGCACCAAAGCCAGGATCCAAACACCCAAAACCACAAAGGAAGCCAGTCGGGGTGTGCGGTGATTCTGAGCCCACACCGGGCACCACACAGCAATACAACGGTCCACACTGATGACCGTCAGGGTGTAAACACTGGCAAAGAGATTGAAGTAAACCAAGAAGAAGGTCAGCTCGCACTTGATTTGATCAAATGGGTGATGAAATTCTATGTTGTTTTTGACAGCATCCCATGGCAGGAAGAAACTGAAGATGAAATCGGCAATGGCCAAATTGAGAATCCAGACTGTGTTGACTGTTTTCTTCATCTGAAAGCCAGTGATGTAAATCACCAGCCCGTTTCCAACAGTCCCCAACACAAAGACAAGGCCATAAACTACTATGGAGAAAATTTTGATTCTTTCCTGCAAGAGATACAACTGATACACTTCTGAAAACCCATAATCTGTATCATTATTTGTTGGAAACTCATGCCATGAATAATCATACTCAAGAGTGGTAAGGTCTGTTAGGGGAGTTGTATTCTCCATTGATGGGTTGGATATTTTTCTTCACACTTGTCTTTTTTCCTGTTTGAAATTAAAAAAAGATGAAGATAAGTGCCATTTTAGGTAAAAGAAAAGGTATCCCCTGCAGGTTACCTTGCTAGACATGGCCCATTCCAGGAAACAGTGCTCATCCCCATTTCATCCCTTGCAGATCCTCAGGACCCACCTGTAAGTTTTAACATACATTAATACATATACAAAATGTTGGCAAATAAAAAATCAGGATCACTTTTAAACACAGTGGTATGTTGCTTAACAAGTGCCTCGCTTAACAAGTGATCCACATAACAAACAAAAATTTCTCTAGGATTCTGCCTCACATAACAAACATTGCTTCACTTAACAAGCACACTCATTGGCAGTTAGGGCAGATGCTCTGCCCGGCAGCCCTTTTAGGGCTGCCTAGCATGCCAGCCCATAGCCAAAGCAACACTTCTGTGCTGTTTCTCCTGTGGCTGGGCCTCCGCTGGGCAGAGGGAGAGAAGAGCAGTGGAGAAGAGGGAAGCAGCTCAGGGCTAGCCAGAAGGGTATGGGGCGGCGGGAGAGAGTCTCAGGAGGAAGAGTGTTTCCAGTGTTTTCTCATCATTTTTACATACAGTTAATATTTTTATGTGAATTTTTTTGGGTTATGGAACCAATCATCTGAGTTTCCATTATTTCCTATGGGAAAATCCACTTCACATAAAGAGCATCTCACATAAAAAGCATGCTTCTGGAACAAATTAAACATGTTATGTGAGGCACCTCCGTCAGTCTTGAAAGACTATGGTATCATGCTCATCACTGCATACGCTGCATGCGAAGCATGAAAACCTGGGTTAGATTTTATGGAGGATAGGCTGTTACCCAAGCAGCAAATCCCCCTCTCCACACCACTGAATTAGTCCAATGGAAAGGCAGAGCCCATATGATTGGATCCAGCTGGTGTCGCAGAGCTGGGCTAAGGACAGGAGGTCACCCTGTCTTGTGGGGCTGACCCAGGTCTCGAACCCTGGCCTACTGGTTAACAGGCACAGTGACTTAGCCACTTGTGCCACCCACAGCCCTTGTGAGGCACCACTGTATTAGAAATTATGAACTCCTTACAAAATTTAAAGAATGATAGTGGTTAACCTCCTTAGCTTGGGCAAGGAGGGGCTACTCACACCTGCATTTGCTAAGTAGTGTTGTTGGATTGGCTTCAAGAAAAGGATTTGAACCAGTTCTGCAAATCCACCATGATACTTGATTTGCCCACACTGTTCCCCCCACCCACCCCTGGTGACCTCCATTCTACTTCTGTGCCATTCCACCTCTCCCACTGATTTACTAGCTCTGGTGAAAGGCTGGAGAAGTGCTGGAGCAGGTGCAGACCTTACCTGTCAGTGACCCCTTTGTTCTTTTGCTGTGGCCCCAGACTCCAGTCTATCCCAAATCTGCTTCGTATCTCTGACCAGGTCTCCAGACATGCACAATGGTGTTGCTGAATTTACTGTGCGCAACCGACTAGATCTTCCGCCTTTAAGATTGTTTCAGCTCCTCCCTCCATCCACCAATTTATTTGCCCAGTTTCCTGCCTTAAACTGAGATTATCCTCCACCACAACCAAGCCTCAGGATGACTTGAAACTACATGGACATATTAAAAATGTTTAAAAACTCTACTGTGGCCAGAACACCTAAAGATCAGTTGGAAAACAGCTTAGAATGTAAAATCAACCATCTCACCCTGCCTATCTTTCTGTGATGGTGTGGGGAGGTCAGCATATTTCTGTGCGTTGGCCTAACCTCCCCAGGACTGGGGAAGAAGCATCTTACTAAAGGTTTGTGACAGCCCCAGGTCTGCACAAGATTTATGACGGGGCTTAGGCTGGCCTAAGTTAGGATTGCAGCCTGTGTTTCTTACGAATTTAAAATCTAAAAAGCTTTGTAAGATTCTAAAATCTAGACTCTAGAATCTCTCTCAGTCTGACACACAGTTGGAGGCTTCCAGTTGCCTCATTGTAAAAGACTTTTCCTATATTGTCCATCTTTCCATAACATCTATTTTTTTTAATAGTCAGAATACTATCTCTTTACTTTCATATTCAATTACCCAGCCTACTCTGCAGGGCTCATTGCCTTGGGATGTTTCACTGGTGAGAACAATTTAAAAATTAGAGCAGGTAGAAAGAATCTGTGCTGAGGGGGAAGAGATACAAAAATAACAAGAGGTTTTTATGCCATCATATAGAAAAGTTATCATGTGGATCAAGCACAAGCAAAAAGTTATTTACTTGATGGTTTTGATCTTCTAGTCTACATAGTTGTCCTCAGAGCTTTCTCTGCTTGCTCCTCTTCTCTTGTCTCTGGCTGTTTTCAGGACAGATAATGCAAAACCATGAGTCTAGGACGTTTTGCACAATTATCAATTTTTATTATTTCCTGTTAATCTCAGCCATATATTTCTTCTTAGTTGAAGCATCCTTTCTAAGAAATCTTGCACAATCAGGATGGTGGTGATGGCATGATAAGGTATGCCAATTAAAATTATATGTTTTCAACGGACTAGATGGGTCCATTGAATCCCAGTTTAAAAACTGCCACCTTAGGCTGCAATCCAGAGTAACCCTACAATCCAGAGTAACTACGGGAGCACGTAAGAGACATTATGTGTACCCGTAGTTACTGCACCACCAAGTGAAAACCTATGGGAAATTCATATTGCAATCCAGAGCAAATTGTTCTTACACCGGAGCAAGGACTCCCCGTAGTTACTCTGGATTGTGCTCTAACTATGGGGAGTCCTTGCTCCGGTGTAAGAACAATTTGCTCTGGATTGCAATATGAATTTCCCATAGGTTTTCACTAGGTGATGCTGTAATTACGGGTACACGTAATGTCTCTTACGTGTTCCGTAGTTACTCTGGATTGTAGGGATAATCAGCAGTTTGTATGACTGTTTGTATGATTTTGGAGGGAATCAACAGGGCAAAATGTCTTTTCCTTCCATCCAAGCCATGAGCAACAAGATAAAAGTGAGAAACATATTCAGAAATTAATCATCATTTTCATCATCATCATCTACCTCCAGTTACTTCTCTTCTCTGGTTTTCCTCAATCTGTTATTCTCTGGATGTGATCAACATTCCCGATGAATTTGTCCTGAGTGGCAAATTTGAGTAGCAACCATGATAGTCTGAGCTCCCTCCTTCTTTCATAAAGAAATGGTGTCCCCTTCTCCACAGATAGGTATGAACATGAACATCAGGAATATAGTAAACGGAAACACTGCATACAGCAAACTGGAAGGTAGTGGAGGGGAACCAAACAGAAACATCTCATGCATAGGGTTGCCATAATTCTCTTTCACAAAATGGGGACAGGATCCTCTGCCCAATTTGCCAGTTTATGAATTGGGATTGTCCCTGTTTTTTAGGACATATGGCAACACTAGCCATACATCCTGTTCTGCTCATATTCTCACAATATCCAAAGCATCTTGCCTGAACTGTAGATAAGAGGGTTTTTTATTGTCCACAAATATATTAAATTAGCTTAAGAGAAAATCAAATCCACAGCCAATTAATAAATCTGTCACGGAAACTTGAGATGATTGACTAAATTTTTTGGCACCAAGTTGGAGGGTTTTTGATGACATTCCTGGATCAAAACATTGAACTTGTTGTGCACTCCCTTTGTGCAACCTTCGAAAATGATCAGGGTGCACCTGAAATGGGTTGCACAACATTCAGGATATAATTTTAACCTACTTAGGCCTACAGTGCACCTACAATATACCCTGTGCAATGAAGGACAATCCATTCATGTGGTGGCATGGGGAGAATAGCACATTTCGGTGCATTGGCTTTACCCCTCCAGGAGGTGTTACTAGTGCTTTGCAACACTCCTTCCTTTCAGCACTTTTGCTTCACCTCCAAGTCAGCATGGGACTTGTGCTGAGACTTGTACTGGGAATTGTGGTGGCCTCACTAGGGGTTACGACTGCATTGCCAATAGCTGAACAAAGCACAACCTTCAATTGTTGCACTAAACACTTACCACAACATTGGTTTCCAACCATGGTATCACCACCCACGTTATTGTCAGAGTACAGCCCACTTATTTGATGGCATCTTCCTATCTACATAGGTGTCTTTGGAGCTTACTTTCTCTTCCTGCTTTTGAGAAAGATGTGTAAAAAAACCCCAGGAGTCCTCAGTGTTTTACTCAATTCTTGATGCAACCAAATTCCTTGTCAATCTCAGGTCCATCTGAGTGTCCTTTCTTGGCAAATAAATGGTACAACAGACATTCTTTAACCTATAAGAACTGCTACATGTGCCAATTCCTTATTGTTGTACGGTTCAAGAAACAACCATACATCAGTAGAAGGCTTCCACAACCCCTTCTCATGAATCTGATTGTGAAATAATATTTGTCTGCTAAGCCACCACTGATGCCCCAGTTGAACAAGACATTAAAAGAGGAGCATCAGAAACAAAGGCTGACTTTGCAGTGTTGCAGTTGTGACATCAGCAGATGTGGAAAAGATCCTCTGAACACAATTATACAGAAACTTAGGGTGCAATCCAGAGTAACTACAGGGAGTCCTTGCTGCGGTGTAAGAACAATTTGCTCTGGATTGCAATATGCATTTCCCATAGGTTTTTACTAGGTGGTGCAGTAACTATGGGTGCACGTAATGTCTCTTATGTGCTCCCGTAGTTACTCCGGATTGTAAGGTAAATGCATCTTGCTTATGAAACCCCTACCCTAATATGTTTGCCTCATTTTCTGGACTTTACCAAACTCTCCTCACCTGTGGAGAATCCAATTTTGAAGCAGACTGCAATCCTAACCTCTCTTTCCTGGGAGTAAGTACTATTGAATACAATGTGGCTTCCTTCTGAGAAGCCATGCTTGCTGAAAATATGGAAAAGGAACTTCTGAACAAAGGATATTTGGAAACTGCCTACCTTCCGTAACCAATTTCTATTACCCTTGAAAGGTTGTGGTGAGGAGTAAGAAGGAAAAGTAACTCCTTCCTTCATCATAAGCATGAAAAAGATGAAGAGCAAATTTTTTAAAAAAATATTCAGAAATGTGAAGGAAACAAATACAACTTTCCCTACTAGCCAAAGTAACTACAGGAGCATGCAAGATACATTATGTGCACCCGTAGTTACTGCACCACCTAGTGAAAACCTATGGGAAATTCGTATTACAAATACAAATACAAATGCCTTTATTGGCATAAAATATACAAAAGAAATTCATATTGCAATCCAGAGAAAATTGTTCTTACACCAGAGCAAGACTCCCATAGTTACTCTGAATTGTGCCCTTAATGTGTTAAGTCAGAATTGCTCCTTTGCTGTATTACTCTTTATATAACCATTATTAAGACTCAGGACAATTTCCTGGCAACATCAGCCAAAAATATAACAATACTCTAGAAATGGAGTGAAACAACATATTGTGCAATATTACTGTGGACAGATTGTAGGTAGAGTGTTATAAAATAATAAAAATCTCTTTTATCTTGAAGATGAGATCAGAGGAATCAAAAGAAAATAATAGATGCATGATAAATACATTTAGAATATAATGCATTGAATAAAATTCAGTTGTAAATTGGGAAGGTTGGATAGAGGAAGCGTGCATCAGTATTCACAAGTGTGAATCCAGCTCAGTAGAGGATTGGGCCTTTGTGTTGCAATGGTTGCTCTCTTCAGTGAAGGCGTTCACAAGGGCAGACAGGAAGGACCATCTCAGCTTCTCCTTGAAATTGAGCCCCATGAAGAAGTATAGGATGGGGTTCAGACAGCCGTTGAAATAAGCCAAACTGTATGACAGGCGAAGACCTATAAATACCATGGCATGCATCTTGGGTTCATAGAAGGCTTTCACTTTCAGGAAATAAAAGACATGAAAGGGGAACCAACAGAAAAAGAAGGCCACAATCACCGCAGTGATGACTTTGAAGGGCTTCCTTGATTGTGACAACCGATCCCTCCGGAGCCTCCAGACAACTGCCCCATAGCAAACCACAATGACACTGAAGGGAATGATAAACCCAAAGACGAATCGGAGGATAACCATGATATAGAGTGTACTTACTCCTTCCACATCAAGCATATTATAATCACTAAAGCAGTAAGTTGTATTTGTTTCATCATCAAAGTCAGTTTCCATTAAATTAAAATTTATAGAACACAACACCAACGCCAGGATCCAAACACCCAAAACTGCAAAGGAAGCCATCCGGGGGGTCCGGTGATTCCGAGCCCACACAGGGTACCATGTGGAAATACAACGATCGATGCTGATGATCACCAAGAGGTAAATGCTGGCAATGAGACTGAAGAAAACAATGACGTAGTTAAGCTTGCACAAGGTGTAACCAAATGGCCATTGAAATTCCAGACCTATGTGGACAATTCTGAAGAGCTGAAAGAAGCTGAAGGTGAAGTCAGCAATGGCCAAGCTGAGAATCCAGACAGTGTTGACCATCTTCTTCATTTGGAAGCCCGTTATGAAAATTACTAGCCCATTTCCTGTGGTTCCCAACACAAACACAAGACTATAGGCTACCATGATGACAGTATTTATTTTTTTAAAGATGATATAATTCTCTTGCTTGTACTCATCCAGATCCTCATAATCAGGCGTAGTTAGAATTCTTGGTAGATTGGTGCTCTCCATTGCTTGAATGGATATTTTCCCCCCACTATTGTGTTTTGCCTTTTCCTGTCTGGGACAAAAGAAGAACATAAAGAACTGCTATACTGGATAATTAATTTAGGCTGCAATCCTAAAGACAATTTCCTGGGAGTAAAACCCACTGAGTTAGGATTGCACCCTTACTATACTTTTTACTATACGGCTATATTGGATAATTAATTTACTATACTTCTTCTAACAGGATGTAGCAAAAGTACCTTGAAAATTTAAATAGGGGCATGAAAGTCATGCCATTGATCTTACTTGGGGAGAACCTAAATTTAAATTGCTTACTGAAGTTCCAAGTATCCAAACCTAATGAAAGTTCATCACAGAAGCAGAGGAATACTGCACCAGTTGAAATACAGCCTAAACATGAGTAATTTGGTTGAAGTTTCTTGGCAGACTTTGGACACAATCCAGAGTAACTACAGGAGCACATAAGACACTTTACGTGCACCTGTAGTTACTGCACCACCTAGTGAAAACCTATGGGAAATTCATATTGCAATCCAGAGTAATTTGTTCTTACTCCGGAGCAAGGACTCCCTGTAGTTACTCTGGATTTCACCCATAGAGAATTTCCTGAATGGCTTCAATGCCACCGGGGTTCAATGCTAGTATTTTTGTTTGTAGGAAAGATGGATAAAGCTTGTCCACCAAATTCCTCCCTCCTTAATGCAGATCCTATGCTGTGATTGAGACAGATGCAAGGACCGCTTTCCCTTTGGTTGTTAGTACTTGGAATAGGAGTGCCATAACTCTCTTCCACAAAACCGGTGCAGGACCCCATTTCAAACTTGCCAGTATGTGAACTCAGTCCCCCCAAACTGGGACAGTTCTGCTTTTCTAGGACATATGGCAACCTGACCTGGACTCCAACCGAATTGCCAAAATCTGATATTCTGTAGCAAAGTCCTACAGTTGATTCAGAGTAATGTTAAAGGGGCCTTTACTGACCTTTACTCTTGGAGTCTCTTCTCCGATCTCTGATCCGCTGCTATCTCTGATGTACCGTTACTCACTGACCTGCTCTCCAACTTATGTGCAAGTTTCCTATTGAACTCAATTAAGCAACTAATTTAAGCTGCAACCCCTATGATTTTTCCAAGAACTTCCAGTTCCTGATTTCATTTCCTCAAACCATATTTTTTAAAGAAGTCTTATGTGTTCCTTGACTATTGAAATGAGATAAGAGAATTTTTACCTGTGATACCATAATTGATGCCTGGAGGGAGAAGGAGCTATTATGGGCAGCCAAATCCAGTAGATGTTCATCCACACTTGTGCAGTAGTGGTGTCATCATGTCATGAGTGACTTGCCTTTTCCCACTTTTGTGCAGACATTTAACCTGATGGGACAGATGGATTTCCCCCTTGAGTGTAGCACCCTAACTCCAACCAGAACAGAGTCATGACTCAAGCCCAATTTTGCTTTTCACCCCCAGTTCTTGCAAAGCTTGACATTTGACTGTGGCTCATGAACCCTACAATCCAGAGTAACTAGGGGAGCACATAAGAGACATTATGTGCACCCACAGTTACTGCAACACCTAGTGAAAACCTATGAGAAATGCATATTGGAATCCAGAATAAGTTGTTCTTACACCAGAGCAAGGACTCCCCGTAGTTACTCTGGATTTTGCCCTACATCAACGTAAATGTCTCTTACATTCTCCCGTAGTTACTCTAGATTGTAGGGGTAGTCTCAAAGGCAATGACTAGAGAGAATCTCTGTGTCTTCTTGAAGTTGTGCCCCATGAGAAATAAAGGATGGGGTTCAGGCCGCTGTTGAAAAAAGCCAAAGTATATGAAAATGCAGCGACCTAAAGACACCAACATGAGTATCACTGGCACATATAAAAATTTCACTGTAAGAAAATGAAAAATGTGAAAGGGGAGACAAAAGACAAAAAAGGAATGATGACTGATGACCTTGAAGGGCCTGCTTGTTTGTGACAAATTGTCTCTCCTGAGCCTCACAACTGCCCCATAACAAGCCACAATTACAATGAAGGGAATAATGAAGCCAATGATGAATCGGATGAGAGTCACAGAACAGCAGATCTTCCACCCTCATCTATCTTGTGATAACAATTTGAGCAGCTAGTTGTGTTTTTAATGTCATCATCATAACTTTTCATGAAATATAAAACTGGAGAACATAACATCAAATCCAGGATCCAAACAGCCACAAAAGAAGCTAGTTGGGGTGTCCGGTGATTCTGAGCCCACACAGCGCACCACACAGAAATACAATGATCTACACTGACGAGCACCAGGATGTAAACACTAGCAAGGAGATTGAAGGCAATCATGGCAGTTCTGAGCTTGAACATGACCTCACCAAAAGGCCAGTGACCTCCCATTATATGGACAATGCTGAATATCAGGAAGAAGCTACAGGTGAAGTTGGCAATGGCCAAATTGAGACTCCTGAGAGTGTTGACTGTCTTCTTTACTTGGAAGCCAGTGATGTAAGTCACCAGGCCATTTCCTATGGTCCCCAGTCCAAAGACAAGGCTGTAGGTCACAATGGAGAACATATTCAGTATGCTACATTGGAGACCATGTGCATTCCTGTCCAGAAACTCATTACTGGTGGTAGTAAAATTTATTGGTAGATTTGTGTTCTCCATTGCTTGAATGGATGTCTCTCTTTACTGTTGTCTTTTGTTCACTGTCTGGAATAAAAGAAGAACATAAGTTGTGCTAATTAGTTTGTCATTCTTTTTTCTACTATAGCAAAATACTTTGACCTGCTGAGTGCTGACCTTCTGCTTGTCACAGTCTTTAACCACTTGAGCTACTGCCACCCTCTTTGGGCACAAAAGAAAATGGGAAACAGGGTACTCGCTCAAACAGAACTACACAGAGACCTCTCTCTTTGCAAGGCCTTTGCTATCGGCTGCAATCTTAAAGACGCTTTCCTGGGAGTAATACCCATTCAACACAATTCAACACGTCCGACACAATTCTGTGATGGGTGTTATACAGGGTAACCACAGAACATGATACATGAGACTGCCTTTTTTTGTTCTCCTACATTTCTATATCCAGGTTGACCATACAGAATGGAGAACAGAGTACCTCAACCTTGAACCATTGCATAGAAAAGGGAATCGAGGCAGGTTTAGCTCATTATAGAAGGGTTTTAAAAGCAGCACCTGCCTTAATTCCCTCTTCTATGCAATGGTTCAAGGTAGAGGTACTCTGTCCTCCATTTTATACGGTCACCCTGTATATAGAAATGCAGGAGAACAAAACAAGAAAGTTGCATGCATCCTGTTCTGTTTGTGTCATCAAAGTAACTGAAGCATTTGAAATAAAGCCTAGATAAGAGTTTATTTTCGTTGCCCACAAAAAGAGTAAAAAATTTAAGAGCTAAACCAGCAGATGAGTATAAAATTAGTCACAGGGACTTGAAGTGATGCAGCAACCATTTTTAGCACCAAACTGGAGAGAATTTGATGAAATTCCAATGCAAGGGCTTTGGTGTTGTAGCCCCCTTCCTCCTTAATCTTCAATGGTTACAAAAAGCACCTAGATGCATTGGCTTTCTGCCACCCTATTGCCACCCCGTTGCATCCTAGTGCACTTGCTGATTTCAGTCTTCTTGTCTAGTGGTCATCCTCTGTCTGGTCCAGATCAGTCTCTGCCTGCTTTCAGGATAGATGTACAGAAAGACTCCCGGAGTCCAGGAAGTTTTATATAAGTCTTGATGCAACTGAATTTCCTGTTAATCTTCAATACTTTTAATTTTTCTTAGTGGAAACAAACTTTCTAAGACTTTTTTTACATTCAGGATTTTGAGAGTGGCACAATCATGTCTGTTCTACTTTTATATTTTTAATTGACTGAACGGGATCATTAAAAGATAGATAGATAGATAGATAGATAGATAGATAGATAGATAGATAGATAGATAGATAGATAGGTAGGTAGGTAGGTAGGTAGGTAGGTAGGTAGATAGATAGATAGATAGATAGATAGATAGATAGATAGATAGATAGATAGATAGGTAGGTAGGTAGGTAGGTAGGTAGGTAGATAGATAGATAGATAGATAGATAGATAGATAGATAGATAGATAGATAGATAGATAGAAAGAAGATTGGGGGTGTCCATCTCTGTCTACCGGCTTGGCCCCCTGTCCTCCGGTCTCCACACCCTGGATTGCAAAAGGGTTTGGAGATGAATATTTGTGGGCCTGAGCAAGACTGAGAACTGGTGGGCACCGCTGGGTACCAGGTGGCAGGCTGTGGGCATTGAGGAGCAATGGGCACTGCTGGGCAGCAGAGGGTATGCCCAGTGCCTAGTACTTGCTAGGCATACCCACTCGTTGTGCCACATCAGACGGTATCAATGGGGAGTGGCGGGCAGCAGTGAGCACCAGGCATTCCTCCCAGGCATCATTGTGCAGTGGGGACCACCAAGCACCACCAAGCAACATCCCTCCTGTGCATCATCCACCATCTGTGCACCTTCCCCACACCTGTGAACCATTCACTCTCATGCACCATCCACCCCGGTGCACCACCCCTGTGTACAATACCATACCATACTCTCTATGCACCATCCCCCCATCCATGCACCACCCCTGTGCACCATCTCCTCACCCATGTACCACTCTCCATGCACCATCCCCCTACACCACCACCTCCATGCACCTTTACACCTCTATTGTGCACCATCACCCCACAACATTGGGCACCCCTACTGGGCACCGGTGGGCAGCACTGGGCACCCCTAGCAGGCAACAGGCACTGCTTTGGGGCAACACCATGTGGCAGCAAACACCACCAGGCCCCACCAGCCGTCCCTGCTTGATACCACAGGACACCAAATCGATTCTTTGTGCATCCTTCCATCCCAGAAGAGTATGCACCCAAGTTTCATGCTTCTAGGTGCAAGGTTTGGGACTGGGCTTGATCATTCAATCTTCAATGATTAGTCAGTCTTCAGTTTTTGTACAGGGACAAAAACACATTACTCCCCCTTTCACTCCTTTAGGGGTTAAATTTGGTTCTTAGTAGGTGCTCATGTTATGGATGGGTCTAGAAGTGTGACATTTGGGAAGGGTGTTCCTTCCATGATGCAGGCACCCACTAAAATCAATTTCTGGAAATTCCAACCAGAAGGGGGTGAAAAGGAGTGCAACATGTTTTCCTCCCTATACTTTCCATTGAAGAATCCCTGACTGAGGGATGTTCTGCGCCAACCCCCGGAACTAGAAGCGTGAAATTTGGGGAGGGTGTTCCTTCTGTCACATGAACATCCACCAAGAACTGATGTGGAGAAATTTAACTCTTAAGGGGCAGAAAAGGGGTGCAATGTGTTTTTGTCCAATACTTGAACATTGAAGACTGACTGATCAACATCCGGCCAATTTGGTGCCTGATGCCTGATACACTGGGAGGGAGAGTGCACTGGGTGGGGATGGTGCACAGGGGGGATGTTGTGTGAGGGGGGTGATGTGCAAGGGAGGTGTTGCGTTTTGGCGATTGATGTGCTTGGGGGTGGTGCATAGTGGGGGTGGTGAGCATGGTGGGATGGCACACATTGGGGGACAAAGCACATGAGAGGGTTGGTGCACATGGGGGGATGATGTGCCTGGGGGTTGGTGCATGTGGGGGGGGGGGTTGGTGCGCAATAAGGAGATGATGCACATGGGTGTTTGTTGCTCATGGGGGGATGTTGTGCCATGGGGCAGATGATGTGGCTTGGTGTGCAATGGAGGGATGTTGCGCATAGAGGGATGTTACGCATTCGGGGTTGATGCGCATGGAGGAACGTTGCACATTTGGGGTTGATGCAAATGTTGCACATTTGGGGTTGATGCACATGCACATGGGAGGTATTGTGCATTTGAGGTTGATGCGCATGGGGGGACGATGCACATGAGAGACGATGTGCAATGGGGGATGGGACACAGGAGGGATGTTGCACGGAGGGGTATTAATTCCTGCAACCACAGAGGGGTATTAACTCCTGCAACCTAATAAAACATTTGCAATGAAATAAAACAACGAAACTCCTGCAACAAAATAAAACATTTTACTAGTTTTATATATCTTGATTGACTGGATGGGACCAATCAGGATGGAGTTGGCACCACCAAACAGAGTTTGGACCAGTTGCTTCAGGTGAGAGATTGGTAGGGAGTCTCTATCTCTGCCCACCTATTTAACCCACTACTCCCCATTATCCATCCATTCCTGAATTGGAAAAGGGGGAGGATCGTGTTGGAAGGAGAGTAGACTTCTCAGAATGCTGCGAATGCTTTGGAAAGTGGGCAAAACTGAGGCTGACACACCAATTGGGGGGGGAGCACCTGACAATCTAAGGAAGGGGTCTCCAAGTTTTTTGGCAGGTGGGCCACATTGTCTGTCTGACACTGTTGGGGGCCATAAAATTAATTTACAGTTAAAATGTGAATAAGACTGAAGACACTCACTTTCGCAAAACTGATTGAAAGACATTGCAAGAGCACTCACATAGGGTACAATCCAGAGTCAGTACGGGGAGACCTTGCTCCGATGTAAGAACAATTTACTCTGGATTGCAATATGAATTACATATAGGTTTCCACTTGGTGGTGCAATAACTATGTCAACGTAAATGACTCTTACGTGCTCCCATAGTTACTCTGGATTGTAGGGATAGTGACACTGCAGTTGGCGCAACAAAAATAACACAGGCAAATTGAAAGTGCAGCTACAAAAAACCAGTTTCAGAAAAAGAAGGAAAGGAATGAAATCTTTCTATTTTTGTTTTGAAGCAGAAAAGTTGGAAGTGCATAATAGATGCAAAAGTACATTGTGGAAGGAACGCAATGAAATATTCTGCAGAAAATTGATGAGTGGTTCTAATCTTTTCTGTTCCTACGGAAAGACTGTTGAGTGGTTCCAGCCTCAATTGGGATTGTATCTATAGTGCTATGATAATAATGCAGGCAAACTGAAAGTACAAGGTACACTCCAGAAGTTTTGAGACTTTTTATTGCAAGGCACTTTTAATTTTCCTAACCAAATGTCTGTTTCATATATGCTTGCTGTGGCTATAATAAGCTGACATGCCCGTTGTTATTGTGTTAGGTTGAAGAAATGGGCCGGTGCGGCACTCCAGACACTACCTGTCAGACACGGCTCACGAGTTTCACAATGCAGATGGGATGTGAGATGGTCGACTATATCAGTTCAAATCCATGTATCCTTGAGTCTCTGGTGACCTGTGATGAGAGCTGGATTTACTGTTATGATCCGGAGACCAAGCAATAGAGTTCTCAGTGGAAACATCATGACTCTCCAAGACCCAAGAAGGCCAGCAAAGCAAGTCTACTGGGAAGCTGATGATCCCCTTCTTCAATGGCAAGGGCATCATCTACATCCACTGGGTCTGCCACGGCCAAATGGTCAACAAAGGTGTTGTTGAGGTTTTGAGGGAGTTTCGGAAGAGTTTTCGTTGCAAGAGGCTAGAACTTTTCAAGTCTGGTCAGTGGCACCTGCACCAAGACAATGCGCCCTGCCACAGATCCATCCATCTTAGTGACCGACTACTTGACTGAGATGGGCATCAAGACTGTCCCTCATCCTCCCTACAGTCCAGCTCTAGCCCCCTGCAGCTTCTGGATGTTCCCAAGGCTGAAGGAGAAGCTCAGGGGCTCAGCTTTGGGAACGTGGAGGAGATGCTGGAGGCTGTGACGAGTGCTCTGGACACCTTCAAATTGGGAGACTACAAGGGGGCCTTCCAGCAGTGGCTACAGCACTACAAGTGCACTGAAGCTGGAGGATACTATTTTGAGGGGGACTAGAATTTCATGTTATTCTGAGGTGTCACTCTTGAAAAATTCTCAAAACTTCTGGAGTGTACCTCAGACAGAACTGCAAAATTTTATTTATTATTTTATTAATAAAATATTAAAATATTAATATTGAAAATTAATAAAATACATTTTATTTATTACTATTTCTAAAATAAATTTAAGAAAGAGTGAAAAAATTAGTGAATACTTTTGTTTTGAAGCAAAAAAGTAGAAGTGTAGAAAGTGCATAAAAGATGCATGCATAATAGATGCACTTCCAATGCATTTTGGAAAGAAGGGAGTGAACAACATATTTTTCTTTTCAAGATATAATCCTTTTATATGTATGAAAGAAATATGTGTATATAAAAGATTTATATATATAAATATATATTTATAAAAATTGATAAAAATTGATATAAATTTATATACAGTGTGTTTGTATGTATGTATGTATGTATGTATGTATGTATGTATGTATGTAAGTATGTATGTATGGGCAAAATCCAGAGTAACTACAGGGAGTCCTTGCTCTGGTGTAAGAACAATTTACTCTGGATACCAATATGAATTTCCTATAGGTTTTCACTAGGTGGCACAGAAATTACATGTGCACGTAAAGTCTCTTCGGTGTTCCCGTAGTTACTCTGGATTTGGGGGTTAGTATGTATTTATGTACATATACATACATATATACATATAAATAAAAGGATTATAAAAGGATTATAATTCAACCCAAATTGGGATGGTGGGAAAGAAGTGAGCATCAGTATTCACAAGTCACATATCTCCAGCTCAGCAGAGGATCTGGCCTTCGTCTTTGTGTCTCTGTGGTTGCTCTCATCAGTGAAGGCCTTCTCAAAAGTAGAGAGGAAGGAGAATCTCAGCTTTTCCTTGAAATTGTGCCCCATGAAGAAGTATAGGATGGGATTCAGACAACTGTTGAAATAAGCCAATGGGCGCAATCCAGAGTAACTACGTGGAGTCCTTGCTCCGATGTAAGAACAATTTGCTCTGGAATGCAACATGAATTTCCCATAGGTTTTCACTAGGTAGTGCAGTAACTAAGGGTACACGTAATGTTTCTTACGTGCTCCCGTAGTTACTCTGGATTGTAAGGAAAGTGTAGAACAAGCGGAGACCTATGGACACCACTATAGGCAGCTCGTTCATAGAAAAATTTCACTTTGAAGAAATGAAAGGTGTGGAGAGGGAACCAACAGATGAAAAAGGCCACAATCCCTCTGCAGTTATGACTGCAAAGGGTCTGTTTGACTTCAAGAACTGGCTCCTCCTGAGCCTCACAACAATTGCCCCATAACATATAACAATAACAATGAAGGGGATGGTGAAGCCAAAGATGAAACGGATGAGAACCATAGCGTGACAGATACTTCCACCATTATCTATCTTGCCATTAAGTGCTTGAGCACTTAGTTTTATTTTTATAGACATCACTGTAAATTTTCTTGAAATATAAATGTGGAAAACACAATACGAAAGCCAGGAAGCCTGTGCCCAAAACCACAAAGGAAGCCAGTCGGGGTGTCCGGTGATTTCGAGCCCAAACTGAACCACATGGAACTACAGTGATGTATACTGATGACCACCAGGAGGTAAATGGAAGAAAGTGGCATCTTTGAGCTTGCACATGGTAGGGCCAAATAGCCAATGATATTCCAGGCCTCTACAGACAATGTAGAATAGCAGGAAGAAGTTGAAGGTGAAGTCGGAAATGGCCAAGCTGAGGATCCAGACACTGTGTACCGTTTTCTTCATTTGGAAAAAAAGCAGGCATCCATCAGTCTTGAAATACTATGTTATCGTGCTCGGTGCTGCATACGCTGCATGCGAAGCACGAAGGCTTGGTTAGATTGATATGGAGGATAGGCTGTTACCCAAGCAGCAAATCCTCCCTCCCCATGCCACTGAAATAGTCCAATGGAAAGGCAGAGCCGATACAATTGGTTCCAGCTGCGTCGCAGAGCTGGGCTAAGGACAGGAGCTCACCCTGTCTTGTGAGGACTGACCCGGGTCTCGAACCTTGGCCTGCTGGTTAACAGGCACAGTGTCTTAACCATTTGCACCACTCACAGCTATCATTAAAATCACCAATCCATTTCCTATGGTCCCCAACACAAAGACAAAGCTGTAGGTTACAGTGGCGAACATATTCAATGTGCACCATAGGAGATCACTTTCATTCCTGTCCAGTTTCTCATTACTAGGGATAGTAAGATTTGTTGGTAGAGTTGAGTTCTCCATTACATGAACAGATGGATATCTTTTTTTGCTGTTGTCTTCTGGAATAAAATAACTCATGATGCACCAATTAGTTTGTCATTCTTTTTTTCTGCTATAGCAAAATGTTTTGACCTGCTCAGTGCTGACCTTCAGATTGTCAAACACAGTCTTTAACCACTTGAGACACTGTCGTCCTATTTGGGCACAAAAGAAAACGGGAAACAGTATTTGCTTGAATAGAACTACACAGAGACCTCTCTCTTTGCAAGACCTTTCGTGTCGGCTGCAATCCTACTTTCCTGGGAGTAATACCCATTGAACACAATGGGTATCAGACATACTTAGAACTGGGATCACTTTCTAACAAATGCCTTGAAATTTCCCTTAGGTATTGGAATTTCTATGATGGGTGTTATAGATATGGTGAAGAACAAAACTTAGGGCCAAATCCATAGCAGTCATGGGTCCATGGAGTTATGTCACCCTCTAGTGTTATGGAAAGTCATCTTAACTGCTCTGGAGCAAAGGGCTTAATTTCACTTTAGGATATAAGCCTTAGGCTGCAATCCTAAAGACTCTTTCCTGAGAGTAAAACCCATTGAACACAATGGGGCTTACTTTTGAATAGACATGATTAGGATTGTGCTCAAAGTCTCATGCATCCTGTTCAGTACGGGTCATCACAATAACCAAAGCATCTGAATTAAACCCTAGATAAGAGTTTATTTCCATTGCCCACAAAAAATAGAGTAAAACAGTTTAAGAGACAAACCAGCAGATAAGTAGGAAATCAGTCACAGGAACTTGAGGTGACGCAGTAACCATTATTAGTACCATGTTGGAGATAATTTGATGAAGTTCCTATACAAGGGCTTGGGTATCATAGCCCCCCTTTCCATCTGAACCCTCAGTGGTTGCAAAATGTTTCTCACCACCCTTTTCCCACCCCATTGCACCTTCAGAGAATGGCTGACATACTGGGCAATTTCGATCTGCTTGTCTAGTGGTTATCCTCAGTGGTTTCTCTGACTGCTCCAGATCCGTTCCTGCTTTCAGGACAGATGTACAGAAAAAGTCCCCCAATCTAGGAAATCTTACAGAAATCTTGGTGCAACTGGATTTCCTGTTAACCTCAGCTATTTATTGTTATTCTTGGTTAAAGGAGACTTTCTAAGTTGTCTTTCACAATCAGGTTAGCAAGAGTTGACAATCATAGATGCCCATTAGTACGTTTATACTTTCAGTTGACTGGATGGATCCATTAAAAACTTGATCAGGAGGAAGTTAGCAACCACAAACAGGGTTGGACCAGTTGCTTCAGTTGGCAAATTGGTAGGGGGTCTCCATCTTTGTCCACCTGTTTGGCCCACTACTCCCCATTATCCATCCATTGGATGGATAGATTGGAAGAGAGGGACAAGGATCCTGGTTTGGAGCCTTGGAAAGTTGAGCAAAACTGAAGCTGACAGGTCATCCAGGATGGGGATGGGGAGGAGCAAGTGAAAAGCTATCTTACCCTACAATCCAGAGTAAATACGGGAGCATGAAAGAGACATTTATGTCGACGTAGTTATGGCAATACCTAGTGAAAACCTATTGGAAAACCAAATTCATATTGCAATCCAGAATAAATTGTTCTTACTTCAGAGCAAGGACTTCCCGTAGTTACTCCAGATTGCGCCCTTTGGCATCCCCTGATGTCTGATTATAGATCTGTCACCACCTCTCTCTTGGGAGGATATCTAGTACTAGTTTTAGGAAGTGAATAATAGATACATGATAAATACATTGCAAAAGGAACGTAATGAATTTTCTGCAGAAAATTGGCTTAAAGGGGGTGGAGAAGAATCTCAATATAAGGCTGGGAAAATGGGCCAGTTGAAAAAGGGAGGGGAGGAACCCAGGCAATCATAAAGCCTGCAACTCAAGTTGGCTACTGAGATTCTGCTCAACAACATTGTTGTGCATGCCTGGAGGTCTCATCAGAGATAAGCTGCAGATTGAAGATAGTACAACATCAGAGGCAGGAATGGAGTCTTCAGGGGTGAAGGTTGGTGGTCCTTTTCCCATGGAATGTAGAGCTGAGATGTACCCTTTCCCTGCGCACAGTCCCGAAGTAGCAGCATCCAAGTGGAACTCATGTCAGTTTTCCATTTGCCCACCCAGAAGTGTAGTTGTGATGACCATCACAACTACCAAGAGGCTAATTTCTGTTTTACCGGGTCGCTTTGGACCTCCAACCAAATCACACAGAAGCCATGCCTTGTTTCACATTGAGTTGCCCATTAATTTTATGTTTTGCACCATCTCCTGGGAAATCCACATTTGTTTCTGTGTCAGGTTTCAGTCTCGTAAATCCCATTCTGTTCGTGTCATCGCAGTATGGAACGTATCTGGTATAGACTAGATAAGAATTTATTTCTATTGCACACAAAAAGATTTAAAGTGTTTAAGAGAAAAACCAGTGGATAAGTAGAAAATCAGTCGCAGGAATTTGAGGTGATGCAGTAACCATTTTTAGTACCAAATTGGAGAGAATTTGATGGCGTTCCAATGCAAGGACTTTTACTTGGGTATCACAGCCCTGCTTTCCAACTGAACCTTCAATGGTAGTAAAAAGCATTTGGTATTGGCTTCCAACCACCCTATTACTACCCCCATTGTATCCCCAGAGTACAGTCCACTTACTTTGTGATTTAGACCTTCATGTCTAATGGTTGTCGTCTGTCTGATCCTGATCTGTC
Source organism: Cryptoblepharus egeriae (assembly GCA_030015325.1). Lineage (NCBI taxonomy): Eukaryota > Metazoa > Chordata > Lepidosauria > Squamata > Scincidae > Cryptoblepharus > Cryptoblepharus egeriae. The sequence continues at coordinate 5,188,889 of JAREYC010000014.1, forward strand.
ATTGCCTGCTTTCAGGACAGATGTACAGAAAGACTCCAGGAGTCCAGGAAGTTTTACACAAGTCTTGATGCAACTGAATTTCCTGTTAATCTTGGCTCTTTATTGTTTTTCTTGGCGGAAGCAGACTTTCTAAGAAGTCTTGCACAATCAGTATGGTAAGGGTGGCACAATCATGTGTTGCCTTTTATACTAAGGCCATTAAGGCCAAAGACCATTATAAACCTAATCAGGAGGGAGTTGGCAACCCCAAATAGGGTTGTTCCAGTTGCTTCAGGTAGCAGATTGGTAGGGGCGGTATCCATCTCTATCCTTAACCCACGACTCCGCATTATCCACCCATTCCCTGAATTGGAAGAGGGGGAGGATTGGGTTGAAACAAGAGGAGAATTCTCATAATACTGGGAATGCTTTGGAAAGTGGGCAAAACTGAGGTTGATACATCAATGGGGGGCATCAATCAAAGTTAGGGGTCTCCAAACGTTTTTAGGAGGGCCACGTCGTCCCTCCAACACTGCCCAGGGGCCAGAAAATTAATTTACATTTCAATTTTGAAAAAATTTGAATAAATTTACATGCAAGAATGTATTGGAGTGGATAATAAGTCTTGCCCAAGGACTGGAGAAGGCTACATTGAGGCTTGCCAAGGGCTGCATCTGGTCCCTGGGCAGGGGTATGGAGACTATGGCATCAGGGGTATGATCTAATGCATCAGGAGGTCTGATTGACATGTACATCCAAAAGACACAATAATGGTCACCATGTATTGTTAGTTCTTTGAATGAAAAGGATTTTCTAAAGAAGCACCACTTCCAGTCTAATCAGACCACGAATTAAAAGTTCTGCCTGCAGTGCTACACTTAACCCCCAGGGAGAACTAGATGCTACCAAATGGATGGTTTAGAAGGCTAAAGGATGATCACACACAGAGATGCTGCTGTGTGTGGTCAGCACAATCTCTCTCTTGGGAGAGTGACTAGTACTACTCAATGAAAAAGTGTGAGGTCCTGGCTATGGAAGCACTACCCTGATCTTTCTTCTGGGAATTCAGAGTGTTGTTTCATCTTGGAATTCAGACCTTGTAGACCCCAATAATGTGTAAGGGGTTCAAAGCAGACAAATTGGACTTGCTATGTATTAGAATCATAGAGTTGGAAGGGATCCAGTTGATCATCTAGTGGCAGGAAATCCTCATCTTGTGGGGACCAGGTCTTGAACCCTGGCCTGCTGGTTAACAGGCACGGTGTCTTAACCATTTGTGCCATTATTCATTCCCTTGTTTTTGAGCCGTTCAACCAGTTGATTTTCAGAGCCTGTGGAATTGATCCCCTAAACACTGTGAGTTTGGAAAGCATCACATTCAACCATCAATTGATATGGGATTCTGGGGAAACATAGCAGGGCAAAGTGTCCCGTCACATACTCACCGGGCATACATCAAAAGCAACACAACAAATATTTTATTCAGCTCAGGAACATGAAGTTCAAACAGACATCTTTTATTAAGGAACACTTTTATAAGGTCTTTCATAAGACTGAGCATTATCTCCTTAGCAACATCACCCGAGACACACATAGTGAGACTCCAGTTCAACCCCGTATCGCATGGTGGTGATACGGTAATAAGTGTAGAGTCATGAAACCAATTTCAGAAAATCAATGGGGAAAAGAAATCTATCTACAGTGTTCATTTAAGCACTTAAACCAAAGAGTATAAAGAGCATGACGTGTGTGAGTTAAATCTATGGGTATGCATGCTTGCTCACCCATTTTCATCTGTTGTCTTATTCATACAGGCAGTCTAAAACAGTTTTATTTTTCATTAATAGCAGTGGTATGCTAAACAATAAGATGGCAACTTGATCCAACAGAAATGAACATTACATTGAATTGCTGTGTGGGCAAAATGGCTTTAAAGTGCAGGGGGAAAGCACAACAAGGAACCATTAAGCATTTGCTTACTTGTGAGTAAGCAAACTCATGTAGCTCAGTTTTGCTTTTATCAGGATTCAATGCATTTAACACAGCGATTTTCAACCAGTCTGCCGTGGTATGCTACAAGTGGTCCACAAGTGTGCCATGGGGGTTTGGAAAATTTATTTATTAGATAATATCATTTATTAATAGAGCCTATTAATGTCTAATAATGCCTATTAATAGGGTCTATTAATAGGATGTGAACCCTCCACCAGCAACAAGGTGTGTCATGGTGACAAAAGACTAACCCCCAAATACAGAGTAACTACACAGTAACTATGGGACTTTACGTGCACCTGTAGTTACTGCACCACCTGGTGAAAACCTATGGGAAATTCATATTGGAATCCAGAGTAAGTTGTTCTTACACCGGAGCAAGGACTCTCCCAAGTTACTCTGGATTTTGCCCTAAAGGTGTGCTTTGACAATTTTAGTGCCTTGTCAGTGTTCCATGAGATGGAAAAGATTGAAAATCACAGATTTACCAGCTTGGAGGGGGAACTTTCATTCATTAGATTGGGACAATTTTGGTTTTTTGGTCTGCCCTTTCCAATGGACCAAGGCACAGCTGCCTACTCATGAGTAAATGCACATTGTGGCTCAGTTTCACTGTCCATAGACCTCTATTAATTTTCCTTGGTAGCTTCTGGGCTGAGAAAGTGAGTGAGAGGATGGAATCAGGGGAAGTCAGATATTTTGGGACTCCATCTCCACCAAAAAGCTGACCTTGGTGTGTGTGGCGCCAGGTCTGCTGTCCTCGGTGAAGGCGTTCACAAGGGCAGAGAAGAGGGAGCATCTCAGCTTCTCCTTGAAATCAAGTCCCATGAAGACGTACAGGATGGGGTTGAGACAGCTATTGAAGTAAGCCAAACTGGACGTCAGGTGGATGCCAATCCATGTCTTCAACTGCAGGTCAGGATCCTCGACTGCTTTTGTCTCCAGGAATAAAAGGATGTGATGGGGAACCCAACAAACAAAAAAGGCCACAATCACAGCAGTGATGACCTTGAACGGCCTGTTTGATGGGGACAACCTGCTCCTCCGAAGTCTCAATACAACTGCAGCGTATGAAAAAATGATGACACCAAAGGGGATGACAAAGGAAAAAACAAACCGGAAGGTAACCAGAATGCAATGAATGATCTTTCTTTTCTCTGATTCCCTATGAAAATTTAAATAGCACACCGTCTTGGTTTTATTGTAGCTTTGCACATCCCTTATTCCCCTAAAGTGGATATTTGGAGAACACAACACCAAAGCCAGGATCCAGACACCCAAAACCACAAATGACGCCAGCCGGGGTGTCCGGTGATTCTGAGCCCAGACTGGGCATCTCACAGAAATGCATCGGTCCATGCTGATGACCATCAGGAGGTAAACACTGGCATAGAGGTTGAGGAGATCTACGAGGCTGATGAGCTTGCACATGACCAGACCAAAGGGCCAGTGGTAGCCCAGAGCTAAATAAGCGATGTTGAATATCAGGAAGAAGACGAAGGTGAAGTCAGCAATGGCCAGGTTCAGAATCCAGATAGTGTTGACTGTCTTCTTCATTTGGAAGCCGGTGATGAAAATTACCCACCCATTTCCCATAACGCCCATAAGTAATATAAGGCTATAGATGACTATGGAGACAATGCGCATCTTTTCTTCCAAGGTCTCCTTGAGTGCCATCTGGGATGAATAGTCCCTGTCATCATACACAAAAATATCCTCTTCTGCTTCGTAAGCGTTGTTGTAAGCCACCGCAAAATATGCCGGCACCGTTGTGTTGGCCATTGGAGAAGATTCTTTTCCTTCTCAGCTTCTTTCTTTTTGGGGTGGTGAAAATAACACAATCAGAACAGAAAGTGAAAACTGGGAGATAACCCACCCAACAGCTTGTCACCCATTTTCTCTACAGCCACAAATTTACAAAATCAATTTTACTTAAGTGACTATGGGTGCAATCCAGAGTAACTACGGGGAGTGCTTGCTCCAGTGTAAGAACAAATTACTCTGGATTGCAATATGCATTTCCCATAGGTTTTCACTAGGTGGTGCAGTAACTACGGGTACACGTAATGTCTCTTATGTGCTCCCGTAGTTACTCTGGATTGCAGGGAAAATAAAAAGTGGGCCCTTTTTTGTTAAAGAATCTTTGCTGGGGTGAAGAAGAACCATCATTCTCCCCCTGCTACATATAAGAAGAGAATCACTTGAAAAGGTGCCTCTTTACCCAGATAGCAGGGGTAGCCCTACGATCCAGAGTAACTACGGGAGCATGTAAGAAACATTTACGCCAACGTAGTTACAGCACCATCTAGTGAAAACCTATGGGAAATTCATATTGCAATCCAGAGTAAATTGTTCTTACACCAGAGCAAGGACTTCCCATAGTTACTCTGAATTGCGCCCTAAGTGTATGATAATACGGGGGCATGAGAGCTGCACTCATAGTAACACCTTATTTGTTTCATGCTATATCTTCTTAACTACACCTCAATGGCCATAAATGATAACACAGTTCCTTATGTAACAAAAAGTGGATTTTGTTAACTGACCTATGAGAGTGATTGTTCTAACCGAATCCACTTTTTGTTACATAAGGCAGTTGTGTTTCCATTTATGGTTAAGTAGCCATAACTTTTGATAGAATACGGATATTTCAGTGTGCTTTGTTTTATTGTATTTTTCATTAAATTATTTTTCCACTGATACAAAACACGATGGTATAATTTGTACTTACCAAAGTTTTTTATCATTTTGGCTGCCAGTGTCAATCTGAGCATGTTGCCCCCCCCCCCCCCCCAAATCTTGTTGCACAGTGCATCTGTTACCCCCTGCACCTTCTTTGTTATGCCACTCTCTGCACCTACTCAATCCCAGTGGCCATAAAAGCACAGCTAGAATGAACCAAGAAGGGGCTGAAGGCAAATGCAAGGACACGGAGTGATCATTAACACCCTATCCCCAACAGCTTCCAGGAATGAGTAACATAAAACATGGGGTGAATGATGCCCAAATGACTCCACACACACAAATACACAAAACACAAATATGCCACAGAACCACACACCCTCCTATAGCCACAGATAGCAAGGTGGCAAGTTCAGTAAGCTAAAAATCACAGAGACATCTTTGATGTCAGCAGGTGAGAAACAGGATCAGGCAGAAACCTAACAGATGTCGCTTCAGGTGACAGCTTGTCCTTCCCAACCTTGGTGTACTTACTCTTTAGAGAGAAGATGCTTGTGGTATCTCAGGCTCCTTTGCACAATTTTTGCAAGATGCAGCCGAGTTAAGCAGGAGTCACCGGAAATCATTTGGTGAAGTACATCGGAGAAGAGTTCTGGTTCTACTTTTGGTTCCAGCTCCTAATAATAGCTGTCTGAAAATTCAGCCTCTGGCTGAATTCTCCATGGCTGCAATTCACCTCCATGGAAAGATTTAAAAAGATACTTTTATAAAAGCTTGGTTTTGTCATGCAGGTGTTGAAATCACAGGAAAAAGAAGTGTGCATCCAGCACAAAGTGCCCACCCATTCATTCATTCATTCATTCATTCATTCATTCATTCATTCATTCATTTAATAGATAGATAGATAGATAGATAGATAGATAGATAGATAGATAGATAGATAGATAGATAGATAGATAGATAGATAGATAAAAGATGCCACTTGATGACTTTCTGGGTTTATTCTCCTCAGCCCCACTTCCACTGACATACCATTGATATCGAGGTCCCCTTGAATTCTTTTAACAAGGTAAAAAAAGCATCAAAATCCAATTTCCTACCGTCGCACTGTTAAATATTAATACATTAATTCAATTGGATTCCATTATTCACCCCATCTAGTGGCTGAACACCATATATCATCTGTACAAATGCATTCCAGAGTGACAAGAGAGGAACAGGACATCTGGAATTGGGTCTTGATGTCTTTATGATTTCGTATCAACTGATTTATTAATCCACTAGCGAAAAGTGTACCTGCGTTGCGGGAGTAAAATTCCCCCATATGCCATCCCCCATATGCATCAAACCCCATGCGCAACTTCCCCCCATGCGCAACGTCCCCCCATGCACAACTTCCCCCCATGCACATGAACCCCCATGCGCAACTTCCCCCAAGCGCATCAACCCCCATGTGCATCAACTCCCCATGCGCAACTTCCCCCATGCGCATCAACCCTCATGAGCAACTTCCCCATGAGCATCAACCCCCCAACCCCCCATATGCAACTTCCCCCCATGCACATCAACCCCCATGTGCATCAACCCCCATGCTTATCAACCCCCATGTGCAACTTTCCCCATGCGCTTCGACCCCCCATGCACAACTTTCTCCCATGCGCAAATTTCTCCATGCGCATCAACGCCCCATGCGCAACTTCCCCCAAGTGCATCAACCCCTATGCGCATCAACCCCCATGCGCAACTTTCCCCATGCGATTCGACCTCCCATGCACAAATTCCTCCCATGTGCAACTTCCTGCATGTGCATCAACCCCCATGCAGAACTTCCCCCATGCGCATCAAACCCCATGTGCATCAACCCTCATGCACAACATTCCCCATGCGCCTCAACCCCCCATGCGCAACTTCCCCATGTGCATCAATCCCCATGCACAACATCCCCCTGAGCATCAACCCCCATGTGCAAATTTCCGCATGCGCATGATCCCCCATGCACATCAACCCCATGCGCAACTTCCCCCATGCGCATCAACCCTCATGAGCAACTTCCCCATGAGCATCAACCCCCCAACCCCCCATATGCAACTTCCCCCCATGCGCAACATCCCCCATGTGCAACTTCCCCCATATGCATCAACCCCCCATGCGCCACTCCAGCGCGCGCGCTGTGCGTCTACCCCAGCTGGAGGAGATGCAGGGCAGTCACTGCACAAGCGCCAACGTTGGTGCTTGCGCAGTGTGCATTAGGGAAAAGATGGCTGCCGGCGCGAACCAGTCCGCCGTCTTTTTGACTTTCCCTGCTGCTGGCAAAAGATCTGGTTCTGGCGAGTAGGCCCGAACCGGCATCTGCCCACCCCAGTTGGGCCTCTTTATCTGTGGTGGGGAGGGTTGACCGAGAACTCCTAGTCTATATATATAAAAGAGAAAAGTCACTGACTGACTCACTGACTAACTGACTGACTGACTGACTCACTCACTCACTCATCACCACCCTGCCAAAACCGCTTGGCCTAGAAGTATGAAGTTTGGGGTGGGTGTTCCTTCCGTGACTGAGGGGTGCACTAAGAACCGGTTTTCGGAAATTCCAACCGGAAGGGGGTGAAAAGGGGCGCAACGCGTTTTCCTCCCTATACTTCGCATTGAGAATTGCTGACTCAGCAACATTCTGCCCCAACTGCTGGGCCTGAAGCATGGAATTCTGGGAGTTCCTTCTGTCACCTGAACACCCACCAAGAACCATCTGGAGACATTTAACCCTTCAGGGGCTGAAAAGGGGGCAACGTGTTTCTGTCCTATACTTAACATGGGAGACTGAACAACATCCAGCCAATATGGTGCTCAGTGCCTGGTGCACTGGGGGGACGTTGTTAGGAGGAATAAGTTTCACTGTGGAGGATGCTGCGCATGGAGGGTTGGAGCACATGAGCGGTTGGTGCTCATGGGGGAAGTTGCGCATGGAGTTGATGTGCAGGGGGAAGTTGTGCATGGGGGTTGATGCGCATGGGGATTGATGCACATGTGGGGAAGTTGCGCATGGGGGTTGATGCGCATGGGGGATGATGCGCATGTGGTAAGTTGCACATGAGGGGTTGATACCCATGGGGGAAGTTGTGCATGGGGGGTTGATGCGCATGGGGGATGATGCGCATGTGGGAAGTTGCACATGGGGGTTGATATGCATGGGGAAGTTGAGCATGGGGGGTTGATGCGCATGGGGGAAGTTGTGCATGGGGAAGTTGTGCATGGGGTTGATGCGCATGGGGGTTGATGCACATGGTGGATGATGCGCATGCGGGAAGTTGCACATGGGGGTTGATGTGCATGGGGGTTGTTGCACATGGGGGGTTGATGCGCATGGGGAAGTTGTGCATGAGGAATTGATGCGCATGGGGGAAGTTGCGCATGGGGAAGTTGCGCATGGGGGTTGATGCACATGGGGGTTGTTGCGCATGGGGGTTATTGTGCATGGGAGGAAGTTGCATATGGGGGAAGTAGCACATGTGGTGTTGATGCACATGGGGGAAGTTGCGCATGGGTTAAGTTGCGCATGGGTTAAGTTGTGCATGGGGGTTGATGCGCATGGGGAAGTTGTGCGTGGGGGTTGATGCGCATGGGGGAAGTTGCGCATGGGAGGTTGATGCGCATGGGGGATGATGCGCATGGGGGAAGTTGCACATGGAGGAAGTTGTGCATGTGGGGAAGTTGCGCATGTGGGGTTGATGCGCATGGGGGAAGTTGCACATGGGGGGAACTCATGTTCTCATTCCATCAAACATGAGAACATAAGAAGAGCCTTGCTGGATCAGGATAAAAGCCCATATAATCTATATGCGTGTATCTTACTGCAACCCACCAGATGCCCCTGGAAAGTCCACAAGTGGAGTACCAATGCAATTGTGACTAACAATGTGTACTCCGAGGTAGCCTGTCCCTGAAAGTGAAGGTTCTACCATGACTAAGAGCTAGAACTGCAAATAAGGAAATGGCATCTGTGCCATGTACTCTTGAAACATTTCATTTCCTCATAATACAGTCTGTAAACAGGGAGTATCTTTCCCAGGCAGCCTGAAAGCAGAACCAGGCAACACAAACTACTGAAGACATCAGTTTCTGGATAAGCAGAGACAAGGGGAATTACTAGGTTTGTATCACCACCGTGATGGACCTCTTTCCATATCAGATCATACACAGGAAATTACAATATAGTGTGCACAGCCTAAATATAGTTGCATCACTGTGGCATGTGTGATCCCAAGTGGCATATATTTGTAGCATATGGCATCTCAAGTGGCACATAATTGATATTTATTTATTTATTTATTTCAATCAATCAATCAGTCAATCATATGGCTAGTACTTGGACTTATGGTAAATCAAATGTTAATGTCCAGTCCACACAGCCATATTTCTATAAAAGAGTATATATATTATATATACTGTATTTACTCGAATCTAACGCTCACCCTTTTCAGCCAAATTGAGGCTGCATTCCTAAAGACACTTTCCTGGGAGTAAGACACAATGAACAAAATGGGGCTTACTTTTGAGTAGACATAGTTAGGATTGTATGAATTATATTAGATGTACATCTGTATTAGAGTAAATGGGGTATTTTGTTTATAAGTATAGGGTGCACATTAAATCTAATGGAGCATTAGATCTGTGTAAATACAGTGTGTGTATATAAGAATATAATATATTTATATTCTTATATTCTTATATTTATATTCTTATATTCTTATATTCTTATATATATATATATATATATATATATATATATATATATATTCTTATAGTTTTTTTTAGGGCTGTGGGTGGCGCAAGCGGTTAAGGTGCTGTGCCTGTTAACCAGCAGGCCAGGGTTCGAGACCTGGGTCGGCCCCACAAGACAGGGTGAGCTCCTATCCTTAGCTCAGCTCTGCGACGCAGCTGGATCCAATTGTATTGGCTCTGCCTTTCCATTGGACTAATTCAGTGGCGTGGAGAGGGGGGATTTGCTGCTTGGGTAACAGCCTATCCTCCGTAACAATCCAACCCAGGCTTTCGTGCTTCGCATGCAGCGTATGCAGCGCTGAGCACGATACCATCGTTTTTCAAGACTGACGGAGGCCTGCTTATAGTTTTATGTTCTTATACGTTTAACGAAGTCATTATCAGGGGCAAACATTTGACCATCTATTTTATGGTAAACTAATCCAAGTTAGAAAAGGCATTTTTGGTTTGCTAAAAAATTCTAAATATTCTTAAATACAGCCAATTAATAACTTACCAAGCGCACATTTATCATGCATTCAGTAACACTTAACAGATAAACTCCATCTAAAGTTTCCTTATTAAATCAGATGAATTTGACTTCATGGTTCATATCCACAGTTGTTAGATCAAAGCAGATTTGAGCATTCACATTCAGAACAAGACCCTCTAAAAAGATTGCACTGATATAAGATAGAGCCAGTCTCTGTAAAGTCACCCGTTGTGGGGTCAGTTTGACCTGATTCCTGACAGAAGTAGCTAAATTACTGAAGTTTTTTTTTTAATGCCATAGAGCCTGGAGAAAATATTGGCTCACAACCTTCCAGCATCACACAAAATGTCACTGACCCCCTCCTTGTTCCCTTTCCTTAAAAAAAAAGAGGAAATGTGTAGGAAAATGCCAGGCTCACAATGGACCTTTGTAGGCAGAAGTGCTTATAGTGCTTGTCAGTTATCATTGGCTTTGTAGCGGAACTGTGAAACTCCTTGCCACAGGATTTGATGATGGTACCTGACTAGATGCCTTTCAAATGGGACTGGACAAATTGACCAAGGTAAAGTCCATCATGGGTTATAAGCCATAAAGGGTATGTGCAATGTTGGGATTCAAATAAATTAAGAACAGGTTCTATGTCCTAATAACCTAAATTAACAACAGGTTCTATGTCCCATTAGGAACCGGTTCTCAGAACCAGGCGCTCATTAGCAAAGCGTTCTATAGCCCCCTGAAGCCCACCACTGGGTATGTGCTGCCTCCTGGTGTTAGAAGTCGGTTGTCTCAGAAGGACAGATGCCAAGGAGTTAGACAACAGGATTCAGATCTCTTGTCAATCAGATCTCTCTCCCCAGAGGCATCTTGTAGGGTAAGAGGATGCTGAACTAGATATTCCTTTGGACATTCCTGTTATTTTACCTTTATGGAGAAAAACAATCTTCATTGTCCTCCGTTTCCTTGTGAGCAGGTAGCACGTAGTCCTCTGGTAATTTAATCAGGTGTAATAAATATGTGACCATTTGAAAATTTAATAATAAGTAATATTGTGTTGGAATGAACACCAGACCCTAGATTCGGTCACAACTAGCAGAGCAACCTACAGGAGATACCTTTATCTTTACTTTTAATACTGTGTTTAAAATAACCACATGATATATATGTTTTCTCACCTCTGTGGGTGGCATATATGCCTATTTTTAACTTGGGTTTTATTGTATTTTACTGTCTTCATATCGTTTAATTGTATTTTAATTGTATTTATTGTGAGCTAGTTTTAATGGTATTTTATTGTCGTTTGTTTTTAAGTGATTTTAATTTTATTTTTTATTGTTGTTTAGCCACCTTGGATTTCCTTTTGTTAATGATGAAAAGCGGGATTCAAATATAATAAATAAATAAATAAATAAATAAATTGATTAATTGATTAATTAATTAAGTTTTTAGCTTATATTTTGTCATGTCCTACATTTTGATGGGCCCTGTCCTCTTTTTTTTTGTTATGACATGTGATCATATGACTGGTAAAGCCATTTCAGTGGATTTCTATTTGCAGTTGTTGACATTCTTCAAAAATCCAAGCGACTTCTAGCCCATCTATTCAAAAGGTAGCAAAATGGAAAGGAAAACAAATCAGGCTCTGACTCAGCTTCCGACGCAAGGACAGGAGCAGCACTAGTCACGGCCGTCACAGTACATCTCAAGGTGCACAATGTTCTCACCCAGCAGCCACAATCCCAGGTGTGGCTTTGCTTCAGTCTGCTGGGGAAGGTAGTCCTGGATATGTGGAGTGAGATCCCTGGGGTCTAGCACAAGAGTGTGAAACATACGGCTTGTGGGCTGAATGTGGACCCAGGGGATTTCCTCATCTGGTCCCTGTGATAAGCATGCTCTCCCAGCACCACCGTCTCACATGCTGAACTGCAAACTGGTCAGAGTGGTCCTGCTGAAAGGATGGCCCATGTAATGACTGGGCTGAAAATTTGCACATATTTTCTTCTGTCCTTTGCAGCTGTTTAGAAAATAGGTTTTATGTAGGATGTGACAAAACTGAAGCTTAAAAACACTCATATACATTACTTTAGTTGCTTTAATATAATAATTATTAATATTATTATTAAATTTGAAACTACTACATATAAGGTGCAATCCTAACGTAGGCTGGCACAACTCATCCGTCTTCTTGTTCCTATTTTTTGTTCCCATTGTGGTGTAGGGAGGCAAGCACATGTCTGTGCACTGGCCTTGCCCCCTAGAAGTGGGATAGAAGTGCACTTTGTGACACCCCTGGGTCAGCACAGGATTTATGCCAGGATTTAGGCCAGCCTAACTGGAGATTAGGATTAGAGCCATAATTTATTACAAGAAACACCAGTCTACTCAGAAGCAAGTCCCATTGTCTTCAATGAGGCTCACTCCCAGCAAAGTGTTGATAGCTGCAATTGATTAATTAAGAATCCTTAATCCTCTCACAAGGAAAAGGAGGAAAATAAAAAAAAATTCAAAAAAGAGAGGACATCCTATACATAGAAGACAATATGGTCACCCTGACACTGAGACAGGCATCATGTGCCCATCACCACTGCTGGCTCTTCTTTCTTACACCTGTGCGCATGCTGGTGACATTCTGTTGCTTTCCAAATAAATGGATTTTCAGGGAATCTGAAGTAGAAAAATAGTCAAGCATTAGCGGTAATAAAATGTATGGCTTTATAGGAGCAAAACATTCCCAACAGAATCACTTCTTTCCGCGCCAAGTGTCAGTGGGCTTGTTGAAACCTACCAGGGTTGGAATCAAAAGCGATTAGAGGCAAAGTGGCTGCAGACCCACCTCCTGCCCGCTTCTGCTTTCCAACCTTATTCTACACTAAACCCATTCCGTGGCCGGTGGATACGTTAAGGAGTTGGTTAAAAGCTCCAAAAGGAAACCAAATGGATGCTAATGGAACGGTAATGAGGACGGAGGAGACTTGCAGTGTAGCATTGCTTATAATACCTGGCTTTGAGAGTGCTATTCATGCTGTTGATTGTACCCAGAGATCCAAAATAGGGCTGGTGGAGGCAGTGGAGGACAAGAATATGATTCCTACTAGGTAAGGTCAGTGGTGAGTAGCACCCCCTTTCAAGACACTCTAGACCAGTGACCCCCCAAAATTTGGGCTCCAGGGACTTTGCTGGGGCAGGCAGGTGATGAGAAGGACATGGGGCTGGGATCAAGCACTTGTGCCAGATCCCAATCCTGGGGTTGCCGTAATTCTCTTCCACAAAAACAGAATAGGATCCTTTGTCTCATTTGCCAGTATGTGAACACAATCCCCCAAAACTTTGGAGTCCTATTTTAGGGGACATATGGCAACCCCATCCCAATCCCATTCCCAGACAGCTTGGCCTAGCCCTGGTTGACTTAGATTTGTGCAGTCGTTAGAGGTGACACAGGTAGCCCTTTGGGAGCTGTGGTGCCTCTCTCCAGGACAAGGCGAAAAGTTTCCCCTTGTTTCAGGGTGGTGCATGAACATCCCAAATTGTGCACTGGATATAGCACAGGCATACTGCCTGCTAGGGTTGCCATAATTCTCTTCCACAAAACTGGGACAGGACCCCCTGTCTAACTTGCCAGTATGTGAATGCAATCCCCCAAACTGGTACAGTCCCAGTTTTCCAGGACATATGGCAACCCTACTTCCAGCACAAGTTAGGATTGCACTGTAAAATTTTTAGGGCGCCCCACCAGTTTTTGTTCGACAACTGACAAGGCATATCACACAATTGATGCTATATAAATGCCTGGCCCTAAAGTCCACGGCACACCTGAGGATCATTCATTGCACACTGGTTCCAAATTGCAGGTCGAATGTTTCTTTCCTGTCTTCACACCAAGCACTTCACAGACATTTCAACTAAGTGGCACCACACCAGTGCATGTCACCCTCTCTTGGACATGTCAACCCCTCAGTTGCGCATGGGCAGGATGCTTCTGAAGGATGGGGTTGTGCATGCACACTGAAATCCAAAACCACTTGCCCTTTTTCATGTGCATGTGCATGCTACATGTTCCAAAGTGTTGTGCATGTGTCCTTCATTTAGGAACACACCTGCACACACCTCCGTGGCTCTGGGAGAGGACTGTCCCTCAGTGGGATGGGACGCCCGAGTGGGCTCTGGCTGCCAGGACGAGATTGCTGGTGGGTGATCAGTGTCAAACTTCTCTGGTGCATCACCCCAATCTGGTGCATCATCCAGTGTGGACCACACCAGCCACACCTCCCTAGAGACACCCCTGTTTCAATGACTCTTACAACAGCCCTGGAAGGTAGTAATAATAAAATAATAAAAACCATTATTTTAAATATTTATATCTATGCATTTATCCCATGGTTTCTCATCCCAATCTGGCAGCTGCTTTGTGAAAGAAAACCTATCCTGTTTTGGAAACCCCGAAATAAATGAACAAACTGTGCAAATGTATTGTTACAGTATTTATTTATGCATTCTTTATCCTATTTTTTGGCTCAGAAGAGGCCCTAAAGCAACAATGAAGACATGTCAGCCACCCACTGAGTTAGTGGCTGACCTGACACTCGAACCCGTGACCGCCACTTCCTGGCTCTGAGTCAGTTTCCATGTTCCACCAGGAAGAGAAAAAGAAGGAACATAAGATGAGTGGAAGTAAGTAGTGCATTCAGAGCAAGAGGTAGAAAGATACTCTTTGCTGTTACTCCAGGTCTGTTGAGTAACTGAGCATCTCTGTTGTTAGACCTGCTCACTCCCACTAGCTTCAGACCTGGTTTCTCTCTCCTTCCCACTGACACAGACATACAAGCGCACAAGCAAGGGAACAGCTAATCCGCTTCTCTCACACTTCCCATTGCTTTGCTGGAGAAATCACAGCTCCAGCAGTGCTACTTGGTCTGAATCCAGCCGTGTCAGCCACCCTGGGGGTCTGGGCAGGAACAGCCCTATATATTACCACCCAACAGATGGACATAAGGGAAGGATTCCAGACCCCAACAAGACAGCCCCTATAACCTGTTGGTTGGAGCAACAAGTCCTACACCAGCATCAAGGTAAGAGAACTTCGTTCTGATCTATTTTTTCCCCTCTTTGGTCCAACCTTCACATCATTCTTCTATCAATGCTATCAATGATTCTTCAATGATAGACAGTGATGATTTTAAAAATGATTTTAGATCTCCCCAGCCCCCCCCCCCCATGCATACATTGTCATATATGCTTAAAGAAAACTACAAAAAAATAGAAATGTATATATCTGTATTTCTTCTCTATCTCATCACCTATTAGTAACATAACCTGTTAGTGATGGGGAAGTGATAGTGTTAAAGGATTCACCCTAGGGATCTAGGGAATCAACTATTAATGATAGTGATTAGTGATTTTTCTGTTAGTTCATTTGTACCAGATGATGATGATGATGATGATGATGATGAACTTTGTAGCTCCTGATAGCCAGAATGGTAGAGTTTAGACATATATGATTTTCCACCTTTTCCATCTCATGGCTCAATGACAAGGCAATAAAGTTGTGAAGACACACCATCAGATTTTTTAACAAAGCACACACTATGTTGCTAGAGGAGGAGGGAGGGCTGGACTCACGCACCCCATTGCCCTAAATTCTTGGGGCACACCTCTGGACCATTCGCAGCAGACTAGTGCACCATGGTACAGAGGTTGAAAATGCCTCGGTTAGAGAATTGGACTTAGATGGTTTGAATCCCTCTTTGGGCATGAAACATCTTGGGTGAATTGGGACCACTCATCTCACACCTACATCACAGGGTTGTTGTTGTGAGGACAAAAGGATAAAAAGCTTGGTAAGCCTTCTTGGGTTATTTCATGCAAGCCACGGAGGTTCAACTGGTGTTGCTTTGAAATATTGGAGAAAATGGGATCATATTCTTTCTCCCAGCTGCTTAGGCTACAATCCCTTTGACATTTTTCTTGGAGTAAGTTCAATTGACTCTAATGGGCTTACTTCTGAATAGACATGCATAGGATTGGGCACTTGCCACCCTAGGGGTCATAGGGGAAGAAGGATCACAGCGTGTTCTCAGATCCCAATTAAAGCTCTGCCAGCATTGGCTGCGCATCCATTGGCACCAATAAATTGCCCCGGAAGCATCAGTCAGATGAAGACTGATGTGGTAGTGCAGCAAGTGGCAGGTGGTTCCATAGGATGCATCAGGTGACCATATGTCCCTTTTTCAGAACATGTCCTCTTTTAATGCTTGCATCCTGGAAAAAAATCTTCTTTGTTCTCCTTTTCCTTGTGAGCAGGCACCATGTTGCCTTCTTGTAATTAATAAATTATATGTAATAAATTATATGGAATAGTTTTAAAGTTAATAATAAGCAATGTAGTGTTTAAATTAATCAGGTGACAGTGTTAGCTTTTATTTTGTGATGAATCTTGTGTTTCCAACGTTTTGGGGGGACCTTGCCCTCTTTTTGGTTATGACATCTGGATGAACAGCTAGAGGACAGGACTGAGCAGAGCTCTACAGCCCATTTGTAGCCCAAGAGGCAGAGGTTCAACAGGTGCAGTTCCCTTCTTCAGAGGGCAGCTGAGATCCATAGTCCTGACATCTTAAAGCCCAAAAGTCAGGAGTTCAACAGGTGCAGTTCAATTTTGTGGAAGGCAGAACTGAGCAGAGAACCACAGTCCCGAAAACTTCCAGCCCTGAAGCCAGCAGGAGCTCAACAGGTGCAGTTCCTTACTGCAAAACTGAGCAGAAATCCATAGCCTTGACATCTCCCCACCCCCTGCAAGAGCCAGCAGGAGTTCAACAGATGCAGTTCCTTAGCGCAAAAAATCAGAAATCCACAGCCTTGACATCTTCCACCCCAAGAGCCAGCAGGAGTTCAAGAGGTGCAATTCCTTAGTGCAAAGAAGCAGAAATCCACAGCCTTGACATCTTGACACCCTTGACACCTGACAGCCTTGACATCTCACCCCAGGAGGCAGGAGTTCAACAGGTGCAGTTCCCGTTTGTAGAGAGCAGAACTGAGCAGAGAACCAAAGTCCTTGCATTTTGCATCCCAAGAGGCAGGAATTCAACAGGTACAAAAAACAGAACTTTGGACAATTGCATAATAGGCACCCAATCAACAGGTGCTGCTTTTCCAGGACAACATAAAGGTGCACCTATTGAATGACTTGGCCTGCATGCAATAGGTTTCAGGTGAGATTACAGAAGAATTGGCACCTGTTACCTAAGCGGTATCGAGGATGTATGCACACTGTGCATGTGGCTGTCAAACACCTCCAGTGGTTATCTTTCAGAGTGGTTACTCAGCAGCAGCTGCCCACACAGAGGGGTCTGAGGTCCAGCCGTCCCATACACAACATCTGACCCCAAAAGCGGTGCTGCCAACGCTTCCACCGCAGCCTTGTGTAACAGGACTGCGTCACTGAGATGAGATCATCTGCAGAGGGCAGGAGACAAGGCCAGACGGAAAAGTTTGTCTCAATACACTTGTCATCTGAAACAGCAGGTTTTGCAAGTACAGGCTTTCTGACGGTTCGTTTTCTGACAGTTCCACTCTTTCAACACTTTTATACCCAGGACTCATTCATTCAACACATGCTCCACTCTTTCAACCTCTCTCTGCTGGTCCAAAGGCTAAAATTGTCTTCCCAGATGTTGATTTGCATGAGACATGGTGATCAAATTGTGACTTTCTTCAGTAAATGACCATAATTCAGACATCTATCTACAAAATTTATCCCCATAAGATAAATACTTATAAATACTACATAAGGTAAATTAATAGCAAATTCATTGCCCACACATGCCTTTATTCATTTTACTGTAATTTGTTGTGTATGTTGGCTATGTGTTAATAAATGTGTGTTATTCAGGCTTTTGCAAGTGATCTCTCTCTCTCTCTCTCTCTCTCTCTCTCTCTCTCTCTCTCTCTCTCGTATTTATATAAAGGTTCACAAAGTGGTTTATAAAGAAAGTGAAAATAATGATTAACAGGTACCTATCCCAAAAGGGCTCTAAAATGATCACAACATTAGCTGATCACAACTTAGGTTTCAAGCCTAAATTGATGATGCCACATCCGGCTGTGACTGTGACATCATGTCCAGGTTGATGGCATCACTTCTGGGGTGTCCCGACAGATAATCGTTCTAAAAAAGTGGGTCGTCATGCGAAGAAGTTTGATAACCATTGGTTTGGAAATGAATTTAGACCAGGAAGGTTTATCGGGGTTCAAATCCTTGCTTAGCCGCAAAGCTTGGGTGAGCTAGGGCTTCTCTCTCTGCCTCACCTACATTGCAGGATTGTTGTGAGACCAAACGTTGGGGAGGAACAATGTCCATCTTACAGAGCTTCTTGGGGGAAAGGCAGTAAAACAAACAAAAAAATTATTTATCTGGGGTCCCAATGCTATTTTAACACAGAGCATGTGGGGGTTTCCAAGGTGTCCCCCAGAAGTGGTCTCGATATGGACTTCAGCTCAGCAAGGATGCTTGTCACAGGCATCCCCCGTTGTTTTGTGCCCATGGATCAAATGTGAACATGTCCCTGTGGTCCTCTTCATGGAAGCTCAAAGCCACGGCCTTGAGATGCCCACCCAACCTTCAAGGTCAGGCCACTTCTGTGCCCCAATTCTTGGCAGCAAAAGACTCCTTCGCAACTTCTCCGCTCCTGCAGCTTTTCAGTCGCTGATGTTCACCACCCTTCGGCTCTGAGTAATTTTCTAAGCCGCAGAGAGGATGATGCTGTAACCAGAGCAACTGAATTTGCCCTTGAATATTTTCCCCCATTTCAATTACAGTGAAAGAAAAATCTATTTGGTGGGGGGAGTGTGGAGATGGTGGGGGAGTTGAGTACAGAGTTTATGGGAACTTAGAAAAAAACCCAGGAGTCCCGGATCTTCAAACTGCTCCCATCTCTAGGAAGCTCAAAGGCTTGGATTACTTTCCCACTTGCATCTCCTTTCACTGGAATAAATGGAGTGGATTTCAAGAAGGGTAACGGGTGGCTGTAGATCAGTGGTTCTCAATCTTCCTAATGCCGTGACCCCTTTATAAGTTCCTCATGTTGTGGGGACCCCCCCCCCATAAAATTATTTTCGTTGCTACTTTATAACTGTAATTAATTGTAATTTTGCTATTGTTATGTAAATATCCGATATGCAGGATGTATTTTCATTGTTACAAATGAAATCCGTGTTCTATGCACACACTGAACACAATGGGATTTATTTCAGAGTAGGCATGCATAGGATTGGGCCCTGAGGCTGCAATCCTATCCACATTTACATGGGACTAAAGGCCCCCCTGACTAATGGGATTTATTTCAGAGTAGGCATGCATAGGATTGGGCCCTGAGGCTGCAATCCTATCCACATTTACATGGGACTAAAGGCCCCCCTGACTAATGGGATTTATTTCAGAGTAGGCATGCATAGGATTGGGCCCTGAGGCTGCAATCCTATCCACATTTACATGGGACTAAAGGCCCCCCTGACTAATGGGATTTATTTCAGAGTAGGCATGTATAGGATTGGGCCCTGAGGCTGCAATCCTATCCACATTTGCATGACTATAATGGGATTTATTTCAGAGTAGGCATGCATAAGATTGTGCCCTGAGGCTGTCAGCCCCAGTGTGCGCGCAGCTACAGCCGGAGGTCTGGCAAGCCTGACCAGGCCCCCTGCACCAGGGGTCTTTATGTGACCCCCAGGAAACTTCTAGGTGACCCCCCAAAGGGGTCCCAACCCCAACTTTGAGAAACGCTGTATAGATGGAGTTGGGGGACAGGGATGGAAGAATATCAGTGGTATTAACCCAAGAACCCAAGAACTGCCTGCAATTCTCTTTTCCAGTGATTTTCAACCCTTTTCATCTCATTGCACACCATCAATTTTCAGACAAGGCACACCGTGCTGATGGTGGGAAGTTCAGTTCCTTAATAATCCTATTAATAAATGATATTCATTTAATAAATTTGCCCAAATCCCACAGAATATTGATATTTATCTTCTCTTTCTTTCATTGACAAGGAGATGACCACAGTCCCAGCAGCCAACGATACCTCGTTCCCCTTGCTCCTTGGAGAAACTTCAGCTCACACTGCTGTGAAGGTCACCACCGGAGTGGTCTTCAGCATTATCTTCCTGGCGGGAGTGACTGGCAATGGTGTTGTGCTGTGGGTCACGGGTTGGAAGCTCCGTTGGACGTCTAACACAGTCTGGTTCTTCAACTTGGCCTTGGCCGACTTGGCGTCCACCTCCTTGATCTTCGTCACAGTGCTGAACCTGGCCCTGGATTTGCACTGGCCCTTCGGCTTGGTGGCTTGTAAGGTGGCCAACTGCCTTTTTGGGCTGAGTCTATGCAGTGGAGTGCTACTGCTCAGCTGCATCAGTGTGGACCGCTGCGTTCTTGTGGTAGCACCCGTTTGGTGTCAGAACTACCGCACTCCACGGCTGACGTGGATAGCTTGTGGGTTTCTTTGGCTCATCACCTTGGCCTTCTTTGTTCCCAGCTCCTACTTCTTCTCCGAAGTCTCATTGGAAATGAACAACCGGAGCTCATGCAACAACTTGGACATCTTTCACGACTGGCAAGAAGCTGAAGTCCTCACCATCTGCATCTTTCTGTACCAGTTCCTTCTCCCCTTGTTGGTCATCTCCATCTCCTATACCATCCTGGTGGTGACCATGCACAAGAAGAAGCTCAACAAGTCCAGCAGACCTTTGCTGGTGGTCACCAGAGTGATCTTCTGCTTTTTCCTCTGCTGGCTGCCCTACCATGCCCTGGCATTGGCTAGGATCTCTGTGGACATCGTTCCAGATGCTGTGCGCTTGGTGGCCATCCCTCTCTCCAAGTGTCTGGCCATGTTCAACAGCTGCATCAACCCACTGCTCTATGTCTTTGCAGGGCAGGAGTTCCAAGATGTGGTGAGAAGATCCCTGTTGCAGGTCTTCAGGTCAGCTTTTGAGGAAGTCCCGATTGCTGCCAATGTCTGAGAGGAACTATAGGAAGTATCCCAATGCTGGAGTCGGACTTGCTCCATTGTGTACTGAGCAGGTGCTGCCTTGCTGAGTCAAGGAGACAACCCAGTAGGCAGATCCATCATGTACACTGCTCCAAAAATATTGTGCCAACATTGGCTACATGCTGTGATTTTTGTTCATCATGAAAATTAGCCACTGTTGATACTTTATCCTGCTTCAGCTACTATAAAGATGAGATCAGGAAGTAGGTATGGACACCCACATATGTCATACCTGAACATCTTGCTCTCCTTCTCCTCTCTGGGATCCTGAAGTTGTCCACCTAAATTTTACCCACCCATTTTCAACACAATTTTTGTCAGCGAGAAACTTGATTTTCAGCGAACGCTGAGATTTACAAGCAACACTTTGTCAACATGCCCTGATGCAAACAATTCAAGGCTTTTGGGGGTGCGTGTGTGTGTTTTCCAGGAATGGCTCGTGATATCTCAATGCTTTGAACCCAATGCTCTGCATCGGTGGGTGGAAGGCTTTATCCCTGACACTCTCTTAGCCGCCCCATCTTCCTCTCTGCAGACTTGGCAGCTAAACATCACTCCAGCCTCATTGACTTCATTCCTGCCAGGAGAAATCTTGAACAGACTGCTGGATCTCCAATTCCTCCAAATGTGTTGCTTCTACAGGCTCGGTTTCAGATCATGAAGCTGGAACAGGAGATTTGGGGAATAAAGCTAGACCCTAAGGAATTATTAGGACCAGGTTTGGTATGCTTCACCCTACATTTTCTGTGCATGCAAAATATTCTCTAATTGGTTCAGCATTGCCAAACCCCCAACGTGGCTAGAGGATTTATTCTCCCTTGATTTATTTTTCACTTATATACACCACCAACTCCAAGGAGGTCAGGACAACACACTGGGTTCTCCTATTTTATATCCTCCATCACCCTGCAAGGTTCACAGTCACAAAGTTACAATTGGGATATTTATTGTGCCCTGACCAAGATAACTTAAAAACTCAACCTGATCAAGTCTAACCACTACACCACATTGCAGCACTGCACCTGGATTTTTAAAAATTATTTTAAAAGATGTGGAGGCTGCAATCCTAAACACACTTTCCTGGGAGTAAGCCCCATTGAATATAATGGGACTTACTTCTGAGTAGACAGGGTTAGGATTGCACCCTTAAAATAAATCCACCTTTAAATTTAAAGATTTAAAACTCACCTTTCCAGTCCTGGTAGTTTCAAGGTTTAATTGAAATGGTCCGTTGACGAGAAAGCCAACTGGGTTAAGTTTTAGGAGAAGACACAGTTGGATGGGAAGGAAACACACCTGGTTCTCCCACCATCAGCTGTTTTGAAATGCTGACTCTGCCTTAAAAAATTTAAGCTGTGACCCAGTACTAAAGGGCTCTGCCCCAAGTCCACTACACTTAGGTTGCAATCTTAGACTTTCCTGGGAGTAAGACCCATTGAACATAATGGGGACTACTTTTGAATACAGATGGTTAGGATTGTTCTCTAGCTATTAACCAAAATAACTTGTCTTTGGACTGTCATTGAAGTGTGCAGATCCTACACTCGATCTCATCCTTTACTCCAAAATCCAACCCTCCGGTTAGATTCTGTATATTGCACATTTTTCTGTTTATTGCAAATTTTTACTGCAAATGTTTGTCAGACTTTTTGCTTAGAGGATTTTTACAAGAGCCTTACATGATCCTTTAGGGTGTTGATAATACCAGAACCAGGTTTGGAGTGGGGAGAGACATCTAAGATAAATGCACAACTATGCGATGTGTGTGAACACTGTTTTTCAGTTTAAGCAGGTGCACGCATGTCATTGAGTCGGGTATCGTGGGATGCCAAGTCTCTTGTGTAGTTCATCTGTTGATTTGTAAGAGTGCCTCCAGGTTGCCTCCAGCAAAGCTCTGCTTATATACTTGTAAATAAAACCAATGATACAAAAACAACGCAACAAGCATCCAGTGTCGTCCTATCGAAACAGGAAATCAAGCCCAATTTCATCCCCCCGGGACCTGCAGAACACTAGGGGGAAAGGCAGGATGAGAGGAAGGATGCTGTAGTAGTTAGGAAGTTGGACTGAGATGTGGAAGATCCAGGTTCAAGAAGCTTCCTGGGGGAACTTGGGCCAATCACTTCCTTTCAGCCTCACCTACCTCGTAGGGTTGTTGTGAGGACAGCAGGAGGGGAGGAAGTAAATGTTTGTAAGCTGCTTTGGACATTGGGATGGGAAAGGCAGGATATAAATAAATACTGTAGCATTGATGAGACAACATTGGACATGACAGGTATTGAACATTTGTGCATTCACTGATGCTCATCCTTTCCATAAGAATGGCAAATATCTCCATATTCATATACTGCCTTTCTTGGTTATTGAGGCTGCAATCCTAAGCCCCAGTTAAGCCAGTTTAACACATGTCCTGTGCTAGCCTGGGGGTGTCACAAAAGTGTCATAAGGCAAGACATGCGCTAGTCTCCCTACATCACCAAGGGAATGGGAATACCACTGTGCTATGCTGGCCCAAATTAGGATTGCACCCTTCTGTTGACTTGGGAAGGCTAAGCATCATTTTCAGCTGGGATTTTAAGAGTATATTCCACAAATCACCGTATTCTCAGGTATCAGGTGTCGTCTTGGGTGTGGCTATCTCCTCTGTGTGTTATCATAAATCCATCCTGGACAGGTCAAGGTCTTTCTGTCTGGCTGGCCTTGGCGCATATTCCATGCTTCTCGCATGTGTGACTAATCAAAACTTGGCAGCCATCACTCTTGAAGGACTATGGTAGTGTGCTTGATGCTGCATGTGAAGCACGAAGGCCTAGGTAGATAGATATGGAGGATAGGTGACTAATCAGCTCAACAGCAACTCCACCCTGCCACACACCACATACTGCAGCTTGACAGAGCCTGGCATTCTGTCTCCCATCCTAAAACCCAACCACAGATTCTCCTGCGTAGCTCTTCAGGCAGTACCAGCAGTTCAACCTTCAGTCCATACCTCCCAGTAAGCCCCACGTGTCCCAAGCTGCCTCCAGAAACACAAGAACTGCAGTCGGTTACATTCTGTTTCCCATATTTTTTTTCCATTTCTGTTCATTTTGGCGGCTGAGAATAGGACAGCAAATTTCAGCCGCGTGTTCCACCAAAGAGGAACGTTTCAGGATCTCACCCCCGCATTTTAAATATCCAAATGCAAACTCAGGATCTCTTTAGAAAAACAGTTAAGGCATCAAAGATCAATGTTAAAGGGACGTTGGGGTCGTTAACTAAATCCTTTTTAAAAATGGAGATGTTTTTATTTATTGTTCTCGCATGTTGTTTTAACTGTTTTTAAATGTACGGAACTTTATTGGTGTTTTATGCATGTTGAAAGCCGCCTTGAGTCCCTAGGGAGAATGGCAGGGTAAAAATAAAGTTATTATTATTACTATTATTATTATAACCTGTTTCCAGAAATTGTACCATCGTTTTCAGCTTCGCTTTGGTCTCCGCTGAGAAACAAGATCTGCCTTCAATCTGAGGCTTAATAAAATCTGATTGGTTTATCCAAGTGCAAAGTATTAGCATAACTAAAAGCCCACACAACATGCTTAGATCTATACCACACGCTCTCCTAGAAATACCTTAAAACGGATCTGTTCACATATGTGACGGAAGATCAATGGAACCCAGTGGCAAGAAGATACTTCTCAATTGTCCCAGACTGTCAACCATCTCTGTCCTCCTCCAATTCCCTCACCTGGACCGGTTGCTTGGTTTAAATCTTAATTAATGTGCATTTCTGCAGGCAGCTGTCCATAAATTAAGCCCTGTTGCTTATTGCCAGTTACTTTCATTAGGACCAACAATGAGATTGGCACAATTTTAATTTTTTGTGTGGTTGTTTCCCCAAGCAACCTCTCAAAAGCATGACCAGAATACACAATGGAGACGGAATACAAGGTTTTCAGACGCAGAAACACCAGGGAACATTAGTTGCTATCAAAGCCCCAAAGCCAAAGGAGCAAATTTGTCTCCAGAACAGCTTTTGCTGCTTTCCCAGGAGATGCAAGACGCGGTGAATATTTACTAAAGCACACAGCTGGAGACTCAGAATGAGATGAGATTGCTTCGGAAACATACTCTGCAGGCTCTCCCCATCAGCCATTCAAGTCCTAACAAGATATGGAAGGGGGTGACGTTCCACTCGGTTCCCTCTCAACCCACTCCTTCAAAATACTACAGAAAGCAAGACCGCTCTTTGGACTCCATTGATGAGCTTTTCTTTCAAGTACTGGGAACAATTCCGTCTAGATGAGCAACTGAGCAAAATAATAAAAGGGAGAATCAAAGATAATTAAGTTGTCTGGCTGACATGTTGGAGGAAGCAAGTATTTATCTGGGTTTGATTAACTAGAAAAAGAGAGATCCTCAAGAATAGAGTTCTGCTGTGTATCAGATGAGATAGCTTTGATCAAAGCTTCAAACCTAGATGTAGACTTTGGCTTTGCCAACAGCTAGGACTCACTGGAAACTACATGGGACCCAGCATCCAAATACCAGTAGGAGAAAAGTTAACACCTCATTTCCCCACTACTTAGTGGTGGTGAATCAGCTCTTTCAAATCCAACTAGAACAGGGAAGGGGACAACAGAGCGAGCTCCAATTTTTAAGAGAAGTTGTGAATGGATGGGAGACTGAGGGAATCTACTGAAGATGGGGACAGAGGGTGTTGGCCAAAGTTGTCCCTCCAGAGCTCAAACCTCAAAAGATATCTTTTTCTAGGCCACTGAATCAATAGCACGGTACTGACCCTAACTAGGATTGCACATTTTTGCACAACCATTCTCAGGTTGATTCATATGGTTTCCCCCCTTTCTGTCTTTACAACAAGCCCGTGAGGTAGGCATGGCTGAGATCCAGTGATTGGCCCAAAGACACTATGGAGGCTTAATGGAAAAATGAGAATTATCTGGAACTGACTCCCAAGCCACCGACCATACCAACCTGTCTTTTAAGATGACAACAGCAGAACTGCTATGCCTCAACAACTCTGATCCAGACTTAGGATCAGCCGCCCACCCCCTCCAAATTGGGAAGGTTTCTAACACAATAGCCCACTGATGCCATTTCACTGTTGTGCTTATATTTTCACCCCTAAAACCGTCTCTTTAAAAGCTTCTACCCAAGGCTCATTGTCACAGCTCTTTTTTCCCTTCCAAGTGACAAAACACCCAACAACGATCGAGCATTTTTATTATCAGAGAGGAAAAAAAACAAGTCTCCACACAAAAAGAATCCAACTGTTTTAAAATGACATGCCACTAACAGAGGGATGTGTGTGTGAATGAGTGAATGTGTTTAGGTTAGCAGGAAGTTGTTCCAACACACACTTTTGCTTTTTCTGCCTTTGTGGTTTTTGCATTGAACAGCAGTAGGGAAAAAAAATTTAAAAGATAGAAGGGGCAGGCGGGAAGTGGATAAAACTTGAGGTGGGGGGCAGGAAAGAGGACTTTGTCCAATTGGCTTACAGTCACATGATAGAAACCAGAAGGTCCGCTGGGTTTGCACACCCCATAGGGTGATCCAATCATTACTAGAGACATTTCGTTTCCCATCTCATTCAAGTACCTCCTTCTTAAGTTCAACCAGGTTCAACTGGAAATTCAAGGTTTTTGGCCAGAGGTAGCAGATCCCCCACTTGAGGCCCAAAGAGTGGCTGTTTTACACACTGCTCTCCCCTTCCAGTAAACTTCCTTTCCATGGGGTCACTCTCCTACTACCAACAGGGTCCCTCCACCCTCCAAACAAACTGACACTGGAAGGAACAGCAGGACATATGCTGAACAGGCACATGCGCAGTAAAGCCTGCTCAATGAAATGCCACTATTTCAGGAAGTGGGTTTATCCATCCCCTAGAGGGTGCATGGACTCGGCGACATTCGAGCCCAAGTTCTAATAGGCCTCATCAGATCCATGGGTATTAAATAAAACAGTGAATGGAGGAACGCTGGCAAGAATTAGTGTTGTGTGTTGGGGAAATAACTGCAGAAGCAATTGGGGAAAAGGCCAATTAATACTCATGCGCAGTTCTATCGTGGGGCTCTATCGTGCAAACTGCAGCTGAATGGTTGGGGGGGTTGCAATAGCAGGCTCTAGCCTTTTCTTTGCCCCACCACACCATTAAAAAAGAAGAATTCACATTAAATCATGCCAAGTGTGAGTTTTCAAGGGTTGCTTTGCCAGGGCATAGTACAGGGAATGTTAGTTGCTGCCCCCTGGTGGACAAAAAAACAAACAGAATCTCTCTAGAAGACAGAATCGAGGGAGAGAATATTACAGCTGCCCAGGAAGGTTATGAGAACAGGGGAAAAAGAGCAGGAGGAAGAGATGGACTCCTGAAAATGAGGAGGGGGCAAGAGTCGGCTGTTGACCAATTCCTCCATGTGGATCCGAAGGGGAGGGGGAGGGACTGGTCATACACATGCAGGGAAAACTGGGGTCGGGTGGATAGGATCGGTCCAATAGCCTCCAAGTTGATGGAACAAACACAGCCAGGTCCTGGGGCTCAAGCCAGCGCCAACACTGTGCAGAGAGAAAAACCCAAAGGGTGAGGTTACAAACATGACTCCAAAGGTTTCCACAATCCCTTCTCCTGCAGACTGGAGTCCCTGCTGGCATATTAGAAGTTTCCTGTACACCAAAGGGAAATAAGAGCACCTGCTCCCAGAGCCAGACTGTCAACCGGAAGCAGTGCAAATCCTAAAAACAGAGCCCATACTGGAGGCAAAATCCTAAAAACAGAGCCCATATTGGAGGCATTAATTCTTTTCCACTCTGCTCCCTGGTCTCAGGTTGGCCCTATGGAACAGAGTCTGGAAGGACAACTTGCTTCCACCCACCACATCATTGCACAGGTAAGCGAAAGGATGGGAATGACCCAGGATTTGGAGAATCTTCCTTACGCATAGAGATTTTTTGGGAGCTTTTCATTTAAGAGGGATGAGATTCTGGCTGCAATCCTAAAGGCACTTTCCTGGGAGTAAGACCCATTGAACACAATGGGGTTTACTTTTGAGTAGACATGTTTAGAATTGTGCTCTTAACAAGTAATGCAAGAGGAGGCAGTCCCTCTTGATGACCCACTGTGTATAAAACCTACCCCTCCCTACTTACCAGACAGCGCCTCCTGGGCAAAGTATTTGACATCCACATCAGGGTCTTGTGTTAGTTTTTCCAGCACTGGCTTCACCTCATTCTGAAGGGTACTGTGGTGGGGAAAGGGGGGGGGGAGAAGATGAGCAGCAGGAAGTTAGAAAGAGAAAGCTACAGACTCAGTGCTGCCCTCTCCCTTCAGCTGAACCCTGTGGCCAAGGACGCAGCTCTTCACAGTGGGGTCCAGCCAAGCATACCTATTCTCCAAGATTGGTCCAATTTTCTGCAGAGACTTGGCCACGTTGAAGCGGACATTTGCGACAGCATCACCTGCCATTCGCAATACGGTGGGGAGCATGTGCTTGGTGGTGATGTCCTGACCACAGACTTCAGACAGTACCTGGGCAAGAAAAAGAGATCAGTGCTTGATCATGAGGCTTCAGAAATGAAACATTCTCACTGTAGCTTCCTTTCACCCACAGCCAATTTATGAAATTCCTTCTTTTGAAAGCAAAACTTACAACCCTTGATTGACTAAATGCATTCCTCCCAAGCTGCATTCCGAGAGAAAATATTCACCCATTATCACCTCTTCCCCTTCCCCCCCCCCCCCCAACTCACATTGATGCAGAAAAGTGTGGTCATGCGATGCAGATAGTTGGGGTCGTTGGACATGGCCAGCACCTTGGGGATGATCGTGGCATGGGCCCATTCCTTGCCAAACTTCTCCACCAGTTTCTTGAGATTGCTGGTAGCTGCCTCTCGGATAGCATAGACTTGGTGGTGAGGAAAAAAGAAGCCATTTGAATAAAACTCTGCAGATTAATATGGAAAATCTTCCCCGGTTCCACATGGAGTTGCCACAGATACTCTGTATGGTACTTGATGTTGCATTATGAAACACACCCCCTGCACACCCCCTAAGTGTGAATTGTATCCCCAGGGCAATAAGGTGGTCCTTCCTAAAGCTATCAGTATTCCCCAACTCTCTCTGAATTCATCTACCACAATGCTTCAACACACATACAATGACCAGCAACTTTGTGGGACACCCTTACTTGGGCAGATCATGCACAGCCATCTTCCTTTCCCATATAATCTGCCACTGAATTTCTCCTTCTTGCTTATTCCCAAAGACATACCCTCAATTCTTTTCAAATCCTAAAAACCAGCTAGCCATTGATGGCGCTCAATGGCAGAGCCCCATCGAGCAACCAAATAGACAGGCAGGAGTGGAATTGGAGACGCCCTCTCCTTGCTGAAGGCATGAAGACTGAATTATGTATCCCCACCTGGTAGAATAAGGCTGCAATCCTAAAGACACTTTCCTGTGAGTAAGACCTACTGAACACAATGGGGCTTACTTTTGAGTAGACATGCTTAGGATTGTGCTGAAAGGAGTCACAGACAGATAATACCACCCTCCCCGAGAGAGAACTTTATGTTCTCATACTATTCAATGGTCTCAAAACAACAAATATTGAAGTTTTGGCACTTTGGAAGAAAAACAAATGATGATTCAACAACTAAGAAAATGGTTTTTTAAAAGGCCAACCGTCAATGTACAATCACTTGCAGCCAGGAAAATCAGTTCCCCCCTTCACAAAATATAATTGCATCTGTGCCTCCAAGCTGCAATGAGTCACACCCCTTGCTGGAAAAGGGAGTTTACAGAACATCACCGTCCTTCCCACACCGTATGGGGTAAGCTTTGAAATACACTTTCAACACTGCAGACTGCTGGTTAGGTTGAAAAAACCTGGCAATGTCAAGGACTTTTTATTTTTTTGTTTTAAAAATTTATATCCCACCTTTCTCGGACCATAGACCGACGCAAAGACTTCAGGCACATTCAAACCAGCATTCAAACCAGTTCTCTGCCATGAAGCTATGGCCCCTCTCTTACAGACAGGGTGCATAAAACAGTTTGCCTCCTTCACCATCTCTCTATAGTTCTCCCCACCTCTGTTCAGTCTTTGGTAACATCCATCCCTGTGTTTCACACCAATCTCCATGTTTGTGTTCCTTTGCTCCTTTTGCTGATTAGACATCTAAGTTACTTATATAGAAAGGGTACATGCAGATGCAGTGAATGTAAAAATAATAATAAAGTAGACAAGTGATGATGCCAGAGCCTAATTCAGTTTCAACTCAAGAGGCTTACCGTGATCCACGAGCCATGCCATACAAAGAGAGTTCAGCTTCTCATCGAAGAATTCCACACCCTAGTATAAAGTGGAAAAAAGGAACCATTTGTCCAGGCTGATGTGACATCCATGATGATGACTAATTGTGGGACTCTTGTGTCGCGGGACTGGCAAGCAGAGAATGAAGGGTCCCAGGATATCGGCCAAGAAGTCAACACTCAAGTCTGTTTGTGACACCTCCAGATCCCACCGTGAAACAAGTTAACATCCCCCCAAGTCTTGAATCGCCTCCTTCAGCCCACGCCTGCTGACCCTGGAACTTTCCACATACTGTGTTCCCCAACACATCACGCTCGTTCGTTCATTGCCAAAGGAGCACTTACCAGCTGCCCAGCCAGCAGGGGCATGTATTCAATTATGGCCAAACGCACTCGCCACTTGGCGTCTTCTGCCAGCTCCACAATGGCCGGCAACAGGGACTGGGAGAGCTGCCGAATGCCAATCACTTCATTCACACAGTCCAAGTTGGAGATTATGTTGAGCCGGACTTCGGGGCACTGTAGAAAGGAAGAACAATTGGGGTCAGAGGAAAGACCCTTGAAAACCTACCAGTATAACTAGTATTTCTTAAATGTAGACACCTTCCTGCCTTGGTATAGGTAAGCCATTAACTAAAAATGCTACAAATGCCTTTTCCCTGAAAATCTCTATCCCAGAGCTGTTTTTAAGGAATCTTGTTGCAAGACATGCATCTCTCCCATTAAGGGAGAAGCCGCAAAAGGTTAGAATTACATTTAGTTTTGTGATGTGTAGCTGGCTAATACTAAAAATGTTTCTTGGTGCATTTGTGGACAAGGAACCAAAAAATCCTAAAATGTCACTTAGGAGATCAGGGCAGGAAAATGCTACATTGAGTCACTCCTGAAAAACAAGAATGAAACCCAGAACAGTACTAACGGAGTGGCTGTGGTTGGTATCTCTTCTGTATTTTAGACTGTGAGCCCTTTAGGGACAGGGAACTATATAATAATAATAATAATAATAATAATAATAATAATAATAATAATAATAATAATAATAATATCTTAATTGTCATTGTACATATACACAATGTACACATACAACAAAATTCACAAAAACACCCAGAGACCAGACATTACAACCCCCATAACACCCTCATCCAACAAAAAATCCCCCCCTAAAATACACAAGCATCCACATAACAGGCCAGGTAATACTGCCCAACAGCTCACTTATGATGGTCCTTAAATTCATTATTAAATGCAATTATAGCTATGGAATAAAAACTATTCAGAATACGTGTGGTCTGAGTTATAATTGTTCTGTAATTTACTGACATATTTCTCTGTGCGAACCACTTACTGAAAAGTGTTTTACAGTTTTTGTAAAGTGTTTTACTGTATTTCTTAATAACATCCAAACAATACAAAATAAAAGAGAACCAATTTACTTCATCTTTCAGCTGAGCCAGGAAAAGAGGCAGAAGGTGCTCTATGGTGTTATCTTTCCCCAAAATAGGAGAGAGGCCCATGATCACCGATGCCAGGGCCGATTTCACATGCTGGTTGGCATCTGACACCAGTTCCTAAAAGGCAAACGAAGCATTTTAGAACAAAATGAGACCAGCTAGACACAGGCAACCATCTCACTTCTCCCCATCCCTCTCATCACACATGCCCTACAATCCAGAGTAACTACAGGAGCACATAAGAGGCACTTACTCTGGATTGCTCTATGCATTTCCCATAGGTGGCACCCTAGCTATGTTGGCATTAAAGGTCCCATAGTTACTCTGGATTGTGCCCATAGCCATCTTTTCTCCCTGCAAGTGACCTTGTGGGTTTTCAAATCAAGAAGCAGGGTGCATAAAAATTAAAATATTTTAATGCATCAATGGGCAGAGAGAGGAATGGGCTTGTTGGCAACACAATGCTTCTGGATAGTACATCCATTCCAGCAAGATATTAATCTTTTGATTCATGAATCTTATGTATACATTAACACAATCAATATTCTGCAAGCACAAGCAGAAGGACTGGTTCCCAGAATCAGCTTCCAGAGGAACAACTGGATTCTTCTGTTACCACCAACACAACGAAGAGCATTGTAGCACATTTACAACCAGTCCCCTTATTTTGGCATAAGCTTTTACACACTGTAAACCATGGACTTGCTCAAGCCTCTCTCTCTCATTTCTGCTTCCAGAAAGAACACCCAGCTTGCTAACTACCCTTTCTTCAGCCATAAATTATTATAGGACTGAGCTTAAATGACCAAGAGCTGACACTCAAGACTGCAGAGATATCCTACTAACGTACCTTGATGCAGGGCAAGATCTGGGTCATGATGACGTTTTCACGGCAATCAGCAGACAGGTTCTCACAAAACTCTGTGATAGAGGAAATTATATCAAACTGAAGTCCATGAAGAATTAGGGTGCAATCCTAGACCAACTCATCAGTCTTCCTGTTCCCATGATGATGTAGATAGGCAAGCGCATGTCTGTACACTGGCCTAACCCTCCCCCAGGAGTGGTACACAGTGCTTTTTGACACCCACACATTCAGCACAGGACTTATGCCAGGGCTTAGGCCAACCTAACTGGAAGTGAGAATTGAAGCCTAACACCACAATCCAGAGTAACTATGGGAGCTCTTATGTTGACATAAGAAAAATTTACTCTGGATTGCTTTATGGATTTCCCATAGGTTTCCACTATGTTGTGCCGTAACTATGTAGACATAGATGTCTCTTAAGAGCTCCTGTAGCTACTCTGGATTGTGCAGTTAGTGTGTTTCTTGGACAGCAAGGACAAAGAAGGGGGTGTTCATCCTTCTGCTTAGAGTCCTCTTTGCTCCTCTGTTAAGTTTCCTAACCAACTGCAATGCCTGCAACTATCCCCACCCCCAGAACTATACCCATACAATAAATACTTTATTTCCTGACCCATTCAGCCAGGGTGGGAGGAGTGTATGCACATATACACAGCAATTGATGACTTTCAGTCCTCATTTAATTAGGCTTACAGAGCCTGATGTTAAGGAAGGTTAGAAAATAAGCACATGTCATTTTCAAACAGCTCCAAAGCTCAATGCATGAATTGAGAGTGCCATTAAATCCACCACCCACAGCGCCACTCCCAGGCATTTTACCATATGCATAATAAAGATATAAACTGAGTTTTAACCCTCACACTCGCCCAAATTCAAGGTGACAGGCAGACTCAACACACAGCATGCACGCAGTGCAACAATCGCACACAGTGAGAAAAACACATCCAGCCCCTACATCCAATGCATATTCAATTCTGTTATTCTGTTATTTCTCTGCTCCTCAGATCTCTGCTGTGTTCAAATTTAAGATCACAAGCCTGACTGGGACAGATTTGTGACCTCTTGTCCTCCATCAGTCATGACATTAGTAGATAAATACTTTCCAATTTTCAGGTTGAATATGAGAGCTACCTATATAGGGCTATCTATGTAGAATTTCAGGTAAGAGGGAAACACAGATGTGGGAGGATAAGCTCTGTGGATTAGTGGTTAAAGGCGCTGTGCCTGCCCATCTGAAGAATTTCAACAGTTCAAGACTCGAGTACTGCAAGGCTGGGTGAGCTCCCATCTTTAGCCCAGCTCCTGCTAACCTAGCAGTTCCAAAGCATGTAAATGCAAGTAGATAACTCAGTGGGAAAGTAACAGCATTCTGTGCACCTCAGCATATAATGCCGGCCACACAACCAAGGAAGTGCCTTTGGACATGGCTGGCTCTTCGGCTTAGAAACAGGGATGAGTACTGTCCCCAGTGTCAGTCACGCCTAGCAGGGCAACCTACAGGGTACACCTTTACCTAGATACTCAGGTAAGAGAGAAACATAGATATGGGAGGATAAGCTTTTGCAGGATAAGCTCTTATAGTGCTTTTAAAAGGTAAAAGTGTCCCTCACATGTTGCCCTTCTAGGCGTGACCAATTCTAGGGTGCAGTTCTCACCCCCATTTCTAGGTCCATAGAGCTAGTGTTGTCCAAAGAAGCCTCTATGGAGATGTGGCCCATGTGTGCACAGAACGCTGTTGCTTTTCCATAAAGGTGGTACCTATTTACTTATATTTGCATGCTCTCAACTGCTAGGTTGGCAGAAACTGGACTAAGGATGGGAGTTCACCCTGTCTTGGGTACAATCCCCCAAACTGGTCCAATTTGTCACCCTAAAGATATAGATCACTACTAAACCTACTTGGCACTTTTTCTGTCCCAATCAGACTCCTTTTCCATTGAATCACCACAAATTTCACAACCATGGAAGTGTGTGTGGAGACCCTCAGAGTCCCAGCAGGGCTCAGAAGACTGGCTTCCTAGTCTACTGCAACTGACCTTTGACTTTGTGAGAGGCAGCAGCCCGCACTTCAGCTTCACAGTCTTTCATAAGGTTCTGGAAGGCCGGGACCAAGTCAGTCTTTGTGATTTCTGGCCCAACCGCTTTCTGGAGCTATGGGGAAGAAAAGGAGTCACGTCCAATCAGGTTCAAAGCTCCCAAGCCTTTCAATCTCCATGCATGACAGAAACATATGAGCATTCATACTTACTTCTGTGAACTTGTCAGCCACCATGTAACGGACTCTCCAAGATTTGTCCTCCGCTGCTTGCCGTAGCGTTGGCATCACCAATGACTCCAGGTCCTCCTGGGGCAGGAGCTGGGCGATATTCACACATGCCTCCACCGCCAACAAGCGCACAGAGTCCTGTAGGACAAATGGGAAATGGTTACTCACACGTATTCATTACAGTACATTTCAAGCCCTTCAAGCTCTACTTCACCCTCAAACTGATTGTGCATCATACACACCTGCTCATCGGAGGCCAAGTTAGAGAACATGGGGATGATCTCACTCTTGACATGTTCCAGCTCCAAGACCTTGGCAAATTCACCCAGCTTGGAAGCTGCTGCTCGCCTCACCATTGGAGTGTCATCTGAGCACAAGTTCCGGAAATACCTGCAGGAGCAATAGCAGCCAGGTTAAGTCTCTATAATCATAATATTCACCCACTATGGATTAACCTGCAGGGCCCCCATCTTGACTACAAGATCTCACTCACTGTCGGAGTTCAGCTTTGACCGAACTGGAAACCCGGGGGTAACAGACGCTGAAGAGGCCACAGGCTGAGGTACGGGAGGTGAACCAGTCACCCCCTGCCAGGCGCTTCACCAGGGGCACAAAGTGGGCCTCCAAGTCCGATGGAGAGTGCTCATGGGAGATTGCACGCAGGGATTCAACCGCTTTGTCTCGCACCACGGTCTCCTCGACTGTGGCAAGGCTCTCAAGTGGAGGCTGCGGCACAAAAGAAGACAACACGTTATATCAGAGCAGTGTGGAGCCAGATGTAGTCCACACTGAGACTCAATGCAGCTCATAGCAAAACCCCTGAAGCGGCTCCATGGGCAAACCTTATAATCCTCTGTACCTGTCTTTAATAGACTCTTCTGTGTAAATTAATTTGAAAATTTTTTTGGCCCCTGACTCAGTGTCATAGAGATAATGTGGCCCTCCTGTCAAAAAAGTTTGAACACCCCCACTTTAACAAATATGCACTTGTTCATAAGTCTCTATGGAATCCAGACTTCTAATCCAGTCCTCCTATTTCTAGTTAAAAAGCAGAGAAATATCAACCACAACAGAAGAATAAATGGGATGAAAAGGAGTAAGAAGGGTAAATAAGGGTAAAGAGTGGTAAAGGGGCCCAGTTATTCACATGACCTACCAGCAGGCAGTGGACATATTCAGGACCCCCGACCAGAGCTGTGAAGGTTCCCAACTGTTCTGCCAGGGCGAGAAGTACTTCATCTTCATCATAGATGGTGTCTGCAGGAGAAAAGCATGCAAAGCATAGCCATAAATGGGGGAAGGGGTTTGCAACAAAACCTGCATGGTCAGGGAATTTAATTAATAGTCTATGGAAATTGAAAGAATCAGAGGGCTCACTGCTGTATAGCAATGTATGGTGGCTTTTGGACCGTATAAAACCTGATTTTTTAACCTCATTTCTTTTAATGAGCCCAGAAATTAGTACGCAACATGGATTCTAGCTAGAAAAATCTTTGCTCCAGAAGGTTGCACACACAATGTGGTACATACAATGCTATCTACCATATACTGCTTGAACCACGAAGGAGATGGTGGGATCATCTCTGCTGTTCTCTCCCCAACTCCTGTCATTTTATCCTTAAATTCCATGAGACAGATTAGGGAAAACATGTTATCAAGTCTGCCCACAGAAAGGAAGCATCAAGGTAGTTGGGAATTTGAATCTGTTTCCCTGGTTCTTGTTCCAACATGCTAACCTCTACACATGATGGCTTCTAAGTGCCTGTGGGGAATAGTTTACTTACAGCAATCTCTATTAGTCAAATATTCTCTGTTCTTTGACGTGTTTCTAAGCAGGGGTGGGAGTGCCTCAACTGCTTTACAAAGTGGAACCTTTGGCCAGACCTTTTAGTACAAAATGCGCACATGTTCAATTCTGGCGAGACTATTCTTCAGCCTAATGCAGAGAGTTATTTAGCGCACTGCGGGGCTCTCAAGTAGAACCGTATGCTCACATTACATCTCTCAAAAGTGGAATTACTCAAGGCTTGGCAAAAAGGTTGAAGGCAAGGTGTTGTCCAAGTTGCAATTCAAATACAACAGTCAGCTCTGGGCTGGTGCAGGACCTCTTGGCACTGAAGGCACTATGCCAAATTCTCACCTCGCGGCTTAGCCAGGTCAGGTCAAAATCTGCATGGTCAGAGAGTTGAATTAATAGTCTATGGAAATTGAAAGAACCAGAGGGCATCTGCACCAGTTGCTGCCTTCCCCGTACCTCTGAATTAGAAGAGTAAAAGGGGGAAAGAGCACAAGAGGAACCATGGAGGAAAGAAGGGCAGTGGGATTCAGTATTTCCAACATTCCAGATCAGATATTTTCAAATACAGTTAAGTTCTTGACTTAGGAGCATTCAAGATGTGAACTTTCATACATGTAAACATTCCTACTACACTACTTTTCATTTTTTTTCAAACTGGGGAAACCATGCATTGACATAAGTGGTGTTAGACTTATAAACATTTCCAAATGGAACTTGTGTGTACGTTGGGGACTTACTGTATAGGTTGAACCTCACCATCCCTGACATTTGGTTCCAGGAACCTCCCTGGATACCCATTTTCCACGCTATACAAAAGTAATTGTTTACCATGGTAATAAGGCAGGCAAGGAATCAATATAAGTCAATTTCCCTTTCAAGCGCTTAAAACAGAGTTTCAGCTCAGAAAAAGAAGCTTCATCTTACAAATTAATTCAGAAGAGATTATCACTTTTGTCTTCATGTGAAAATCGTATGTGAGAATCGTATGTGAGAAGGGAGGAGTCCTGAAACCAAAGCTGAACCCTTTCAGCGAATCAAATTGCCTGCCACTTGCAGGCAATTTTAATCCATTCACCTGCAGGCTGCTTTTAATCCATAAACTGCTACTTGATGATGTTTATCTTTTAATTTAAAGAGCCAACCTCATTTGTGCTGAGACAAAAATTGCTGATAAAAATGCTGAAAATTAGGTTCCATCTTTATTTTTCTTCACCTGGGATGCTAATCTCTATGGTCTTCCCTTGTGATTTCACTTCTGGGAGACACTTCCAGGTTCTGCGGCTCTGTTTCTAGGGCAATTATCTGTTGTAACAGGTTTTTTATCCCTCTCCTTGGTGGAGGAAAAGGAACAGAGAATTAGTTGCTATAAATGGTTGCCCTTTAAACAGATCTGCAGATACTGGAAGAGTTTTTCAGTGATTGTCAACTGCTGTTTTGCAAGACCCCACAGCCCATCCTGACTGTGGCTACTCTAACCCAGTGGCATAGCGAGAGGGGGCAAAGCAGTCACTCCCTGCCTGTGTAAGATGCACATCCTATTGGGAGCCATTACAGGCAGGGCGAGCCAAACGGAGCCATTCAGACCCAACGTGAAGCATTATCCCAAAAGAAAGAACTGAGACCCAGCTTTCAGTTTTGGGTTACCTGTGAGGAAAGGCAAGAGTTCACTTCGCGTCCTCTCAACCCCCAGGGCCAGCGCAATGGTAGAGAGTTTCTTGATGCTGTTCAGACGAAGCTGCATAAAGGAGAGAGAAATTAAGAAACCAATTTTTTTAAAAGACACAAAGCGGTGAAGAAAATATGCCTGTTTCAATTCTGCAAGTAGCTTTGCCGGAGCCCGACACCTCAGATAATTAGGTCTAATGAACCCCATTTGTGACACTCATGAGCCATTAGAACTAATTGTGTAATCTTTCGTTTTTACATAACGCAGCTAGAATGAGACCGCGCATCCCCTTTACATGGGCAAATTATGCAAAGAAACCCGACAACGCTGGTTTCATGCTGCCAAATTCAGCCACGTGATCCTGCAAGAAAATATCCATTTATGGGGTAAAAGGCCAGTCCTAGCAAGGTGGAATACAGAAAGAACTCTTAGGAACGCCTGGTTGCAAGTGTTCGGGAGAATAGCCTTGTAGTGGGAAAGAGAGACCAACTTCCTATATGAGTAGCCCAATTTAAACTTCCCTCTCTCTGCAGTAATGTACTTACAAGAAAAAAAAAGATGTGGACAAGTTCAATAGCATGCACCAGGGATTTCACCTAGACATGTCCTTCTATGGGCAAAATCCAGAGTAACTTTGGGGAGTCCTTGCTCCGGAGTTAGAACAAATTACTCTGGATTCCAATATAAATTTCCCATAGGTTTTCACTAGGTGGTGCAATAACTACAGGTGCACATAAAGTCTCTTATGTGCTCCCGTACGTACTCTGGATTTGGGGGTATGTCTTGGACTATATTCACCACCATTCCACCTACCCTTGATATGGAAAAGCTGGAAAGCCTCCAACAATCTCTAGGGTAATTAATGACAATATATAACTGACGTATGCTGCACCTGCACACTAGATGACACAGATGGCTCCTTGTAGAAGACCTCTGGCATTTTCTCTCTGTTAATCTACAATATTCCTCCAAATAAAACTCTAAGTTCCCAGTTGTCCAGTCACCCTGGTGGCTACAATTCCATGCTATTCTGTTGTGAGCATTACTCCAATATGCACTTCCTTGGAGATAAGTCTAACTGAACACAGTATGACTTAAAATGCATAGAATTGTGCTTCTTCTTCATTGTCCTTCTTTTCCTTTTAAGCAGGAAGCCTATAGCCTCCTTGAAATCAATAAATTATATATAATATTTTAATAATGCTTGTGTAACAGCCTATCCTCCATAACAATCCAACCCAGGCTTTCGTGCTTCGCATGCAGCGTATGAAGCACCAAGCACGATATCAGGCCCTACAATTCAGAGTAACTACGGGAGCACGTAAGAGACATTATGTGTACCCGTAGTTATTGCACCATCTAGTGAAAACCTATGGGAAATTCATATTGCAATCCAGAGCAAAATGTTCTTACACCGGAGCAAGGACTCCACGTAGTTTCTCTGGATTGCGCCCATAGTCTTCCAAGACTGACGGAGGCCTGCTTTTTTAATAATAATAACAACAATAATAACAATCATCATCATCATCATCATCAACTAGGGAAAAAATCAACTGGAAAACCAAAATGGAAAATCAGACTGGAAATCAGACAGATCAAGAGTTTGCGATCAGATGCAAGTAACTTAAAGAACATGAAGGAGAAAACACTGAGGAATGACAAAATCAAGCAATACCTGGTCAAAAAGTACTCGCTGAATACAAGGAAGACTGAAGAAGCCATGGAAATTGTGAGACAGCAGATAACAGCAACAGCCAGAAAAATCAAAAGATATGAAGCTAGAATCATCCAGTATAGACAAAATCAAATGTTCCAGTCAGATCAAAGGTGGTTCTACCAGGCGTTGAATCAGAAAGCAGATACAAAAGTAATAAAACCTGACAAAAATGCAACTACTCAACTCTGGAAAAACTTATGGGAAACCGAGAAAGATTACAACAGAGGTGCTGGGTGGAT
Source organism: Cryptoblepharus egeriae (assembly GCA_030015325.1). Classification (NCBI taxonomy): domain Eukaryota; kingdom Metazoa; phylum Chordata; class Lepidosauria; order Squamata; family Scincidae; genus Cryptoblepharus; species Cryptoblepharus egeriae. Next base: position 5,229,132 of record JAREYC010000014.1, read on the forward strand.
AAAAGAGTTTGAAGAACATTTCTCCAAGAACAAAATGGAACAGATGGAAATAACTGAAATGATCAGAGAGAGAGTGAAAAGCGTTAAAAACTGGACTTCACCTGGTCATGATCAGCTCCTGACTAGGAGTTCTGGCTCAAGTACTGGCTCAAGTACTTGACTAGCCTGCATGGAAAAATGGCTGAAGTACTGGCTGAAGTTCTGGCTCAAGTACCTGACTAGCCTGCATGGAAAAATGGCTGAACTACTTAATGAAATGCTACAGACAGGTAACATCAGCCAGTGGTTAACAACTGGAAGGACTCTACTAATACAGAAGGATCCAGCAAAAGGAAAAGCACCAGGAAACGTCAGGCCAATAATATGTCTACCCAGCATGTTCAAGCTGCTGACGGGCATCATAGCTGACAGGATTCAGGATTACTTGGAAGTAAATAACATCTTACCAGTGGAGCAGAAAGGCAATAAACGGAGAAGCAGAGGCACCAAAAATCAGCTCTTGATTGATAAAATGATACTGGAGAACTGTAAAAGCCGGAAAACCAATCTGCACATGGCTTGGATTGACTATAGAAAAGCCTTTGATTCACTGCCACACAGCTGGATCATAAAATGTCTGGAGTCTATCAGGGTCAACAAAAATCTTACAAATTTCATTGAAAATGCAATGAAACTCTGGAAGACAGAATTATTCGTAGCCAATGAAGGTTATGGACTTGCCAACATTAGACGGGGAATCTTCCAGGGGGACTCACTGTCCCCATTGCTGTTTGTCATCGCGATGATCCCTTTGTCAGTGATCCTACAGAAAGCGAATCTGGGTTACCAAACTGCCAAAAATTCACAGAAAATTTCACATCTATTGTACATGGGTGATTTGAAGCTCTATGGAAAGTCAGAAGCAGAAATCCAGTCACTCACCAATGCAGTCCGAGTCTTTAGTACCAACATCAACATGGAGTTTGGCCTGGACAAATGTGCCACAGTGGCAATAAAGAAAGGGAAGATCACGGAAAGCGATGGCATTGAAATGCCGAATGGCCAAACCATTAAATGCCACCAGCCTGAAGCCTACAAATATCTGGGCATACTGCAGCTGGACAATATCAAGCATGGGCATGTAAAAACTGTGGTCAGCAAAGAATACATACAAAGGGTTAGAAAAATTTTGAAGAGCAAATTGAATGGAGGCAACATTATAAAGGCTATAAATACCTGGGCCATACCTGTAGTTAGGTCTACTGCTGGCATTGTGAACTGGACACAGAAGGAACTATATGACTTGGACAGGAAAACAAGGAAATTAATGACCATTCACCATGCTTTACATCCACATAGTGATGTTGACAGGCTGTACCTGCCTAGAAGATCAGGGGGCAGAGGACTTTTGCAAGTGAAGCAGTCGGTGGAAGAAGAAAAACATGCCCTAGCAGATGATGTGCGAGAGAGCCAGGAATCTGCTCTGACTGAAGTCAGCAAGAGAAAGTTGTTGAAAGTGCAGCAGACCAACTATGAATACCGCAAAAGTGCAATTCAGGCTCAGACTGCCAGTTGGCAGAATAAAGTATTGCATGGCCAATTCCTTGCCAAGACTGAAGGAAAAGTGGATCAGGATAAGACCTGGTTGTGGCTCATGAGTGGAACACTGAAGAAGGAGACGGAGGCCTGATACTGGCTGCCCAAGAACAGGCAATCAGGACAAATGCCATCAAGGTCAGAATTGAAAAATCAGCCCATGACCCCAAATGCCGGCTCTGCAAAGAAGTGGATGAAACCATCGACCACATTCTAAGTGGCTGCAAAAAGATCGCGCAGACTCTGTTGCCCAGATGATCCACTGGAATCTATGCCAAAAGTATCATCTGCCAGTGGCAAAAAACTGGTGGGACCACAAGCCTGAAAAAGTGGTCGCAAATGAGCAGGTCAGGCTTCTGTGGGACTTCAGAATACAGACAGACAAGGTCTTGGAACCCAATACTCCAGATATCACCATCATAGCAGTCAGGTGTGGCTTGTTGACATCGCCATACCATGTGACAGCAGAATTGAGGAGAAACAACTGGAAAAGATCTCCCGCTACCAAGACCGAAGAATCGAATGACAGCGTATCTGGTGTAAGCCAGTGCAGGTGGTTCCAGTGGTAATTGGCACACTGGGTGCAGTGCCCAAAGACCTTGGCAGGCACCTGAAAACTATTGGCATTGACAAAATATCACTCTGCCAACTGCAGAAAGCCGCTCTTCTGGGATCAGCACGAATTATACGCCACTACATCACACAGTCCTAGACTCTTGGGAAGGGTCCGACTGGTGAAGTGAATGAAACCAGCACGAAATTGTTTGCTGTGCATTTATGGATAATAATAATAATAATAATAATAATAATAATAATAATAGATGTATTTAATTGGGCTGTGGGTGGCACAAGCGGTTAAGATGCTGTGCCTGTTAATCAGCAGGCCAGGGTTCGAGACTTGGGTCGGCCCCACAAGACAGGGTGAGCTCCTGTCCTTAGCCCAGCTCTGCGACGCCAGCTGGATCCAATCATATTGGCTCTGCCTTTCCATTGGACTAATTCAGTGGCGTGGAGAGGGGGGATTTGCTGCTTAGGTAAAAGCATATCCTCCATAACAATCCAACCCAGGCTTTCATGCTTCGCATGCAGCGTATGCAGCGTTGAGCACAATACCATAGGGCACAATCCAGAGTAACTACGGGGAGTCCTTGCTCCAGTGTAAGAAAAATTTGCTCTGGATTATAATATGAATTTCCCATAGCTTTTCACTAGGAGGTGCAGTAACTACGGGTGCACGTAATGTCTCTTACATGCTCCCGTAATTACTCTGGATTGTAGGGATAGTCTTTCAAGACTAATGGAGGCCTGCTTTAATGTATTTAATTAGCCACATGAAATGAATAAACTGTATTTACTCAAATCTATTTAGTAGGTTGAGAGTAACTGGACCTCATCACCCCAGCAATGTCTGTTGTTCTTTTGCATTTAAGTTTTTGAGCCCTATAGGGATAGGAACCTATTCACCCTTAATTTTTTCATTTTCTTGTAAACCGCTTTGTGAACTTTTCAGTTATCATAACGTGTATCTGGATGGCCCGATACATAATGGCTGAGAGCATCCTTATCATCAGTTCTGAACAGAATTACCCTTTTTGCATTTATACAGTAATTGTAAGCTCTTGGGAAGAAAATCTATAAGCTCATATAGCCTGTTTGTAATGGGATTTTATAGAGAAATTTTATATGTATGAGTTAAAAAGGTCTGGGACTTATTTTATCACAATGTATTTATTGTAAACCATATTCCTTATTTTAATTAGTTGTATACTGCTTTTCTTCTCATGCCAATAAAGGTTTACTCATTCACTTTTAATTGAAAAGCAGTGTATAAATAAGGTGCTTAGTATAAATAGTATATGCTGTATTTACTCGAATCATAACGATCACCTTTTTCAGCCGAATTTGGTCTCCAAAATCAGGGTGCACATTAGATTTGATAGTTAATTAGTTTTAATAAGGTTTTTTATTAGTCTGGCTACGTCTACTACGCAACTTTTTATTATAGTTTTAGGCTGCAATCCTATAGACACTTTCCTGGGAGTAAGACCTATTGAACACAATGGAGCTTACTTTTGAGTAGACATGGTTAGGATTGTGCTCTTAATCAGTGTTTCAATGTAGATGTTTTATGTTTATTGTTGTTAAGATGCCTGTTTTAAATGTTTTAATGAATTGGATTTTATTGTTGATGTTTTTATGAACTGTTTTTTGTAAGCCACCTTATGACCCTCTGGGAGAAAGGGGGGGGTATAAATAAAGTCTATTTTATTATTATTCCAGTGAGTATGGCGTTTTGATTATAATTCTAAGGTGTGCATTAAATTCGATGGTGCATTAGATTCAAGTAAATAAGGTGTTTTGATAGCAAGTATAGGATGCGTATTAGATTCTATAGCGCGATTCAAGTAAATACAGTACTTCGATTGTAAGTATAGGTGAACATTAGATTCGATGGCGCATTAGATTTGAATATAGTATTTTGATTATGGGTATAGGGTACGCATTAGATTCAATGGCACATTAGATTCAAGTAAATACTATATACATCTATATAAATACGTGCAGTCAAACAGGGAGCAACATCACTGTGACGCCAGAGCTCTTCCTTGCCTACATGGAAGTTAAATCCCATCGTGTTCAATGAGGCTTAGAGCACAATCCTAACCACGTCTACTAAAAAGTAACCCCCATTGTGTGCAATGGGTCTTACTCCCAGGAAAGTGTCTTTAGGATATGTTTTTAGCACAATCCTAACCATGCCTACTCAAAGTATCCCCCGTTGTGTTCAATGGGTCTTACTCCCAGGAAAGTGTCTTTAGGGTTGCATCCTTGTGAAGATACTGGCTACAGTCCTAAAGACACTTTCCTGGGAGTAAGACCCACTGAACACAATGGGGGTTACTTCTCAGTAGACATGTTTAGGATTGTGCTCTAATCCTAAAGACACTTTCCTGGGAGTAAAACCCATTGAACACAATGGGGGTTACTTCTGAGTAGACCTGGTTAAGATTGTGTTCTTACTCTCAGCCTGAGTGCAACCCGTCCCAAGACAATGCTGCGCAGCATTCATGACCCCCCCACTTTGAAAACCGTGCAACCTTGAGACGCACTTACATGCGAGTAGACCTGGCTGGACTCAAAAGGGGGCCCTCCATGGCAGGCACAGGTGGGGCTGCACTGCATGGCATCTTCCGTGCTCTAGGGAACCCCCATGGCGTACAGAGTGCCGGGGTGTGGTACGGAGCAGGGGCTGCGTGGGGAGGCCATGCACCCCCGGGTAACGGCAGGCTACACCCCCCGTGGCACCCCCAAGCCCAGCCCCCTCCCCATGGCAGCCCCCCTGCAATGAATGGGCCCCTCCCTTGCCCTGTTGCAAGGCTTGACCAAAGAACCAGGTGCAGCAGTGCCCCCAATGTGCAGCAGGGACACCCTGGCTCCTGATTGGCTGAGAGGACTCTACGTCATGAATGGGCCAGAGCTCTCAGCCAATCAGGAGCCGCCTCCGAACGTTCCATGGAACACTTTGGTCAAGGCAAGAACAACCAGGGTGCTGTCACAGCCTGAGAGGTCTCTCAGCCAATCACGTGAGGGCTTTCATAGCCCCCTCATGAGAGAGAGGGTCGAGGGATGAAAGCGGCCCTGCCATTGGCCCACCCCCTCATCCTCACTTTACCTCAGTGAAAGCCCTCTCAGCCAATCGCGTGAGGGCCTTCATAGCCCCCTCGTGAGGAAAAGGGTCGAGGGATGAAAGGGACCCTGCCATTGGCTCACACCCTCATACTCGCTTTACCTCAGTGAAGGCACTTCTCCACCAATCAGGAACGGCCTTTCATGGAGGGCAATAAGGTGCGCCACATGAAAGGACGACGCTGATTGGTCGCCGTGCCGGGAATCCGGTCTTAGGTCTCTGAGGGCCGAGCAGTCCCCCCCTCACCCCCCGCCACCACTGCGGTGTCCGCGGCCACGGAGCAGCACCTGAACGTCTTCATTCCGCAACTCATCGATCAGCACGGCGATAGGATAAAGCGAGTCATCTCCGTCGGCAGCCGCCATCTTAGCTCCCGGCTCGGCTTCTGAAGGGTGCGCGGGGTTCACGCTGACGCCTTGCAGGGGCGGGAGGGAGCTCATTGGCTGGCTTAGGTGTCACTCAAACGGTTCTGAAAGCTGAGTGGTTCGCTTTGTATAAGCACCGCCTTTGACTTGGAACGCCTACATGTCAATCATTGTTACCTTGATGCTCATTGGATGAGGTTTTGTCAGTCAAACTTTCTTGTGATTTCATTGGTCAAAGGAACACTCTCCCACCCCTTCTTGATTCCCATTGGCTCTATGATCTAAAGCCCCGCCTACCTCCGCACCTGATTGGTCAATTTTATAATCCGCTGCAGCCCAGGTTTCACATATTCCAAGCAATATAGTCCCGTCCCTACTTGCATGCTATTGGACGACTCCTGGCTTTCTCCTTGGAATTTGATTGGTTCAGGCCTTTTGATTGACAGTTCAGTATATAGAGTCTAATCACTGGCGTGGCCATTCCTTTCCTAACGCTTGGTCAACCTTGTGACGTCATCAGTTTATATGCTTATGACGTCATAATTCATTAATTCTGGATAAGATTTTTTAAAAATTAAATTTTTTATTATTTTTTTTAAATTGATTTTTGGCCTTTTATGGAAGGAAGCAGACTGGTTGATGATGATGATGATTGATTCTCAATATCTCAATAAGTAGCTTAAAAGGATGCAAATATAAAAATACAACAATGAACATTAATTACCATTAAATTAATAATAATTATGATGAATTAAAATTAATTATTATAATTAATTAATAGTATTAATGATTAGAGTTAAGTAACATTAATACTGAAATTAAAATATAAACATTAAAATTGTAATATGTATGTAAATTATAACATGCAGTTTGGTGACTGGTGATACAGCTGCCCAGTGGTGCCCACTGTTGGCTGATGCCCAGTGGTGCTTGGTGCCATTGTCTACTGGGGCTTGGTGGTTCCTGCTGCCCATTGATGCCTGATGTCCAGTGGCCAGTGGATGATAGGGATGCCTGGTGACTGGTGGTGCCTGCTGCCTCCTCCCTGCTGGTACCCATTGCATGGTGGTGCCAGCTACCAAAGCTGCCTGGTGCCCAGTAGGGATGCCTGCTGGTATCTGCTCCCCACTACACTGTTGTACCCAGTGCCCACTGGTGCCCGCTGCTTCTAACCACTGCCCCAGCTACTCTCTGGTGCCTGATGCCTGTTGGTGCCAAGTTGTGCCAAGTGCTCGCTGGTGCCCGTCACCTGGTTCCTGTGCCTGGTGTGCAGTATATAGTAGAGATGCCTGTCTCCTCCCTGCTGGTACCCACTGCCCATTTCATGGTGGTGCACAATGGTGCCTACTCAGTGGTGGGCACCAGCAGGTTTGCACCAACTCTATAGAACCGGTTGTTAACAAGAGATAGGACATATAAAGTTTAAAAATAGCCATTTAAAAGTGGCTGCCAGATGGGCAGAGAACTGGTTCTTAATTTCTTTGAAGCCCATCACTGTGCCTACTGCCTAAGGTGCCTGGGGCCTAATAGAGATGCCTGATCCCTGCTGGTACCCACTCCCCACTGCACAGTGATCTCCAGTGCCCACTAGTGTCCACCGTTGCCCACCACCGCCCCTGGTACTTTCAAATACTTGATGCCTGTTGGTGCCTGTGAGGTCCTGCGCCCCCTCCCGCGGGTCTTGGCTGTCTCTCTCTAACAGGAACCCCCTGGGGAAAGTCCACCTCTGTATCAGCATCGCTATCCACAGCTGGCATCTTATAGGTTTTAAGAAGAAGGCACACTCAGGTAAGTAACAAACAAGAATTCTCTTTACTTCCGAGGAGGTTCGTATGCGTATTGGTTACTCACAGGTTTCTTTCATGGGCTGTGGGTGGCACAAGTGGCTAAGACACTGTGCCTGTTAACCAGCAGGCCAGGGTTCGAGACCCGAGTCGGCCCCACAAGACAGGGTGAGCTCCTGTCCTCAGCCCAGCTCTGCGACGCAGCTGGATCCAATCGTATTGGCTCTGCCTTTCCATTGGACTAATTCAGTGGCGTGGAGAGGGGGAATTTGCTGCTTGGGTAACAGCCTATCCTCCATAACAATCCAACCCAGCGTATGCAGCGCCGAGCATGATACCATAGTCTTCCAAGACTGATGGAGGCCTGCTTTCTTAATCACAGGTATAACAATGCAACTGAGCTCATAGGCTCTCAAAACAGGTGATGTAAACAGGTAAGTCCAACACTTTTAACACTGCAGGTAACAAGTCCTGAAAACTCTTCCCTCTCTCTCTCTCTTTCTCTTTCAGGTCTCCTCCGGCTTAGAGTCCCATCCCGCATCCTCTGGCTCGGATGCTTCGGCTGTTGCCACCACTTGCTGAGCAGCCCCGGAGTCCTGCTACCTGCTCTTCCAAGGCAGTTCCTCCAACTGCCTTTCCCGCTCTTCTTCGTCACTCAAATCTCCCGCTTGATCCGCCTTCCCCCAATAACTGGGCGTGCTCTGCGGGAGTATGCGCACTCCTCCTTTCGCATACCACCTCGGTGATGGGCCTACAGTAATCCCCCTCCTTCGTCCAAAGTTCCCCCTTCCCCGATATTGTAGCTCCACAACATCCTTCATAGACCATACTTCCACAGCATCAGGAAAGAGGTGTATGTCAAGGGTGGGGATACTTAGGGTGCCAGCTTACATACAAGCTTTCTCCCAAATAGGTCCCCAGAGGCTCCAAATTGTATTTCTGATAATCCTCTCAGGAGAATTCACCACAGTGCCCAGTGGTGCTGAGTGCCCAGTGGTGCCTGCCGTCTGGTTCCGGTGCCAGTGCATGATATGCAGTGCTGTCCACCAGTGCCTGCCAGTGCCCAGTGGTCGCAAATGTTTTACTCCCACAATTACAGGTCACTTCTGTTATATTGTATGTATGTATGTATGTATGTATGTATGTATGTATGTATGTATGTATGTATGTATGTATAATGGATTATATATGAGAATTAACTTGGTCTTCTTAAATTTCTTGTCTTGCAGTACTAGATCCCCAAGTGCAGAGCTTGTGCACCTAAGGATGTCCTTAATCACGTGTCTGATTCCGATCACCTATGTTTCGAACCCATTCTGCGTGCCAAAATTCATCCTGCGCCAGCCAGGCGGTGCGCATGGGTTCTCTCCCATGTTCTCAGACTTTAGGTGTAACGGAAAAAGTGTGCAAGAGAAAAACAGACGTTCTGGAATCATGTGCCCAAATGCAAGCCAGTCGTAAGATGTGCCTGCTTTGCATGACCCAGAATCATCTCATAGCTGGGAATTTCCTACGCAGGCTCATCGACTAGACTATAGGAAGCAGCTGTTCTGCGGCAGGGCTGAATGTTTGTTTTTCTCATTCAGAGCCCATCCTGTCTTTCCCCTTTGTAACCATATCCAGGGCTGCTGACAGCAGCTTCCCCATTCGGGTTTTCCAAGCTCTGCCTTCTTTCTCTATAGGGAATAAACACATCAGAGGGCAGTTTCCCCGCAGTATGTGCAACTGCCTGCAGTTGCAAACAAACGGGCCAGGCTTCTCATCTCTGCAGCTCTGCCTGCTTGTCATTCTTGGCACAGCTGGCATCCAGGGCAGAATGTGAATTCGAGGGAAATTCAGGCTTTATTTTCCCCCCTTTCTCATCCAACATCAACTGTAGAAATGGAGATGCTGACCTGTCTAGAATATACTCAAGGAAGGACAATATATGATTATATAAATTTGGGACTGTTGGCAGTGACATTGCACCAGATGTACCAAATGTACAAAAATGTACAAAATTTTGTACATTTTGGTATTTTTGAATAATACCATCACGTTATATATCAATCATTATTTTTATGTGATTTTCAGTGCAATCCTACGCATGTCTACTCAGAAGTAAGCTCTATTGTATTCAATGGGGCCTATTCCCAGGAAAATGTTTAGGATTGCAGCCTTTATATGATTTTTTTAAATGTGATTTTGCCCTATATCTTAAAGTGAAATTAAGCCCCTTGCTCCGGAGCAATTTAGATGATTTTCCATAAGATAACACTAGAGGGTGACATAACTGTGTGGACCCGTAACTGCTATGGATTTTGCTCTTTGTGTGCAATCCTATACATGTCTACTCATTGTGTTCTATGGGACACTCTCAGGAGAATGTGTTTAGCATTGCAGCCTTTATGAAGCATGCAATGAAAAAACTGCATTGAAATACAGGCATCCCCCACTTTCTGACGGTTCTTTTTCTGGTGGTTCCACTCTTTCAGCACCTTTCAAGAATACCCAGAACTCATTCATTCAACACATGCTCCACTCTTTCAACCTCTCAAAATGTCAAAATTTTCTTCCCTGATGTTGATTTACATGTGACATAGTGATCAAACTATTTTTGGCATTTCCTGATGAAATTTTTAGTAAAAAACCATCATTCAAATACATGTTCATTGTCCATATATGCCTTTTATTTTAGTGTAATTTATTATGTATTTCCCTATGTGTTAATAAATATATATTATTTAGGCTTTTGCGAGTGATATTGATATCTTTTTTGGTAGCAATTTTGCATTTGTCAGCTGAAAAAGACTAGGTTCCACTTTTCAACTGTTTTCACTTTTGTATGTTGCTCCAGTCCCTTACCCACCCCAAAAGTGGGGGATGTCTGTATCGCTATTCCTTCAAAAGTTATAGCCAGAAATCTACCACTCAGGATGTTGCTCCACTCACTGTTTTAGATGAGGTCCATCATAGAGGATACGTTGATCTTCTGCACTGGGTGATGCAACCCCTAATGACAGAACTGGGTTTTTGAGATAGTTGGGGGGAGAGGCAGGCAAACCTACTTGAGAATTTGCTTCTTGAGGCCATGCCCAATTATTGAGTGTGTGCGCTCACCGTCATGCACATGTTTAACTGAGTGTGCATTGATTAGGAGCAGGCTTGGCCACTGCTATACATATATATATCATGCAAAGGAGACTTTGTGCCACCAGGAACATCATACTTATAATAGGACTCCAGGAGGACTTGCAACTGAATGCACACAGTTCCCCCTCCCACACCTGTTCACCTACCCGGAATAAGTCACGTGAGCACATATGCTATTGCGTGCCTTTGCATTTGATATTTATTCGTCTTCTGGTCACTTTCAGATTTCAGATAGGGTTCCTGGGGGAGATCTCTGTGCAGTATTTGAGGAACTGAGAATTTGGCAGCTCACCTCATTGTTTCCCACAATCTTCTGGTTGCTTTCAACTGACATTTTTACAAGTCGACCATTGATAGATCCTGCTTTCTTGGATTCCCCAACTGGGCCTTAGAAGTCCCTATCCTGGCAAAGGTATTGTGCCTCCTTTTGGGAATACCAGTCTCTATTGAAAGCCTAAGGGCTACTATTATAAAGATCCTCAAAGATCTCCCCCAGGGAAGCCACCTGTGTGTATGTGCATGCACAAGTATGCATCATGAACCTACTTGGGGGAAAAAACATGGAAAATTTAGTTATTTATCCAATTTTTAATCCCATTTTTCCTCCACCCAAAAGGCACCCTAAACGGCTTACAAAAAATAAAACCATTAAAACATTCATTAATGCACCCTTCTGTACTAATTGCAGTTTCTGAGTTATCTTCAAGGGCCAGTTCTGTATAGGGTTGCCATAACTTTCTTCCACAAAATCAGGACAGGATCCTCTGTCCCATTTGCCAGTTTGTGAACACAATCTCTGAAAATTGGGATTTTCCCTGTTTTTTTGGACATATGGCAACCCTAATCCCATAGAATGTATTGTAGTAGTCTCAACTGTGGGTGGAGCAAGCGGTTAAGGCGCTGTGCCTGTTAACCAGCAGGCCAGGGTTCAAGACCCGCGTTGGCCCCACAAGATAGGGTGAGCTCCTGTCCTTAGCCTAGCTCTGCAATGCCAGCTAGATCCAATCGTATCAGCTCTGCCTTTCCATTGGACTAAGTCAGTGGCGTGGAGAAGGGGGATTTGCTGCTTGGGCAACAGCCTATCCTCCATAACAATCTAACCCAGGCTTTCGTGCTTCGCATGAAGCATATGCAGCGCCCAGCACGATACCATCGTCTTTCAAGACTGATGGAGGCCTGAGTGAGTCTAAACTCAATGATACCGTGGCATGGATCACTACAGCCAAGTCTGTATGATCTGCAAATTGGCAAAGGCATGTAATGAATCTCATGATTTTGTAATCAAAATAAAAGATTGTATAAGGTAAGCACTTGTGTTTTGAGACTCCTTAAACAGTGGCATAGCCTCTGCTTGACTATAGTCTATCACTTGGGCCAGTAGGGCAAGATTTGAATAATGATTTTTTTTTACATCTGGATCAGTGGTGGGCTTCAGGGGGTTCCCACAGCTTCTATAGAACCCTTTGCTAATGAGCGCCTGGTTCTGAGAACCTGTTACTAATGGAACATGGAACCTGTTGTCAATTTATTTGAATCCCACCACTGATCTGGATTACTGGTAGGGACCAGCTACTACACACACCTGAATACTCAGATTCAAAGGGTTGAAGGGGTGTGACTTAATAAAAAGAAAATTAGCCTTTTCTGCCAGGATATGTACTCCTTCCTCTTCTTCACTATTTGGAACTAAAAGAGGAACTGAGTAATGCAACCAACCACCAAGAGTCCTTGAATTTTCAATAGCCTTTCTCTGCAATGGAATTGGCCATGAAAGTAACCAATTGCCACAGGAATTTGTTTGCATAGGTAAGAGCAGGCTGTCAGTTGATACAGGTAAACCAGGGACAGACAGAAGAAAGAAAGAAAGAAAGAAAGAAAGAAAGAAAGAAAGAAAGAAAGAAAGAAAGAAAGAGAGAGAGAAAGAAAAACATGAATCAAATTTGCAAGGTTATCCAGTTCCAAATAAAAGAGAAATCGGGAAAGTGAAAACCCGAATATCAAAACCAAGCATCAAAAGCAAGGGTCATCTAGCCTATACTATGATATATTAACCAATCCTAACCATGTCTACTCAAAAGTAAGCCCCATTGTGTTCAATGGGTTTTACTCCCAGGAAAGTGTGTTTAGGATTGCAGCCATATTCTAACTTTGTTCATACTAAATCTTCATCCACACTATATCCCCTGATCCATAAAATGTTTGAATACCCAACTCCAATCCCTGGAGAGATCAGAAAAATTGTGCTGCTGAGTGATGCTTGGAGGTGATTCCAAGTAAACTTGGAAAAGGTGCTGGTACTCAGTATATTTTCAAAGGTCCTATTGGATTCCAGACTTGCCCTCCATCATGGACACCTAGATATTTTTCTAATGCCTCCAGTGCAGTGATGGGATTCAAAGAAATTAACAACCGGTTCTCTGCCCATCTGGCAGCCACTTTTAAATGGCTATTTTTAAACTTTATATGTCCTCTCTCTTGCTAACAACCGGTTCTACAGAGTAGGTGTGAACCTGCCAGAGCCCACCACTGCTCCTGTGATAATCCAAAATCTGCTATGCTTTATAAGACCTACCTCTATTCTATGATAGAACACAGTATAGAAACATCGACAGAATGTCAGACACAGGACTGCTAGTTGAGTCTCTATAGGAGTTACATGCTTGTAGATGATGTATCACATGGCTTCCTTTTATCTTAGCTATTGAGCAGGAACTATGCCCCAGTGAACACACCACTCCTCTTTCCATAGATGTCCATAGTCTTGTATTGCTCTGAAGCAACATGGACGAGTTGGGAACAGGAGGTGTTTAGACAATTCATCTGCTACTCTACTCAGGGTCATGATCTGCTACTCTTGAAGGACATATTGAGTTGGGACTGTTCCTACCATGCATTGCTGTCCCTCAGGGAGAGACAGCTCCCCAACCAACCAAATGGGATGGACACCCTGGGTCCTGTGATTTCATGATCAATATATACCCATTAAAGGGCAGCCTGTACTGGTTGAGTGGTCCTGGATCACACACTCCCCGCACCCCTCAAGCGAGGCCTCTGTAATACTGTGTCTCTACTATAATCATCTCAACAGATTATTTTGAAGCAAGTCTCCTCCCTCAGGAAGCAAGATTGGAGACAAAATCTGATTTGCATCTTTCTCTCTCTTGCAATTTCCCACCTGACCACAGCCTTCCTCTTGATGTTCACATTATGCCTGCAGCCGGGACATGTGCAAGTCTCTACAAACGGAAACCTGTTGCATCACATTTGAATTTCCTCTCAGCCTTTCACTTGAACGTAGTTTGAAAATGGCTTGTAAGGCAGTGTGGCATTCAAATAAATTAACAACAGGTTCTACGTCCTCATAACCTAAATCAACAACAGGTTCCATGTCCCATTAGTAACCGGTTCTCAGCAACCAGTTCTTGCGCTCATTAGCAAAGGGTTCTGTAGAACCTGTGAGAACCCCTTGAAGCACACCATAGCTTTCCTCATAGTCTCAAGAAGTTCTTTGCAAAAACTGAACTGAAAGCATGCACAGGGCGCAATGGAGCCTGTGGCTTTAAGATGTGTGGTGCGTGCATTCTCTTGCGCAGGTGTTTCCACCAGAGATGCAGTGATATTGCAGAATTATTGTGTTGTCCACTTCACAAGGCACATGAGTGTGCGCGCACACACACACAAACATGTCAATCAACAGGAGTAGTGGCATAAAGGTGGCAAAGGTGGTACTGGCATCTTGGAGGTGCTGTACATTTAGAAGTCAACTTCATATAGGGCTGGGGGAATTAGAACTTCATAATCAATATCTAGTAGGCATTGAGAAGGAATCCTTCCATTTAGTGACTCATCAAGTTTGGCCATGACCGAACCTCTAGGTTTTGACCAAGGAGATGACCAAATGCTCTAGGAGGATTTCCTACTACAGGCAGGGGATTGGACTAGATGACTTACTGGGTCCCTTCCAACTCTGTGATTCTATGATAAACCAGATATTTTGAATGTGGTGCCTGAACAACTCTTCCAACTAGCTTCTTCTCAGTATGCCATTTGGCACCCTAGACAATTTGTTTTGCAAGCAAAAGGGGGGTGTGATCTAGTGGCTAAAGTGCAAACCAAGACCTCTAGCCTCCATCAGTCAAAGCTGTTTGACTCTCCCGGGTGGTCGAAGGGGGAACCAAATTCCCCTGTTAGAAAACTGTCATAAGCACTCTTAAGCACATAAGAAAACTGTCATAACACTCTTAAAGTGTTAAGTGACATTCATTAGGATGTACAAAGAGACAGTAATCAAAATCTGATTCAAAAATCCTCATTTATTAATCATTCAGCAAGTAAAACTAAAATCACTGAAAATTAATACCCGCCTCCACATTGCTTATGTTTTCATGAAAAGGAAGACATATGAGCATTAATTATGAGCTGAACTGGAAATATAGGCAATATATATGGAAATATAGAGTCTTCTCACTCTGTTGGGAAGTTCAGCAGTAGAAATGGTTTGGCACAGTGAGGTGCAAGGTTGCCAGATCATATTCGCATATGCATCAACAGGGTCAGGACAGGGTCAGGAACCCATGAACAATGGGAAAATCCTACCTCAAGGCAAAGAGGACTTGTTCTTTAGCATGTGCATAGATAGTAATCAAAGGTGTGAAGAGGAGGAAATGGTCAGTAAAATGCAGGCTCAAAGGAAATAAGAAACTTCCAAAAGTCAGTTTAGGATGGTCGAAGGTGGTAAAAATTTTCCAGGGGGGTCACTACTGCTCCCCACAAAAGAATCTGCAAAAATGACTTGGGGGTTTTAAACAGCACCTAGAACTAGGAAGGTATTAGGAGGGGCAGGCCTCTTGGCCATCATGAGGCAGAGAGGGAGCAAAAACAAAATCAGGTGGAAATCAAATCCCAGCTTCGACTGATGGAGGGCTAGTTTCCCTGCTTTGCATTTTTCCACCAGCTGATCACTTTCAACCTGGTGCACAATATATTCGGGGCAATACCATTTACTGGAATGGTGGGGGAAATGACTGCGAGCAACAATCTTCCTCGCAATCTCCTTGCATAAGCTGATTGTGGCACTTCTGCTTTTTTAAAAGTTCCTGCTTCTTCAAAACTTCCCTTCGCTTTGAGCAAATTTCACCCTGCGCGTCACACCACGGGTAGCCCAAGGAGAAGACAGACAGCCTTACCCAAGGTTCCTCTACCGCAGGCGGGTAAGTAGGTAGAGGTTTGAGAGAAAGTGGGAAAGCTCGTTCCAGAGGACTGAAGAAAGATTGATAATAACTGAAATACTGATAATAACTTTCTTGATGATATCAAGAAAGATTGATAATAACTGAAAAGGATGAGAATGCATGCCCAGCAAGGCATGGTAGCAGCTGGCGGCCAGGAATTTTTGAGTAACAGGTTGCAAATCAGTAGGTTGCAAGCATCAAAAATGGGTTACTGTGGGGTCTTTTCTGGGGTGCACCAGGGTAAATACAGTGCCAGGTGGAAGCCAGATGCAAGTAGCTTTTGCTCTCATGGGCTCCCTGAAACATCTGGTTGGCCACTGAGATACAGAAGGCTGGACTACCTGGGTCCTGATCCTGATCCAACAGGACTCCTTTTATGTTCTTAACCTAACTCTGAACTCTTTCAAAGAGTGCAGTTGTCTCTAGTGAAATGGGGTGGAACTCGATCCTAAAAATCTCCCGATGCTTGAACCAGATCCAAAATGTAATCACAAAAAGTGGTAACTGTTCATAGGAAACTACTGCTTGCTGAGCCAGAGAATTGGCCAAGTTAGGCTGCTATCCTAAAGATACTTTTCTAGGAGTAAGACGCAATGAACACAATGGGGCTTACTTTTGAGTAGACATGGTTAGGATTATACTCTTAGTTCAGGATTGGTAGCAGCTGTCAGCCAGGAATCTTTGGGTGAGAGAAGCTGGGGACTGAACAAGTAAGAGGTTGGTTGTAGTAAGAAAGAAGTGCAGTCTGGCCTTGGTTTACAGTAGTTGTAAGAAGGCTAAGGGCCAATGGGAAGTTACATCCCATCCCTCCCAGCAATCTCATTTTTTTTCAAGGTGCACTTCCAGAGTTATATATGGTACTAGGTGTGATCTGGTGGTTGACTGAAGGGCTGTCAAAGAATGCTAAGCAGGAAAAAAACTTGGGTAACTTTTGGATGGGAGACTGAAAGCTGATAAAGCTGTCATGGGAAACAGACATTAAGACATTAAGGTGAAACTGGAACTTCCTGACTAACGATGTCTCTTGGCATTTTTATATTTCAGGAATCTTGGAGTGCACCTGTAGAGAAGGGCACTGTGTTGTTGCTCCACTGCAGAGAGCTCCTACCTCCAGGTTCAAGAGAATGCCAAGGGAGAGGAGGCCTTGGCGGCTCATAGATCCCTCCTGGAAGAGTAGGAAATGGGCTTCTTGGACAGCCACAGTGGCAGTTCTGATCCTCACCTTTCTCTGCAAAGGTAGATGTTAATTCCTTCATATGTGTCTCATCTTTCTGCATTAAATGCATTCCAGGTAGGGATGCCACATGTCCCCCAAAACTGGGACAGTCCTGATTTTGGGGGGATTGTGTTTGCATACTGGCAAATGGGACAGAGGGTCCTGTCCTGGTTTTGTGGAAGAGAATTATGACAATGTTAATTGCATTAATTAATTAATTTTAATTAATATTAGCATTAATTTTAATGCTAAAATAGAATAGATATCAATGAGACTTCTTAAATTCAGTATCTTATATCCTCAATGAAACATTTCTTGAATGTTTCAATATATTCTTATATAATGAATATATCTTTCATTATATTACATTGTTACATTCCAGCAGAGCTGTGACCTGGCAGTTGTGTCATATCCAAGCGTTCACCTCTCTGGAGCTGCTCTAGTTTGCACCACTGAAATCACCTAACTAGGGCTGCTGCATTACCCAAGATAATGGGAAAAGTTTCCCCTTCGCCCAGGATAGTGCTGTAGGAGCCATAATGTCAGCCTGTCTCTTCCAGTCTTTAGGATTTGGCTGTGCTGAAATAAGAGCAGCAACCACAGTCTTAGAAAAATCCCAAGTATGTAAAAGCCAGAGGTCAAATTGGCTGAGAACTAAAATGGCTTGTCTAAAAAGAAATGTCTTCAGGCTTTGCAAAATACCAACTTCTTTTTTTCCTCTGGCAGGAATGCAGGGCCAGCAAGTGGAAGGTTTTACACTGACAGCACCTGCCTCCGTCTCCGTGCAGCGGGGCCTCTGTGTTCACATCCCCTGCACTTTCACTTACGATAACCAACTCCGAACAGCCTCTCAGAAACTGTATGCTTATTGGTTCCAGGATAAAGATGGGGCTACAACCTTTTGGAACTACAAAGAGCGTTACATACCAGGCTATCTTGTGGCCACCAACAACAACAACGAGCAAAGAGTTTCCAGAACATTTTTGAGTTCCCGTTTCCAGTTAACAGGAAATCCAGAGCATGGCGACTGCTCTTTCAGCATCAACGATGTCAGATCTGAAGATCAGGAGCGATACTATTTCAGAATTGATGGAGGATGGAACTTAAAATTCAGTTATAGGTTAAGTTATACTCGGCCTCAAGTGTTTGTGAATGGTAAGAGGTTTCTTAATGAGGTTTTTCTTGACCATTTCAGGCATTTATGTGCTGTGGGAACAGAAGATCATCAATAGTTGTGTGAAAACTGTGGACCTGGTGTCTGGTTCTCCAACACGTGTAGAAGTCTCACTTGGTTGTGTTCCTTGGATGGGAAGGCAGTTATGATGTTCATTCCCTCCTATGCAGCCCTATGTAGTAACTTGACTGTGCCCTATCCTAGCCAACCTTCTAGAGGTCCAAATT
Organism: Cryptoblepharus egeriae; assembly: GCA_030015325.1. Classification (NCBI taxonomy): domain Eukaryota; kingdom Metazoa; phylum Chordata; class Lepidosauria; order Squamata; family Scincidae; genus Cryptoblepharus; species Cryptoblepharus egeriae. Next base: position 5,247,524 of record JAREYC010000014.1, read on the forward strand.
TCCAGCCACGAGGAGGTTGGAGAAGGCCTCCAAGACTACCCCTGTCCCACAGCAGCATCAGTGCTGAAAAGCTGGATAAAATTGGTTCATCTTCAAAGTAAATCATAGGTTTTGTGAAGAGAAAGCTGGACAGTTTTGTGGGAAGGTGACATGAGTGTGACAAGGACCGAGGGGACACAGAAGATTTTCCCTACAGAGGGATGAGTACTGGAGCAGACCAGGACCCAATCTTGCCTTTCTATGAGGCTGGGGTTGCGATCCTAAAGATACTTACCTGGGAGTAAGACCCATTGAACACAATGGTGCATACTTTTGAGTAGACATGCTTAGGATTATTCTCTGGGTCACTTAAGCCACTGTTTCTCAGCTTAGTGTATCTCACAGATTCTATATTGATTTAATCATATGGCAGATTTTGTGTGAAGTAAAGGAAAAACCCTTCAATCTCATTGTGGTTCTTGGAGGAAAGGTAGGAGAGGAAGAGCACAAGCCTAACCATGTCTACTCAAAAGTAAGCCTCATTGTGTTCAATGGTTCTTACTCCCAAGAAAGTGTCTTTAGGATTTAGAAAGCCTAAATCATGCTTTAAAAAAATAATTTATTTCTGGGATAATTCATTCACTCAGAGCTGACGGAGAAACCTGAAATCTGGAAGTCATCGGAGATTATTTTGGGGACCCCAGTCACCATCAGCTGCCAGGCACCAGGGACCTGTTCTGGGACCCCACCTCAAATTTACTGGACTACTCGCTATATAGGGCATACATTCATAGGGGATGGAGCGTCATGGCAGCAGCCACAGAGCAATGGGAGCATGACCTATGGATCAAATATCACCTTTACACCTTCCCGAGACAATGAAGGCCAAGTTCTCACCTGCAGAGTCACTTACCCAGCAGCAGAACGGGAAACAGTTGCTGAGAACACCATCCGTCTTAATGTAGCCTGTGAGTAGTTCCTTTTGCTCTGCACTGCCTGTAACTTGCTACTTTCTACTGCTGCCCCCAGGGATATGGTTTCCATTCCTTTTATTTTCTCTGTATCTCAAAAAAACTACTTCTAGTTCTTCTGACTCTTCCCTTTCAGATGCACCCGAGTTGGTCCAGATCACCGTGAACATAACAAGCGATGGACACCCTGGTGAGACCCAGAGCTTGATGTACTTTTGACATGCTCATTTCTGGGCATGTGGAGATGCCACAGTGAGCTCAGCTGGGCAGAGAACTGGCCAAGGATCTCAAAACGGGGGCATGCAGGGGAATGTCTTGTTGAAGTGAATGGGGAGCAAGGGACAGAGTGGGCAGGTGGGGTGATTTTGACAGCTTGAGGAGGAAGATGAAGCTGCTAGGCTACCTGATTTGTTAGGATTCCCATCTCTCCTCCACACTTCCTTCTCCGCTATCCTCCCTCTTCTTTTTGGAAACCATAGTGAACAGGAAAATTAGAACAGGGCTTTGAGACAGCAGGGTCGATGTTTAGAGTGACGTTGGCGAAAGGACTCATGCTGTTTCTGATTGGACTGAGGCCAGGGCTCACTGGCAAGTCTACTCCGCCACAACGGAGGCAGCAAAGAAGGCATACTTCTCTGCCACCATCGTGTCTGTGGCGAACCGCCCAGCTGAGCTTTTCCGTGTCATACAGGGCCTACTTCATCTGCCCCCCCCCCGCCCCAGTAGTGGGGAACACATGGAGGCTCGCTGTGGCATGTTCACACAACACTTCACGAACAAGGTCAGTCAGAACTGACATGACTTGGATGCCACTTTAACAGTATCCGGTGATCTCCCTGGGACACCTATCAAATCCATATTTTGGTATTTTTTACAGCTTGTAGAATGTGGACAGGATTCTCTGGAGCGTGAGACCGTCTTCTCGCCTGCTTGACCCTTGCCCATATTGGCTCATTAGATCAGCCCAGGGTGGACTGATAGAATGGACAGAGAGGGTAGTGAATTCATCTCTGAGGGAGTGGGTGCAGCCTCCTGCATTGAACTGGGTGGTGGTTCGCCTCCTCCTGATGAAACCCTCCCTGGATCCTAATAACCTAAACAACTATCGGCCAGTCTCAAAAATCCCATCCCTGGGCAAGGTGGTTGAGTGGGAAGTGGTGACCCAACTTCAGAGAGTCCTGGATGAAGCTGATTATCTAGATCACTTTCAATCTAGGTTCAGGCCAGGGTTTGGGACAGAGACTGCCTTGGTCACCCTGGTGGATGACCTACACCAGGGAAAGGATGTGTCCATGTTAGTCCTGCTGGACCTCTCAGCAGCCTTCAACACCATCAACCATGGTGTCCTTCTGGGTCAGTTGGCTGGGATGGGGATCAGAGGCACTGTTTTACAGTGATTCTGCTCCTTCTTGGCTGACAGATCTCAGAAGGTGGTGTTGGGGGATGGTTGTTCGGCACCTGGCCTCTTCAGTGTGGAGTGCCACAAGGATCTATTCTGTCCCCCATGCAATTTAATATCCACTGGGAGAGGTTCACTCCGGAGTTTTGGAGCGGGCTGCTATCAGTATGCTGATGACACCCAACTCTATCTCTCCTTTTCTTCTGAGTCCGAGGTGGCAGTTGAGGTCCTGAATTGCTATCTGGAGTCAGTGGGGAGCTGGATGAGGGCAGGATTTAAGCTGAAATTAAATCCTGATAAGACGGAGGTTCTCTTGGTCTGGAAGTTGTTGACTCAGGTATTTGAAAATTGCCCTGTTCTGGATGGGGTTGCACTCCCTCTGAAGTCTTCAGTTTGGGGGTTCTCCTGGATTCGCAGCTGTTCCTGGTGGTGGCTGTGGCCAGGGGAGCCTTTGTTCAGCTACAACTGATTTACCTACTGCAACCATATCTGAGTCATTCAGATCTGGCTACGGTGACCCATGCCCTAGTGACATCTAGATTGGATTATTGTAACATGCTCTACATGGGGCTGCCACTGAAAATGGTCTGGAAACTTCAACTAGTGCAGAATGTGACAGTTCATGTGGTTGTTGGGGTTTGTTGGTTCGACTCTATCGGGCCACTGCTTCAGCGGCTACACTGGCTGCCCATTCGTTTCTGGGCGAAATTCAAAGTGCTGGTCTTGACCTTTAAAGCTGTCTACAGCTCGGGTCCAGGGTATCTGAGGGACCGCCTCTGTTCATACAATCTGACCAGCCACCTAAGATAATTGGGGGGGGGGGGCATCTGCTAACCATGCCACCATTGAAAGAGGTGAAAGATATGACTGCTAGGAACAGGGCCTTCTCAGTGGTTGCACCCCAGCTCTGGAACTCCCTTCCCTTTGACTTAAGAACTTCTCCCTCCTTATACAGTCTTTGGCGGGGCCTAAAAACATTCCCGTGAGCAAAAGCTTTTTAGAGAGGTTGCGGATGTTGTTTTTAAATTTTTAGCCAATGTTTTTATGACTTTTAGAGCAGTGGGCTGTTTTTAAATTTTTAAATGTTTTTAAGATGCTTTAAAATATGTATGCTAGCTGCCTTGAGTCAGCTTTGCGGAGAAAGGCAGGCAATAAATAAATAAATAAATAAATAAATTGATTAATTGATTAATTGATTAATTGATTAGTTGATTAATTGATTAATTTTAGGACACAAATGGGGGCAGTATTTTGTGACCTGCCTCAGGCACTGGAAAATCTTGGGACAACCCTGGTCAAAGTTCTGCAAGTCCGGCTTAATCCATCACCCTGCACTAGACACACTAGGATGTCTTGGCTTCAGGGACTTTCTTTGGGAATTCCCAATAGCAGTAGGAATTTCCGAGCATTTGTAAGCCAGCTCCATTTCCCTTTCAGGCTCATCCCAACAGATATCTAAATATGGTCAATTTGAGGTTATAGAAGGCAATGATGTCAGCCTGCTGTGTCAGTCCAACAGCATCCCTGAACCCCTCCTGATCTGGACCAACGTGAACAAGACCCTCAGTGACTCCAAACAGGCCAAGGAGCACCACCTTCTGCTGCCCAAGATCCGTCCAGAGGATTCTGGGCTGTATCGATGCCAGGCAAAGAATCTACTTGGCTCAGCGGAAACAACTCTTCGGGTGAAAGTGCAATGTAAGATTGGGTGGTCTCTTTGATGGGCTTCCCTCTGCAGGCAGGAGATTTGAGTTGTATGAAACATCAAGAAGTTGTATGAAACATCCTAGTTAGGTTTCCAAAGCACCAAGAGAAACAAACATCACAATCCTAACCATGTCTACTCAAAAGTAAGCCCCAGTGTGTTCAATGGGTCTTACTCCCAGGAAAGTGTCTTTAGGACTGTAGCCAGTATCTTCACAAGGGTGCACCACATTATTAAAATGCCTCGAAAACTCGTTCAGAACACAATCCTAACCATGTCTACTCAAAAGTAAGCCCCATTGTGTTCACTGGGTCTTACTCCCAGGAAAGTGTCTTTAAGATTGGAGCCCCAGTTGTAATTGCTTTGTAGACCCTTGTAACAGGACCAGCAAATTCTGTGATTTTGACCACAAGAGGGCCCTTTTGACTACAGAGTTTTATAGTTTTATAGATGAGGTCAAACTTAACCTGATGGGGGATTTATGATTTTTGTTCACATGTCTGCCCTGTTCAAGGTGAGTAGAGAAGGGCAGTGGTCTTCAAAGTGGTTGTTGGGACCCCTTTGGAGTCGCAACCTCAGGTCAGGAGGTTGCAAGATAGTGACCTTCTCGGAATCTGGCATTGGGCTTTCCTGGGAGTAAGTATCATTGAATACAATTGGACTTACCTCTAAGTTGACATGGAGGAGCATCCCAGTAAGTTTGACAGGGGGTCCTGGTCAGATTTTTTAATTTGAAAAGGGGGTCTCAGGCTGAAATGCCTGAATACCACTAGAGTAGTGGATAGGGAGGTATGATTTTTACAGTAAAACTCATGCAAAGGTGATGGGAGTCAAACCCTCACGTACCATACCTTCCAATGTCCGGTTGCTTCAAGGATTTTATTCCAACGAGAGTCTCTTGAAGGAATGGCCATGGCGTTCTTCAAGGCAAGGTAAATCAGCTTGTCCTCAGGAACACCAGACCATCTTTTCCCCCTTCCAACCAAAAGAATGGATGGAATCACACAAATATGGTCTAGTGTTTGTCTTGCTAAGTAATTCCTCCCCTCCTTTTCAGATGTTAGGCTGCATCTAAATCCAGATACTACAAAGCACATATGCAATGTTTTTCCAACCTATGGAAAAACACAGAATTGAATCTCTGCTTTGAAGATTCACTTAAATTTTTTCCCCACAGTCGCAAGTTTCTTCTAGTCGAGTGACCTGAAGGTGTGAATCCCCCTGTGCTGGGGTGAGCGTGTCACCCCTGGGATGCATGATGCTCCTACTGCACATGTCCAGGTTTCTGGATTAATGCATTAAGAAAATCATTCCAGCTACAGAAATTTGGGAGCAGAAATTTGGATCTTGGGGGTAGGCTGGGGTTCCAAAAGCACATAGCCTGTGCACAATTTTAAGCTGAGTTGTGTGGGTGTCAACATAGGGTGGTGTAAATTCCTGGCATGTGCTCTGAATAGGGGGAGAAGAATTCCTTGACAAGCCATTGCTGATCTTCATTTCCTAGTAGAGTGTTTGGAAATCTTCAATTACAAACTAGTGGTTTTGTAGTATGATGGAGTTGCCATAATTCTCTTCCACAAAATTGGGATAGGACCAGTGGTGAACTCCAGCAGGTTCGCACCTACTCTACAGAACCAGTTGTTAACGAGATTTAGGACATATAAAATTTAAAAATAGCCATTTAAAAATGGCTGCCAGATGGGCATAGAACCGGTTGTTAATTGCTTTGAATCCCATCACTGGATAGGACCCTTTGTCCTATTTGCCAGTATGTGAAGACAAACCCCCACAGACACAATTTTGTGTCTGTGTTGCAGATGCTCCAAGAACCTCCAGCTCATTGTCTCCCAAACTCAGGAGTGGGACTAGTGATGGGCTTCAAAGAAATTAAGAACCGGTTCTCTGTCCATCTGGCAGCCACTTTTAAATGGCTATTTTTAAACTTTATATGTACTATCTCTTGTTAAGAACCGGTTCTATAGCGTAGTGCGAACCTGCTGGTGCCCACCACTGGTGGTGACCAGTATCCTACTGTGATTCTAGTTTCTCCCAGGGCAGTGGACAATGGCGCCCAGCTGACGGCTTGAGAAGGCAATGTATTGCGGCTTATCTGCAAGACCAATGGCAACCTGCCAGTGGAAGTGAGTTGGGTCAAGGAAAAGAGGATCATGAAGCAGTGGAGCTCTTCCCCAAATAACTGGTTGGAGCTGACCAGTCTAGCAGTTGAGGATAAGGGGAATACACCTGCCTGACCCAGAACACTTTAGCCACTGTTCAAAGCATCTTCCAGCTTGACATAGCATGTGAGTGAGTCATGACTGGTGAGAATACCTGAAAATTAATAATAATTTCCAATTCAGAACTGGCCCATCTTTGAGGACAGCTGAGTATGTTGCCTAAGGTTGCAAATTGTCAAGAGGGTTGCCACCTGCTTAGGTCCATCTGCCCACATCTCTTGAATTTCTTCTCTTGTACAACTGCCATCACTTGGCACATTCTCACCATATTTTTAAACAAAATTCATGGGGAGAATTGCCACGTCTTTGGATCTGAATCCCACTTCTTGCCATGGGAGCATCATGTACTTTGTGTGTTAAAAGCCGTACTTGGGAAATCAGGTCAGTGCCAGGGTGACCATACATCATAACTAAAAAAGACGACAAGGATCTCCCAAAATGTAGGACACTCAAGAAAAATGTAGGACAAGACAAAATAAAAGCTAAACACTCATGTATTGTGCTTTCATATGGTAAATTTAAAATACCATGGGCACAATCCAGAATAACTACGGGAGCTCATAAGAGACATTACATGCAACCGTAGTTACTGCACCACCTAATGAAAACCTATGGGAATTTCACATTGCAGTCCAGAGTAACTTGTTCTTACTCCGGAGCAAGGACTTTCCATAGTTTCTCTGGATTTCACTCTACGTTACTTATTAAATTAAATACTTATTATTAAATTTAATTAAATACTTAATAAATTTAATACTTTATTATTAAATTTAAAATACTACTTTATTTGGGCTGCAATCCTAAAGGCACTTTCCTGGGAGTAAGACCTATTGAACACAATGGGACTTATGAGTAGACATGCTTAGATTGCACTCTTATTATTAAACTTAATAGTATTACCTGTACTGTATAAGTAACTTATTACGTTTAATTTATTCATTACAAGAAGGCTACATGCTACCTGCTCACAAGGAAAAGGAGGGCAATGATGATTTTTTTTTCTCAAGGACACAAGGCTAAAAAAGAGGACATGTCCTGGGAAAAAGGACATATGGTTACCCTGGGTCAGAGCAGTGTCTTGGCACAAGCGGTTCTTTTCCCTGCCCAGGTGCTCCCAATTACTAATAGTGGTTGCACTAAAACAGTAGTACTGCAGCATGAATTATTGCAGCATAAGGTACTGTTTTAACCATGCTGCAATCCTATGCACACTTATCTTGGAGTAAACGTGACTTAGGATTGAACCCACATTTCAATTTTCTTATTTCATATTTTTTACTTCTCCCCAGTTGCCCCCAAGCTCTCCAAAAAAACAAATAGTACCTGTTGGCATGAAGACAATGATGTCGTCTGTACCTGTTCCCTGCAATCCTTGCCTTCACCCCGGATCTGGTGGCAGGTGGAGGGAGAGACCCTTACTGGGAACACCAGCAGAGGTTCCCTGAATGTGACCTCCTGGCTCCAGGGGAAGAGGGCAACCAGCCATCTGAGGTTGATGGGCAGTTTCGATAAGGACCACACCATCATCTGCCTTGGAAACAATTCTGTCGGTGTCTACACAATGCAGTTTCTGTTCAGGAAAACAGGTAAGAATGCACTCCATCCTGGATCCCTTTGCACACCTGCTAATCCACAAACATCCCTAATAGGGACATTGAGACCCCATCTGAAGCATACTGACTTAGAAGTAAGTCTGCCCTATTTCAATAGACATTCTTTATTCAAATTATTAATTAAAATTTTAAAATTTAATTTAAAAGGAGTAGATTTTTAAAAAAATTTTCTGGTTAACAAAACTTAGTTCAATAAAAATTGCATGGGGTCAGGGTGATCAGGTGCCCAAACCTCAAAAGGAGGGCAATGTCTTGGATTCCTCGCAGCCTGGCCTTTCCAGCAAACAATGGCACGTTTGCCTACTCATGAGTAAAGCTGTGATATTGAGCACTTTCACTTTCCCATAGAGCTCAATGCTTTTTAAAAGATTTTTTGCCATAACCTTTGGTAGGAAGGAGATATTTCAAAACCGATTTTTGCATTGAATTTTGCTCTTCAATGCGAATCCAACAAAATGACATGCTGGGGTGTCAAAGTACCAAAATGGAGGACAGTGAAGCCCTTTTGGAGGACACCTGAACAGGAGGCTAAAAAAGAGGATAAATCCGGAAAAATCTGGTCATATGATCACCCTGCATGGGGTCTTTTGCAAAAAGATGCGGTTTGTTCATCCAGTTTCTCCCTCTATCGTTTTCATGTCCCATGTGTGTTCTCAGTAAGGTGATGGGAGGCACATGGATCTTGCTGGTACAAATTAGACAGGTGCCCAAGGGTCAGATTGTTGGGAGTGAGTTAATAAATAGTAAGGGGGGCATAAAATTTGGTATATCATCTTCAATTTTAGGTGGAAGTTTGTTTTCAGTTAAAAATATCTCAATTTTTCCCATCCTAATTTTTCCTCCATGCAGTCTTGATTTATCATTGCAGGTTCCCATGCAGGAGCGATTATTTCTGGTTTCCTCGGAGCATTGCTGGCAGCCACTCTCTGTCTAATAGGCTTCTTCTTAATCAGGTGAGCTGTCTTCCCTTTGATTCCCAGGTGGAAGTGCCTGGATCCACACCACCATCTTCATAGGGATTCCCTACTATCCCCTATTGCAGGGGCCTCCAAAGTTTTTGCCAGGAGGGCCACTTCATCTCTCTGACACTGTGTCAGGGGCCAGAAAACTAATTTAGATTTCAAATTTGGATACATTTACACATAAGAATGTATTGGAGTGGATCACAAGGCTTGCTCAAGGGCTGGATAGAGGGGTCCTGCTAGGAACCACATTAATTATCAAGAGTTGGAAGGTCCAGATTCCAGTCTTGTTCATCTGTGAAATTCACTAGTGACCTTGAGGAAGTTACTTTCTCAGCCTAACCTACCTCACAGGGTTGTTGTGGTGGTGGTAAAATGTAGGTGGAGACTTATTATTGTTGCCCTGTGCTCCCTGCAGGAAGGGTAGGCTCAAATTGCAACCAATTATTTTAAAAATCATGTAAACCTTATACTATTTTGTTCAACTGTATTCTAGGTTTCATAAGCAGAGGAAGGCATCGACCAAAGCAGGTGTTCCAGAGGCCAGGAGTAATGTGAATGAAGTGCAGCCAAGTACAAAGAACCCTAGCCTTATTTATGGCAACATCTTCCCAGCAGTAAGCATTGTAATTTATCTGTAATAAGTTTGATTCATCTGTGGAACTCCTTGCCACAGGATTTAGTGATGGCACCTAACCTGGATGCCTATAAAATACAGATTTATAGAGGAAAGTTCCATCACAAATTAAAAGCCATGATGAGTATATGTAACCTCCTGGTTATAGAAGTGGATGATCTCTGAGATGCAAGAGAGTGGAATAAGAATACAGGTGATGTTGCCTTGTGTGGTCCCAAAAAACATCTGGTGGGCCACTGTGAAATAGAGAAAGCAGGACTAGGCTGGAATAGATGGGCCTTTGGCCTCATTCAGATGTATCCTCTGATGTTCTATAGCTGGAATCCTAAAGACACTTTCCAGGGAGTAAGACCCACTGAACACAATGGGGCTTACTTTTGAGTAGACATGATTAGAATGATGCTCTTTGTCAAAAAACCAGAGTGGTAAATTTAAGACTTCTTCCCCAACACTACAGGCAGCAGGTGACCTCTTCCAAGCTTATCTTAAGCTGCAATCCTAAAGACTAGTGACCTTGAGGTAGTTCCTCAAGGAACTACCTTTCCTGGGAGTAAGACCCATTGAACACAATGGGGTTTACTTTTGAAAAGACTTGGTTAGGATTGTGCAGTCCTTCAAGGAAAAGCAGTCCTTCAAGAAATACTTACCTAAGTCTAGCAGCCCAGGTCTTGCCACCTGATTTGTCCAAACCTATACAATGGCTATACTATCTGCACACATCCATGAGGCACTCAGTTCAAAGTTTCACTTTAAATATGATTCCATGGTGAATTTGCCATTTAGATACTGGGGTGGTGGAAGAGAAGTATAGTTTTTCTCATTGTATTTTTTCCTTTTTCAGAGTCCAAGAACTCCCAAGGTTGGCCAGCCCAAAGCAGCTAGAGAGATGAACCCTGCACCCAGCCAAACCCCCAGAGCACCCAGGCACAGTGAAGATGAACCAGGGGAATTGCATTATGCAGCTTTGGAGTTCAACTTGAAAAATAGAGGAACTCCCACGCCAAGTGAGGACTCTGTGGAATATTCAGCAATCCGAGTGAAATAAAACCAGCTAGTGTTAGTGTGCCAGGAGGCAGTTATGTATTGGGGAAGAGATCACCCTGATGATCGTGCAGGACTTGCATTAATCCATTTTTGGATACTGTTTTCTCCAAGTGACTTCATCCCACCCCATTGAATGAAGCAAAATAACTCGTAAGATATGCCAGTTCCCAAAGAAGAAGAAAGAAATTCCAGCATCTGATTTGCTTAGATTTCTCAACCTGATTCCCATGCGCCAACTGGCTGGTAGGGATGCGGTGGCTCAGTGGTTAGGACGCTGAACATGGAGACCCTTAAGGTCCACTAGTGCCACATGACGGAGTGAGCTCCCATCACTCATCCCAGCTCCAGCCAACATAGCAGTACGAAAGCATGCAAATGCCAGTAGATAAAAAGCTACCATGCTTAAAAACACACCAGAAATATGTTCTGTACCTATGTAGTTACGCCAGCCACATGTCCATGGAAGAGTCTACAAACAACGCTGGTTCCCAGCCTTAGAAGTGGAGATGGGGATTATCCCCTAAAGTCGTTCAAGATTATCAAAGATACCTTATTGGCTGAAAAAGAGGCACTAAAGGAAGAAGACGCCACCAGTGGGTACATGTAAAAATTATATGAACAAAATTGCTTTAAAATTGCCTACCTAAATGGCTGTGATGTTATGAAATGTTCAGTGCTAACGGAGCTGTCCACAAGAGGATCCCTATAAGCCAGAGTAACTATGGGTGCACGTAAGAGGCATTACATGCACCCACAGTTAAGGCACCACCTAGCGAAAACCTATGGGAAATTCATATTGCAATCCAGAGTAAATTGTTCTTACACTGGAGCAAGGACTCCCTGTAGTTACTCTGAATTGTGCCTGATGTTCACTAATAGTATACTGATACCCAAAACTTTTCAGATTTGAAAACCATGTGTTTTTTAAAGCATATTTTGTACAGTTCTGTTTTTGTAGCTGAGTAAATAACTGTCAATTTTGGTGTCTCTGTGATTATTTTCTCTTTGTGTGGCTCTGTTAGCCAAATAAAAAGCACATAAAACTGCTGCAGTTTATATGTTATGATCATCATCATAATTTCCATTTATAATTTCTATTGTCCTGTTCACATACCCAGAATGTACGGTACCCTTTATGAGGTCCTTGCAAGGTAGGTTAGGAACAGAGGTGCCTATTTAGATGCTATTTTAAGACCAAACCATGCCCAAATGTTAAATTATTTGGGTGCTCATGAGTATCCTGACTGGATCCTTCATCCCACTTGTCTTGTTATGCTCTCTTATCACATGGGGTGGCATGACCCCCAAAACCTATGGGAGCAGTTCAGATAAAAACAAGAAAGGGGAGAGACCAAGACATGCCTTGAGCATGCACATAATTTAATACATGGAATTAATTCACATTTGAAAGTAGCATCTAAACCAGCTCAATGACTTGCTCAAGTCCACCCTGTAAGCGAAACTGGCACTTGAGCCCTCGATTATCACTGTAACCAGCTGTGCTTGTTGGCTCAGAGCCTTCCCCCCCACCCCCCGGGAGACACACATTGCCAAGATTTTAACACTGCTTAAACATCCTTTAGCTTGTGGTCAGACAGTGGCATAGCTGGGGAGGGGTACAGTTGCACGGGCTATAAGCTTTAGGGGGGCAACAAGCTGAGCTTGACACAGGTGACTATAACTGTGGAAAACGGGATATTTATGATTGATAATACCATCATGTTATATATCCTTGGAAGGTTATTTAATGCAGAATGAAATCAAACAAACTGCATTGGAATATCTATATTTTATCCAGAGTTATGGCCAATTAACCAGAAAATGAAAACACAAAAACCTTTGAAATAAAAAGTGGATTTTTGTAACACAAACTTTCCCATAATACTGATTGCTCTAAAAGCCAATGAGATGTAATTATGATACTGTATGGAACAAATAAGGTGTTAATTTCAATCGGCTCTCGTTTTCATATACATATATCATAAATCATAATACAGTTACCCAGGCTGAGTATAGAGGCACTTCTAACTGGTACTCCTCTTATATTTAGAAGGGAAAGAATAACCATTCCAGTTTGTCCCAACACAGTTTCCCTAACAAATAAGGGAGACATTTTTCATTATTTTACTTAGGGCACAATCCTAACCATGTCTACTCAAAAGTAAATCCCATTGTGTTCAATGGATCTTACTCCCAGGAAAGTGTCTTTAGTATTGCAGCCTTAATTAAATTTGATTTAATTTTTGCAGAGGAGGGGAGGACGCAAAAAAATCTTCTTTGACTCCAGATAGCGAATAGCCAGATAGCTTCTGTATACATTTTAAATTTAATAAAATTTAAATCCATTTAAATTTAATGGATGCCTGTATACATTTTAAATTTAATAAATAATATAGAGTTTACATTAACCGTATGAAAGCTATATCTATCCCTACAATCCAGAGTACCTGTAGGAGCACATAGGAGACTTTCCGTGCACCCATAGTTACTGCACCACTTAGTGAAAACCTATGAGAAATTCATATTGCAATTCAGAGTAAATTGTTCTTACATCGGAGCAAGGACTCCCTGTTGTTACTCTGGATTGCGCCGAAATTTATCTATATCTATATCTATATCTATCTATCTATATACCCTTAACAATCTTCCACTGGAGCCAACTGTCTCAATTGATCTCATGGGTGGGATGTTCTAAATTCCATGTTTAATCCCAACCATGTCTACTCAAACTATGTCTACACATTGTGTTCAATGGGTCTTACTTACCAGGAAAGTATCTTTTGGATAGCAGCGTAAGTGTGACTGTGGTGTTCCTCAACAAAATATTTATCACATTGGCCCTACAGTCCAGAGTAACTACGGGAGCACGTAAGAGACATTATGTGTACCCGTAGTTACTGCACCATCTAATGAAAACCTATGGGAAATTCATACTGCAATCCACAGCAAATTGTTCTTACACCGGAGCAAGGACTCCCCGTAGTTACTCTGGATTGTGCCCTATGTCAAAGTGTCCATAAAGAGCTTACACTGTCCCAACACAGAATGGCTGGGAGGACAGGACATTAACATCTGATTTACTATAAGTCCATATATTTGCCATGCGCTAAATAAATGCTAAAGTCCTACTGAACACAAGCATTGAATTAAAACACATTCAAAATAGAACTGGTTAATTGTTTAATTTTAATTAAAGTTTAATTAAAATTGTTTAATTTTAAATTTTTAAAAAAGAAGGATCCTCCTAATTCACTCAAGCAGTTCCACAAAAGGCTGCAATCCTATCCACACTTACCAACAAGGTAGCCCCACTGACAATCATTGTTAAAAGTATAAAGTGTACCTACGGTGCAATCCTTTGCCTGTCTACTCAGAAGTCCCATTCTATTCAGTGGGGCTTACTCCCAGGAAAGTGTATTTAGGATTGCAGCCAAAGGAACCTGTTTAAAGAACAGATCTGCAACATTTCTTCAAATGAAGTTGCACACCATGAAAGCATCAAGTCTAACCAATTATCAAAAAGAAAATGAATGGGGACTCACCTGACATGGACCACGTTGTGGGTTCTAAAGCACAGGTTGAGAAACACTTGCTTAGATGCTGTTCGTTCTACTGAACAATAGATGGCCAGGGAGGACCTACTGTTTGCAGTTCCTGTTGCTGAACCTTCTCTGATGATAGGGACAGCATCACTAGAACGATGCTATAATTCCATTGAAAGTGATCATGAAAGTCTGGGCTCTCCAGAGCTGGGTTGGCACTGCCTTTACTCTTCTCCCCTCCACTTGTGGTTCGAGGATTCCTTGGAAACTGCTCCGATCACCATGAATTTGTATTACCTCTTAGGAAATAGGGTGAGCAATTATGGGAAGGAGCCAGGCCAGATTTCACAGAGTGAGGCAAGGTCCTTGCTCAATGCCATTTCCACAAGCAGGGAGTATCTGCAAAGCCCCAGAAAGAGGGAACTTTTTTGAAATATTTTGGGGCAGATTTCGGGGAAAAAATGTTTGCGCAAACAGTCTAAACCTACCGCCAGATTTAGGTTTGATGAGGCCCTAATCCATTGAAGGTAATGGGTCCCTTTTTATGTCCAGCTGTCCTTTGCCAACAACAAATTGTCGCTGTTTTTTGTGTTTAATATATGCTATATGGTAATTTATGGACCTAATTTATGGACCTACAGTGGTGCCTCACATAAAGAGCTTAATTCATTCCAGAGGCAGGCTCTTTAAGTGAAATGCTCTTTAAGTGAAGCAGATTTTTCCATAGGAAATAATGGAAACTCAGACGATTGGTTATATGAACAAAAATGTTCATATAAAAATATTAACTGGATGTATAAATGATGAAAAAACACTGGAATTGAATTCAAAACATGCATTCAATGTGCATGATCTAATGAAGTCTACTTGGGCTGCAATCCTAAAGACACTTTCCTGGGACTAAGCCCCATTGAACACAATGGGGCTTACTTTTGAGTAGACATGGTTAGGAGGCTGCAATCAAAGAAACTTTCCTGGGAGGCTTATCTGGGCTGCTTTTAAAGAGCCTCCTTTTAAAGAGCCTCCACGTGGAGCATCAGGGCTGCATAGCACACATGCCCATAGCGCACTTGCTTGTTAAGTGAAGTGGAACTTGTTATGTGAAGCAAGATTTCTTGGAAATTTATACTTGTTACATGAAACACTTGTTATGTGAGATGCTTGTTATGAGAGGGACCACTATACACTGTTGCTGTATGTAGGTTTTATTTTATTTGTTTTTTATCTTATATTTTGGAAATGCACATTTTTTTCCTTTAAATTTTTGGGGGGCCTCCAACAGAGTGGGGCCCTAAGCTATAGCTTGTTTAGTTTAAACGTAAATTGAGCACTGTCTAAACTCCTTCTCAGAACTGAAACATTAGCCACAATTCATAGTGTGGTCCTAGAAGCACTTTCTAGGATGATGGTTCCCAAACTGTGGGTTGGAACACGCTGGTGGATCACAGCCTGATTTTTGATGGGTCACCAAAGTGTGATTGAAAGATCTAATAATTAAATGTCCTTAACCCTAAGACTATTTAAAGATCATATGCTATAGATGCTAATTAGCCTTAAGAGCTCAGCTCCTGCAGTTTGCACACATTTGTAAATATATGGAGATAATAACCAGAAGAAAGACCTTCAGACATTGGCAGAATTGTATGCTTTAAGGTAAATTTGGGTCAGGGTCTTCAAATCCCAGCCTGAAGGCCCAATGAGACCACAGAAGGTGGTGGACTCTCCTTCACTGGGGATCTTCAAGCAGAGGCTCAACGAGCACCTGTCAGAGATGCTCTAGGAGGATTTCCTGCTTGGGTAACAGCCTATCCTCCATAACAATCCAACCCAGGCTTTCGTGCTTCGCATATAGCGTATTCAGCACCGAGCACAATACCTTAGTCTTTCAAGACTGATGGAGGCCTACTTTTAGTTACTGCACCACCCAGTGAAAACCTATGGGAAATTCATAAATGTAAATGGTTCTTACACCGGAGCAAGGACTCCCTGTAGTTACTCTGGATTTTGCCCTATATTGAAGAATTGGCAGTTGGCAACAGTTTCAGCCAGACATTAATGTGGAATTCCTGGCTCTCAAAATACATGGCAATGGGACATTAAAATCGGATTTACCATAAATCCATGTATTTGCCATACACTAAATAAATAAGCTAGTGATTTTCAAATTTTTAAAAAAATCTAACAGCACATTGATAAAGCCTAAAATTGTCAAAGTAGACCATCAGTTATTTGACAATTGACAAGGCACACTGTCCTGTCACATACCATTCGACACAATCCAGAGTAACTGCATGGAGTCCTTGCTCTGACATAAGAACAATTTACTCGGATTGCATTATGCATTTCCCATTGGTTTTCACTAGGTGGTGCCATAACTACAGGTGCACATAATGTATCTTTACATGCTCCCGTAGTTACTATGGATTGCAGGGTAAATGACTAGGGGTAACTAGGGTAAATGACTCCTACACCTTCCTTTGCCCTTCCCCAAACTTGCACAAGATGCTCTTGGACCATTCAAGGTACACCAAAGTGCCATGACACACTGGTTGAAAATGGGTGTCTTATGCATCTTGGCTTGCATGTGCACACATCTGGGAATGTTCCTCCCATGGAATGTGACTGAAAAATTGACCAGATGTTGACAGTTGCCAAGAGCCCATGTCCCAGGGTGACCATATAGAATGGAGGACATAAAAGGGAATTTAGCCAGGTGGTGTTTTTTAAACCCTTCCATGATGAGCTAAACCTGCCTAAATTCCCTCCTCTATGCAATAGTTAAAGGTAGAGGAACTCTGTCCCCCATTCTATAGGATCACCCAGCCATGTCCATCACCCGCTTAGGCCAAGCCCAACTGCAACAGCAGTGGTACCCAGTGCACCACCAGGGTCAGCCCAATAGGGTCCACGGTGCATAGCTTTTCTCCTGGTGCCAAAGCCAACCTGGTGCTGAAAAGGCTCACCCTCTCCAGAGCCAATCTGGGACTCTCTTATGTGACTCCTGCACCTTCCAATAAGCACATTGGCGCATAAGGGAAAGCGCCTGATGCCCAGTGTCCTTACCCCTAGTCACCCTTCTTTACTGATTGCACCCAGTTGGCAATTTCATCATCCACAGTGAATTGATGTAGCAACTGAGCGATGACTGTTGGTGCAACGAGATCACTCTCACTTCTGCTTTTTGCAAAGATATATTTCCTGATAACTTTGGTCTCCTGTGTTGCCCCAGCAGTAAGAGGAAGGCAAAGGAAGCACATTGGCACAGAGACTCAGAGAAGAATCCAGACACACAGGCTCTCGCCATCCACAACAAGTAAGATCTATTAATTTTGTTAGACACTAACTGGTTCAAGTGGAGGATGTAAAGGCTGCAATCTTAAGCATATTTTCATTGGAGTAAATCTCACTGAGCAAAATGGGGCTTGCTTCAATTTTGGAGTAAATCTCACTGAGCAAAATGAGTAAGCATGGGCAACCTTGCAGTGGGAAGTACCATTGACTTTTTAAAAAAACTGCTGCGGAACTCAAAAACTTTCAAGAAATTAACTCTGGTGTCCTGACCTTTTATTACTATTTTGTTTCTTCTTTTCATTTATTCAGTTTGGTCAAATGCATGGTTTCTCTCCAACCTTTTTTTAGTTGTTTTGGAATATCCTAGTTACATGACTTGTCTTACATTAGGAGATGGTGGCTGCAATCCTAAACAAACTTTCCTGGAAGTAAGAAACATTGACCACAATGGGGCTTACTTCTAAGTAGACATGGCTAGGATTGTGCACGGTGTGTCTGCTTTAAGTTGAGATAATTTCAGCCACGGCTTGGTTGTAAAGCCCTTGGAGATAACAAGTGTAGGCTTTTAATGCAATAGGAGTCTGTGAGCACAATCCTTACCATGTTTACTCAGAAGTATGCCCCATTCTGTTCAATGGGTCTTACTCCCAGGGAAGTGTTTTTAGGATTGCAGGCTGTATCATGGAAAGCGCTGAAGTGTTCTGTATAACTCATAAACCTTGCCAAGTTAAGTATTACAGATTGTTATAGATAAACTTTATTTGATGTATCTATTTCTCATCTTGGCTGTATTTCTGCTTATTGCAAGCAGTTTGACCTAATGAGTTTGCATATCGGGCAACTGAAAGGTAATTGATATACGAATGGATGCACTGAATTCCCTTGACGCTCGTATTGGACGTTAATGGAGGAGAGACACACAGACTCTATCCAGGTTGCAGAAAGCCCTGTCCTCTCCGGCAGCAAATCAGGGATGTGTCAGAATTGCCCCCATCTCTACTGTAGCAGTGCAGCGCCAGTGGACCATTTGTGTATCTTGCCCAACGATGCAGGTGGATCCATCAAAATTAAGGTTTGTGCCACCCGGTGCAGGGATCCAGCACAACACCACCATGATGGACTTTGCGCCGTGCAGTGGTTGAGCCAATGGCCCGGGTAGTGGGTATGGTGATGTACCTTTGACCACCTCCATTGGTTTTTCTGGCTATAACTTTTGATAGAATAGAGATGTTTCAATGTGATTTTTTTATCATTGCATAGAACAATGCATTGACTGATACATCACAAGATAGGACTGTATTTACTCAAATCTAATGCGCCGCCAAATCTAATGCACACCCTATACTTATAATCAAAACAACACATTTACTCGAATCTAATTAACCATCGAATCTAATGCTCACCCTGATTTTTGGAGAGTAAGGGCGCAATCCAGAGTAACTACGGGGAGTCCTTGCTCCAGTGTAAGAACAATTTGCTCTGGATTGCAATATGAATTTCCCATAGGTTTTCACTAGGTGGTGCAGTAACTACAGGTGCACATAATGTCTCTTACGTGCTCCCATACTTACTCTGGATTGTAGGATAAATTCAGATGAAAAGGTGAGCATTAGATTTGAGTAAATACAGTATTATTAAAAAATATCAAGATTACTAAAATTTTGGCCACTTGCATCTATCTATCTATCTATCTATCTATCTATCTATCTATCTATCTATCTATCTATCTATCTATCTATCACTTTCTGTGCATGTCACCCAGTGTGGCCTCTACCCCTAGCAATGCCAGTGCTACATTGAACTATGAATCTAGATATATTTTCTTTAAACATGGATTGGAAATCCCAAATAAGCCACTTGAAGGAACAAAACACACTTATATGTCCTGCAAAATCATTCATTTCTTATGACTATCAGAAGGAAGTGGTTCTGATGAACCATAACTGAAGGTGGAACTCATTGAGGAAGTCTGTGTAGCTGGATGAGGATTTTGCTATACAAACTCTTTCTCTGCCTCTTAAGGGAAGTGGCAAGCAACCACGAAAATGTGGTTTGACCACAAGATCAAACTTTTCTTGGGCTAAACTGGGGCCAGCAGAGAGAGAGAGAGAGAGAGAGAGAGAGAGAGAGAGAGAGAGAGAGAGATTTTATAAAGAAAAATTCAGAGTTGGGAGGGACTTAATTAATCTGTGGAATTAATCTGTGGGATTTCTTGCCCCAGGATGTGGTGATGGCATCTAGCCTTAGTACCTTTAAGAAGGGTTTGGACAAATTCCTGGAGGAGGGGCTCATTACAGGTTACGAGCCATGATGGATGTGTATGCATATGTGCATAGACGGATATAGATGTGGGCAACCTCCAAAAGCCAGATGCACCTGGATGCAGATCTCTTATGTGCTCCTTGAGACATCTGGTGGGCTGCTGTGAGATGCATGAAGCTGGACTAGATGAGCCTTTGGCCTGATCCAGTGGAAGCTCATGTTCTTATGACCCTGAAGGACATCTAGTCTAACCAGTGGTGGGCTCCAGCAGGTTCGCACCTACTCTACAGAACCGGTTGTTAATGAGAGATAGAACATATAAAGTTTAAAAGTAGCAATTTAAAAGTGGCTGCCAGATGGGCAGAGAACTGGTTGTTAATTTCTTTGAAGCCCATCACTGCTTTCTCCATTGCTTACACTGTAACCCATTGCTTACTCCAGGTAAGTGGTATAGGCAGCCTCTGCTTGAAAACTCCAACCAAGGGAAGTCCAGAACTTTGTGAAGCAGACTCTTCCAGCACTGTTGAGGTATTTTTCTAGTCTTGTCTAAATCTGCTTCCCTCTAGTTTCAGACCAATGTGCTCTCAAGTTTCACAGAGATCACGCCCTCCCTTCCTTTCTGTGTGACAGCCCATCAGCTTCTTGAAGATGGCCTTCCCATCCCCCTGAGTCTCACTTCTGCAGAATAAACACACCATTTTTTCAACCGTTAATGATATACTATATTTATTCGAATGAAATGCTCACCTTTTCCAGCTGAATTTAGTCTCCAACATCAGGGTGCACATCAGATTTCATGGCACATTAGGTTTCAGTAAATACAGTATTTTGATTATAAGTATAGGTCAGTATCCAGCTTAAAAGTTTACTATATTGTAATAAAAATGAAACAAGCCCATTGTTGTATAAAGTAAAAATCATAACAAACCCATTGTCTATTATTATTGTCATATAACATGATGTTCACTGTAAAATTAAATTTTGCACCTGTTTTGCAGCTGCACATTACAATTCTCTCTCTTTCTCCCCACCTCCCCCATTCTAATAATGGAGAATTAGGGTGCACATTAAATGCAGATAATTTCTATATATCCCTCAATTCTTAGTTTTTCTCCTCTAAACACACCATAGCTCATGCACATCCTCCTGTGAAAATGTGGTTTCCCAGAACTGGACACTATATTCCTAAATATAAATATAAGATCCATCTATAACTTATCAGAATCTGGGCTCTATGCCTCTGTTAATACAATCGGGTATTGCTTTAGTTTTACCTGCAGCTGTACCACGCTGCTGGCTCATGTTCAGCTTGAGGTCCGCTACTGAACATTTTAACAGACGCTTCAGTACCCCTGGGTGAAAGTCATTTGAATTAACTACATGTTCACTTAATTCCCTTTTAACCTCCTTGGAGTTGTGATGATGTCCCCAGTTCCTTATCAGTGCAACAGTTGTTAGGATGGACCACTTGCGGGAAAAGGTGGATGCAAAACAAGAATTACTTGTTTTCTTCACCACTTCCCACTTGGTTTCCTTCACCACTTCCCCATATTCTCTGCAGAATAAACCTATAATTTCTTTGACCTTCCTCTTTCAAACACACACACACACACCTTTTTTAGGGCACAATCCAGAGTAACAATGGGGAGTCCTTGCTCCAACATAAGAACAATTTACTCTGGATTGCATTATGAATTTCCCATTGGTGTTCACTAGGTGGTGCAGTAACTACAGGTACACGTAATGTCTCTTGCATGCTCCCGTAGTTACTCTGGATTGCAGGGTTAGTGTCCCTTGCGAGAGTGTCTAAAATTCTTATTTCCTGAAATCCAGGGTCCAAATTAATAGGTTTCTTTACCCTACACGCATATATATATTTCCTTTCCTCTAAGGAGCTTAGAGTGGTGGTATACAATGCAAAATTCCTCCCTTCTTTTGTCTTCACAACAACCTTATGGAGTAGGCGAGGCTGAGTGAGAATGACTGGCCCGACTGGTCACATGAAGTTTCATGTCTGAATAGGAATTTGAACCTGGGATTTTCCAGATCAAAGTCCAACTCCTGAACTTTGATACCAACCTGGCTCATTCTTACCTATTGGTAAGGATTAAGTCCAGAGAGCTGACCTCTTCTCCCAGTTAATCCTCCACCTTCTGCTTGATAAAGGAGTTAAATAAGTCAGGATTTGAGTAGTTCTTTCATTCTTAGCCTAATTATGTTTCCAAAAGATATCAGGGTAATCATTTAAGACCCCCATTACCACGTTGATACACTTTTGGAGACCACTAATTCGGGTTATGGTCCGAAAGAAAGAGCCAGCAACTGTGTGGGAACAAACGGGATTGACCCTCGTTCTTTTTCCTATACACTCCTAAATATTTGGGCAAGAAGAGCCTCACCCTCTTTTGCATTTGTTTGTTCCATGTTATTTACCTGGTTAAACTTAAATGATGGCTGGAAGAGAAAGGCCTGACCAGGTCCTGGTTTCCCTGTGGACTCTGTTCCTAGAAAGATAGTAAAGAGGAGAGCCAAATAGTTACAATGGATGAATGGAGATGATGATTTTCATGTGGCATGAACACAATCTTGACATGCTCAGAAGGCTGTTTGGGGTGAGAAGAGGGCTTAAAACCCTGTCCTTTGACTTTTGAGGATTTTTTGTTTTTGCCCGGAGCAAGGATAATGCTAGATTTTGGGGGATCCTGGAAAATTCAGGTTCAAATCCCCACTTAGTGATCATGCTTCCTGGGTAGGGATGCCTTGTGTCCCAAATAACAAGGACAATCCTGATTTGGGGGCTTGTGTTCACATACTGGCAAATGGGACAGAAGGTCCTGTCCTGATTTTGTGGAAGATAATTATGGCAACTCTATTCCTGGGTGACCTTGGACAAGTTGGTATCTCATATCTTGCCAACCTCACAGGGTTGTTTTGAGGACAGAAGGAAGGAAGGATCTGAAGATGTTCAGTAAAAGTGCACAAAGTTGTTTGCAAAGCTAAGTTATTGAAAAATCTATCCCAAACTGTCCCAGGTGATTAAAAAGTGGACAAAAAAGAGACACCGGGAGAATCATCTGGAAAAGATGTGATGAATGGGACAAAAATGGAATCACTCTTAGGAATCACCAAGCACATTGGTGGAAATCACCCTGATTCTTCACCCAAATCACCCTGATTCTTCAGCTATCTTTTGCAGCTGGATTTCTGGCAAAGGTTCATCTAGAGACATTTGGGGTCCATCTTGAGATCCTGACTCTTTAAGATGAAGCCCCACCTTGAGATTAGTTTTTGCTTTTCATTTTTCAAATGTAGTCCCAGGCAGGGTGCCCAGATGCCCAAATCCCAGAAAGAGGACAAGGTCCCCCAAAATTCCCGACATCCAAGCAAAATTCTTGACGTGATTTTTTAAAAAGTTGGTCACTCTCCCAAAAAAATGTAGGACAAATGTAGGACAAGTTAAAATAAAATAAAAGCTAAAAGCACTCGTATTACTTTCCTGTACTTAATTTCTACACTATATAACTTATTTTTTAAACCAAAAACAAAAAATGCACATGTGTAAATGATCCAAAGACCCAGGTTTTGGCACGTGTGTCGCAGCAACCCTCAATAATGCCTTTGTGTAACCATTGGATAGCCTACTTGCCCCATGAGAAGGGCATTTCTAACTGCCTTCTTTCTGTCTCTTAAGATCCTGTGGCTGTCGTCAGAGTTAATAAGTGACTGAAGTCCCAAGGAGGAGACTGAAGATGGGCACCCCCCTGGCATTCTTTGTCCTAGTACTGATCTCAATGTCCCATCTTTGGGAGGGTAAGGAGGAGACTGGAAGGGACCAACATCTGGGAAAAGGGCAATCTCAGAGAAATGGGGTTGGGGTGAAAACCACTGGGTGGCTGAGTTCCTTCTCTTCTCCTTTGTGCAGGTGTGCAATGCAATGGATTCAACCTCGATGCCCCTACACGTGTGTCGGTACCTAAAGGGCTCTGTGTCACCATCCCGTGCAGTTTCACTTATGTGCATCCAGACTTCAATAACACAAACACACTGTATGGATACTGGTATGAGTTTGGCAACGTTGTGGAAAATAAGCCTGCATTTGCCACGAATGATGGGAACAAAAAGATAGCAGCAAGTGTTCGTGGCCGCTTTCGTCTGTCCGAGAAAGTGGAGGAAGGTGACTGCTCCCTCTTCATCAGTGATGCCCAAGAAAGTGATGGAAGGAGTTATATCTTCAGAATAGAGAAAGGGATTGGGAGATATAGTTTTTTCAAGGCGATATCTGTGACAGTGACAGGTGAGTGACTGAAAGGATGCCTGCTGTCTGTTCAACCTCCCCACCACCACCACCACCACCCTGGTCATCTGAGCAAGTCTCCATGCTTGGAAATAATATGTGTTTCTCTCTACCTATACTTAACATGGAAGACTGACCAACATCCAGCCAATTTGGTGCCTGGTGCACTGGGGGATGTTGTTCTGAGGAAGAGGTTGCACTGGGGAGGATGCTGCGCATGGGGAGGGGGTTGTGCATGAGAAGAAACACATGGGGGTTAATGTGCATGGGGGTTGATGTGCATGGGGAGATGTTGCACATGGGGAGTTGTTGCGCATGGGAGATATTGTGCATGGGCGATATTTCGATTGGGGGTTGATGCACATGGGGGGTTGATGTGCATGGGTTGATGCGCATGGGAGTTGATGTGAATGGGGGACTGATGTGCATGGGCAATGTTGTTCATGGGGGTTGATGCGCATGAGGGGTTGATGCGCATCGGGGGATGATGCGCATGGGGGATGTTGCGCATGGGGGATGTTGCGCAGGGGATTGATGCTCATGGGGGTTGATGCGCATGAGGGAATAATGCACATGGGGGCATGTTGCGCATGGGGGGGTTGATGCGCATGGGGGATGTTGCGCATGGGGAGATGATGTGCATGGGGGAATGTTGCTTATGAGGGGATGATGTGTGTGGGGGACGATGCGCGTGGGGGGATATAGCGCATGGGGATGTAGCGCATGAGGGCTGATGCGCATAGGGGATTGATGCGCATGGGCGATGTTGCGCATGGGGTTGATGGACATGGGGACTGATGCGCATGGGAAATGTTGCACATGGCGGATTGATGCGCATGGGGGATGTTACACATGGGAGATTTATGCGCATGGGGGATGTTGCGCATGGGGGTGTTGCACATGGGGGACATACTCATGGGTGATGTTGCGCATGGGGGTTGATGCGCATGGGGGACTGATGAGCATGGGCAATGTTGCACATGGGGGGTTGATGCACATGGAGGGCTGATGCGCATGGGGGACAGATGCATATGGGGTCTGATGAGCATGGGGGGTGAACATGGGGAATGTTGCGCAGGGGGGTTGTTGTGTATGGGGGATTTGTGCATAAGGTTGATGAGCATGGGGGTTGATATGCATAGGGGAATGGTGCGCATGGGGTGGATGAACATGTGGGATGTTGCACATGGGGTGGATGCTCATGGGGGGTTGATGTGCATGGGGAATTGATGCGCAGTGGGGGGATGGCTTACGGGGGAGTTTTAGTCCTGCAATGCGGGTACACTTTTCACTATTTAAAAGAATAAATGCTATACCTACCTTTCTTCCGCCATATACACACAAGAAAAGCAGGCAGGAAAAGCAGACAGTGGCCTTATTTGCTAAAGGCAGGTGGTGACTTTAAGAGTTCAGGGGACTCCAGGTAGCTCCACACCCCACTTACTGATGCAATATCTTGCACAGTGTTGCAGTTACAAATATCCTCTGGCCAATGATTGTCATGGTTGGCAACTGCTGCTATCTGCAGGGTGGGAGGTGGGATGTGATATATATGGTAACTGGATCCATTTTTCAACTCTAAGATGGAAAAGTCACCTTGGTCCCTCCAACCCATTGGGGTAACGTACTGCTGGTGGAAAGGCAAGATAGGGTCAGGTGAGGTCACAGTATGGTGACACCAGTCTTCTCTTCACAGACACACCAACACCAGAAATATGGATACCGGGAAAACTGCGGGCAGGACAACCAGTAAACGTGACCTGCACAGCTGCCAGTTGTCCTTTGAAATCCCCCCAAATTTCTTGGGAATTTGCAAGAAATATATCCAGGGTCCTGTGGTCGAATGGCACCAATATGTCCAGCTTGGTGTCCGCTTTTGTACCCAAGGCAGCAGACAACAACCAACCTCTCACCTGCAGAGTCACCTACAACTCAGGATCTAGTCATGTGAACAGTTTCAAAAGGATCTTTTTTAATGTTGAGTGTGAGTGACTTTCTGTATCCTTCTTAATGGTGGGCTTATTGGGGCAAACTGGCTGGCAGGCCCAACATTAGTCTTAATATTAGTAGCTAGAACTGAGCTGCTTTTTCAGGGGTGGAAGGGAACAAAATTTAACTTGGGTGCCTAGAACTGTTGTGAGTTTGTGGTTCATTTGCTTGCCTCCATGGTCAGCCCAAACCCCCAGACTGGCTACTCTGTCCTCCCTTGTAGTAGGAAAAGAGCAAAATCCCCAGTGATGCTCCAGTTCTTCATTCACAATCACTGATGGTTATAAACTGCCTGGAATATCACAGGCAAAACGTAAGAACATAATGCAGAACATTATACAGAATGTTTAATACAGAACATTAAGGTTGGATTCCTGGAGAATCATCTGGGACATTCAGTCCATCCAGAATTTATCATAACACCTACTGAGTGGGTCTGGTCCATTTGACTAAGCATCACTGTTGTTGCTCCAGCTCTACATGTTGCCCCAGGAATCCTGAATAAGTTTTAAAATGATCTTCAAGAGAGTTTCTACCACTGGAAAGGAATTAGGGAATGTCCCACCATAGCTTTTTGCTTCTAGGCTCATGCAAGACCCAGATGATGGAAGAAGCTCAATGTTGTCTTCTGCCCAAGCAGGTCCATGTGCATTCCATGTACCAACAGTGGTTGACCTTGGGTTTCTTTAGCCATGGAGGCAACAGAAGGGTACTGGTGAGGAAGAGCAAATGACAGAAACTTTTCCACCTGGTTGGAAGGCAGCTGGCCTGAGGTGGCCTGGCTTAGACTTTGCCCAGAGTTTGCTGAAAGGTGTGGGAGGGATCACTGATTTGGAGCTTTACTTGTTTTACAGATCCTCCCCAGAGGCCGCAGATCACAGGGACACTGATATCCAAAACTGGAAGTAAGTTTTCAATGCCAAGCCACAAAATTACACAGACTGATTTCTGGGGTCAGTACCTGAATCCACAACCACTTGAAACAAAGAGTGATGTGTCATCAAGAGCATTGCACTGGAGGTGTAGCAGATCCACATTCATATATTCCCAGTCCCTGATGTGGACTCATAGGATACCCTTGGGGATTCACACTCAGCCCCAGTTGATACAGAAAAGGGGTCTGATACCACTCAGAGGATTGTGCGCAGGAGCAATGCCTACATTTGCAGGGCTCTCATTGTGCCTTTGGAATCTTTCAGGTGCAAAGAACCTTACGGGTCTCTCCCACATTGAAGCCCAGAAAGGTGATAAGCTCTGGTTGGGCTGTGTGGCAGAGGGCAACCCCTTGCCCAGTGTGACTTGGGTACACAGATCACAGACCAAGGATCATCAGACTTCTACACAAGTCTACGCCGGTCCACAGCTTACAGTTCCCAACATGATGCAGCAGGACATGGGTGGATACACTTGCCGGGCACAGAGCACTGAAGGCTCCAATGAAACAACTTTCCAAGTCTACATGGCGTGTAAGCATCACTAATGCAGGTCAACTAGAGGGTTGTGGGTGGTGCAGACTGTCTATTCAGGCAGATCCAGCTCACTGTAAAATGAGCTTGGGATAAATATGTGTATAGGATATTATCAGGCACTCTTGCCCATCTATTCTGCACTGTTTCCCTCTGTAATCTCCCTTTTGTATAGATTGCAAGCACCTTGGGGCAGAGATCTCCTATGGCAGAGCACTATTGATAACATGGAAATTCAGTTAACTGAATCAGCAGTGGAGTTGGTTGAGTTAACAATCCTGACACTGCTTTTTCTTATCTACCCTTTTCCAGACAACCCAAAGGTCTGCATTCAGTCGAACAGCAGCTGTTGGAAGGAGGACGATGGAGTCCGGTGCAACTGCTCCATCTGCTCCTACCCTGGACCCCAGATTCAGTGGGTGGTGGACGGGGAGACCATGGAGGGAAACACTTCCAACAAGGAGATGGAGGTCACTTCCTGGTATAATACGGATAATGCCACCAGCATCCTGCACTTGAAGGGCACCAGGGATGGACACCACTCAGTTATGTGCAGGGGAAACAACTCCAGAGGAGAAACTTCAATGAATTTCCTTTTGCTTAATTTCAGTAAGTGTCCACTATCTCGCTCAGTGATTTTCAACCTTTTTTATCGCATGCCACACTGATAAGGTGCTAAAACTGTCAGTTGTTTGATCAGTGTTAAGGCACACCAGGCTGTTGTTGAGGAGCTCAAATCTCCCAATTGCCATACTAATAAATTAGCCTCTCCAAAATCTCGTGACACACCTACAGATCATCCATGGCACACCATATGGCACACCATGGCACACAGTGTGCCATGGATGATCTGGGGTTTAAAAATCACTGATCTAGATGGTATCTTCCAGGAGGCATTCTGTTTTAATCATGTGTAGGGTTACTAACTGACTTACCCCAAAATTGCCTTGCTTTGCTCCTGTGCTTTAAATGGCTTGATTTGGAGAATCCAACAGGTTAAGCATTCCACAGTATGGGGATATCCAGGGGATATGGCTGGGTCTCTGGATTATGATGCTCTGAAATGCACAACTACTCACAACTGTGGAAAAGCCTCACATTGCTTTTGCTGACCGTCTTTGGGTTTAGATAGTTTTTGTTATTTTTTTTAAAGAAAAGAAAACGAAAAAAAGAGATCAAAATTGCAAAAAATAGAATACAAAAAGAACAAAACAAATGAAAAAAAATTAGAACCCACCGTTTGGGTGCCCTTCAGGGAGAAAGACGGAGTATAACTAATAAATAAATAAGATATATGGCAAACGCATAATTCTGGATTTACCTTTCTCTAACCCAACAATCCAGAGTAACTGTGGGAGCACGTAAGAGACATTTATGCCAACGTAGTTACGGCACCACCAAGTAAAAACCTATGGGAGATTCATATTGCAATCCAGAGTAAATTGTTCTTACACCGGAGCAAGGACTCCCCGTAGTTACTCTGGATTGTGCCCATAGTTTAATTTCTACTACCTAAAAATCTATCTTAAACAAACTATAATCTTATTTAACAATTCCAAGAAACAGGAAAAAGGAAATAAGAGTTATATAACAATTGCCTACTCATCAAATCCATAATTCAGTTGACTCATCATCCCTTTTTTGCACAACAGGAAGTCTGCTCAGAAGTCAGACCCATTATATTCAATGGAGCGTTCTCCCAGGAAAGTGTAGATAGGATTGCAGACTAACCCTACAATCCAGAAGAGGCACTTACTCTGGATTGCTCTATGCATTTCCCATAGGTTTCTCACAGGTGGCACTGTAACTACATCAGTGTAAAAGGTCCCATAGTTACTCTGGATTGTAGCCATATGACTCAAACTTTTCTTCCCCTAGATGTGGTGGTGGGGACTGTGACTTGATGCTCATAGTTTAGCACTCTGCACATGTTCAGAGATACTCTTTATGTGTGCATCACAACCACCTGTGGCTGAGCTCTGGACCTCTGAGCACATTCTGGGGCTCTGAAATGAGCACATTCTGGGGCTCTTCAAAATGAGTGTTTTATGATCCTTCCCCAGTTCTCTAAAGAGCTCTCAGCGTCTGGCCCGAAGGCAAACGTCAGTGAGAGTTTATTAAGTGTGGCCGCCTTAATAACTTTAATTTGAGAGATAAATGACTGCTATTAGAATAATTTAGTGCTGAATTGTTAAAAGTTTATTATTTTCTTCTAATTGCTTGGCCAAAAAAAAGAAAAATTGAATAGCACAAGTACTTCATGTGTGTGTTTTGAATTGTCGAGACAATACCTTTTATTTTATTTTTTAATTATACCATTGATTTTTAAGGTACCACTTGAACTGGGCAATTGTGAAAAGTATTGGTGTGTTGCTGGGTTGGCAATGGGCACTCAGCCCAAGTCCTTGCAGTCAGGATGGATGCAGCTCAAGGCTAAGCACATGAAGCTCCCATAAGTTAGGATGCTGCAATAGCACATACCTTGGGGCATGTGCCAGAGGAACACATGAGCACATCTTCCTATGTGTTCTTGCAAAAAGACATGTGCGAATGCTTGAATGCAGCTACTTAACTCCATTTCTTCTCCTTTCATCCAGAAGGGGACTCTCTGAAGCAGAACCTCACTAGCGGAGCAGTCGGCGCACTCATCATGTTTGTTATTGTGGTGCTCATCGTCCTCATTGTCATGATTCCCAGATACCAAAAGTAAGTGGTCTTGCATGGGTTCCATAGAGCTGTTTGTGGTGTGGCAATAGGGGTAGACCTAGGGTTGCCATAATTTTCTTTCACAAAATTGGGACAGGACCCTCTGTCCCATTTGCTAGTATGTGAACACAACCCCCCCAAATCAGGATTGTCCCTGTTTTCCAAGACATATGGCAACCCTAGGTGGACCCTGGAGGGAGAGATGCAGGTGGTGGCTCCCTCAGGAGGGAAGGATAAAACCCACACAAGTTAGATTGGCACTATGGGACCCTATTCTGAATCTGTTGGGTGAAGATCCAATGTTGTAATGGCCAGCTGACCTGGAGGTGCTTATTTAGGCTGAGTGGTTTTCATAAATTGATGATCCCAGCCACCACTTTATAGAAGATCTGGAGAACTTCTTGCAAGGGCAGGCTGGTTGTTACTTAACCCCTTTATAAATACTCATTGGATTGCACCAATATTATACACTGGATGTCTCCCCTGCAAACCTCAAAAAGGACAAAGAGTTGGGGTTCCCTGGTTGCCTTGCAGAAATGTGCACTTTCAGCAAGGTTAACTATGGCTAACCTTTTTTTTTTAGCAAGGGGGGGGGGAGGAAGCAGCCTGATGACATTATTCTGAATCACACCTGTAGTGATCTGATTTATCATGTCCATTTATAATATGCCATACACTAAATACTGCATTCACTCAACTCTAATGTGGCATTGAATCTAATGCACACCCTATGCTTATAATCAAAATACCACATTTGCGCAAATCTAAATAACCATCAAATCTAATGCGCACCCTGATTTTGGAGACTAAATTTGGCTGGAAAAGTTGATCATTATATTCGAGTGAATACAGTAAATAAATAGTGACCTGTAGTGTCAATATGAACTGCCTGAGAATTTTCTCAGATAACCTCATCTCTTTTTTAGAAGATTCTTCTTTTACTTGGCCAGGAATATATCTTCTTCCTCATGCTTGTTCAACCATTTGCAACACTTCGGTCTTCTCCAATGCATTCTGCCTCAGTTTCCTCTTTCATTCCGATAAGCATAAATCTTTATGAATGCCCCCCCTTCCCTCCCATATAAGCATTGCCATCTGGTTAGCTGAATCTTCTCATGAGCATTATAACTAGCAGGGAAGATACCCCATCAATTCATCAGTATGTTCCTTTATGGCCTTGCTGTATGACGGCGACAAATTATTTAATTTACAAGAGCCGAATGAACGTTTATTTATGAAACTGATCATGTTAAATATGTGGGGCCGCAGTCAATTTGTATCAAGGCCCCTACTGAGAAGCCTACGATTTCATGGCTAGGGGACAAATTAGGAGGAGATTGAAAGCCTGATGCTGTCTTCTGCCGAGACTGTTGTCCAGCACAGTTTGTCTTTAGTGAACCTTTTCTAGATGGAAAATGTATAAAGATTATTCAGATCTGATCTGTCAAGGTCAACTATCCAGAACACAGTTCATATATCTATATATAAATCTAAAAAAAAAATCAATCTGTGTCTCTAATAAAATGCCATCTTCGTTTCAAAAGAACACAATATTTTGCGATCTGGTGCCTCCATGCACACAAATATTTAACATCCTAATAAGATAGTCCCCACCACCACCTTTCATCAGTGTTATTATGAGTGCAATCCTAACCACACTTTCCTGGGAGTAAGTACTCTTGAACATAATGGGACATACTTCTGAGCAGACATGCTTAGGATTGCACTGTATGTCTTCTGGATCAAAATGTTCATACCACAGTGAAAGACTGAGGCTGCAATCCCAAAGACACTTCCCTGGGAGTAAGACCCATTGAACACAATAGGGCTCACAATAGGATTGTACTCTAGAGTGGCCAACAATTGAACTCAAGTCTCCTAGACCTTTAACAAGAAGAGGGAATCCAACCAGTGGTGGGATTCAAATAACAGGTTCTGTGTCCTAATAACCTAAATTAACAACAGGTTCTATGTCCCATTAGTAACAGGTTCTCAGAACCAGGCAGTCATTAGGAAAGGGTTCTATAGAACCTGTGAGAACCCCCTGAAGCCCACCACTGAATCCAACCCAGCAACACACCAATACTTTCCAAGGGTATTTTGACAATTGCCAATTGCTTTTCATCTCACGTAAAATATTGCTTTTCATCTCACATACCAAGCTTTTAAAAAATTGGGCCAGAGTTGGTGTCACCCGGTGTGGTCCACAACTCCTTGCACCCCAGTAGGTATGCCACACTTTTTCATACTGGCATATTTTGAAATGCTGGTGAGTTGTTGTACCACTAGATACTTCATGGTGGCAGGAATACAAACTGTTAATTCTAAAGGCTGCTTCTAAGCAGTGCTGCTCATTGAAATGCCTTCCTATTGAACCAGCACATAATTTTTCTAGGTTTGCTGCTAATTTTAGTCCTTCAGCCGGTAAGGTAAGCCCCTCCGTTCTTAGCTTCCCCCTTTATCTTTTGTCTCTGTCTTCATCTCTAACTTTAATCAAATGCTCCTTTGCCTACTTACAGTTGCCATTTTTCTTACACACAAATCAAACTCAGAAAATCTCTGATCTCCACTAACTTCCTTGACTCTTTTGATATGTAAAGATTTGCTAACGCTCTCATGGGAGGCTGTACTCCTGTGTATACTTTATTGGCAATAAACCCCTTCAAATGCCATTGAGTTGACACTTTTCGGGAGAGAAAGCAGTAATACTCTCAAGTCCTTGATTCCTGCCGGGATCTCAGTCTATTATAATTTTGTGATGATTTCATCATTTGTTTTGTGCTTTGCCAGAGAATACTTTACTCGTTGTTCCCATCTTCTTCTGCTACATGGAGATCAGGGATATAGTATTGTGAGAACTGCAAATATAGTTTGGAGAAAGGATGTAAGAAGCTCTTGGGTTTCTGGAAGGGCCTTATAAGAGTAAGATAAAGAAGTTTCATGGAGAGCAGACTCAAGCCAGCAAAAAGGAATGAACTGGGTCTAATCCTGATCAGTCTAGCACGGGCGATGAGTTCTAGCACCACATTGGGTGTTGCAAATGTAACATAAGTCAAGTCCATAACACCTAGGAGGATGGGCCATCTACATTGGACCTCAGTGGTGACAGTTGATCTGTGCCCCAATACCAGTAAGATTTCTTGGTGCAGGGCTCTGACCCTGATATTGGCAGCCCAACATGTACACCTGCTCAGAGGTATATAGAGATCTAAGGACACCCATTGATGCCAAAGCTATTTTACCCAAGGAGTCTCCTGGTAGAGGAGCTATTTTACCCAAGGAGACTCCTCAGGATACAATAATAGCTGTTTTGGTTCTGCTAGAGCTCTGGGGACACAGGGCTTAGGATTGGGCTGACTTGAAACCCAGATGTCTGATTACCTGATTTCAAAGGAGTTTGCCCAAATATGGAGAGAGTCCTTTTTGCTGTCCCACTGGGATGCCCTCTTTACCAGCAAACCCATGTTAAGAACCAATGTTTTAAAAAAGTTCCAGAAGGGACCCCATAGGTCATCTAGTCCATCCCTCTGCCTATAGCAGGAAATCCTCCTACAGCGTCTCCAACAGGTGCTAATAGAGCCTCTGCTTGAAGATCTCCCGTTAGGGAGAGTCCCCCATGTCCCCCATCAGATCAACATTGATCACCATCAGAGATCATTTTCTATGCCCCCCACTTTCTGAAGTTAGAGAAGGTAGTGACTGGCAAGAAGCTCTTTTCTGTAGTGATGTAGTCTCATCTCACACATGAGATATCCTTTTTGTCACCCACAAAAGATGTTCAATATAGCTTTTAAATGTGCAAACTAAGCTAATATTATGAGTTCTGACATTGATTGATTCAGCTGTTTGTGTGATAATCTTTAAATGTTCACATGTTGTTGCTCCATTTGATCATATGTGTTGTTGAAAGATCAATTCAATTTTAGTTTGGTTTTGAAACAGTTGAGCAAACTGGGGGTATAGATGGGTTATAGATGTGTGTGTGTTTGTGTGGGTGTGTGTGTGTATGTGTGTGTACTAGCAGGCCTCTGTCAGTCTTGAAAGACTATGGTATCGTGCTCAGCGCTGCAAACGCTGCATGCGACACATGAAAGCCTGGGTTAGATTGTTATGGAGAATAGGCTGTTACCCAAGCAGCTAATCCCCCCTCTCCACGCCACTGAATTAGTCCAATGGAAAGGCAGAGCCAATACGATTGGATCCAGCTGGCGTCGCAGACCTGGGGTAAGGACAGGAGCTCACCCTGTCTTGTGGGGCCGACCCAGGTCTTGAACTCTGGCCTGCTGGTTAACAGGCACAGTGTCTTAATCACTTGCGCCACCCACAGCCCTACACAGTGTGTGTGTGTGTGTGTGTGTGTGTGTGTGTGTGTTTAAAGAGTGTGTATATATATATAAAGAGTATATACATACTCTTTAAGTGAAATGCTCTTTAAGTGAAGTGGATTTTCCCATAGGAAATAATGGAAACTCAGACGATTGGTTCCAAAACCCCCAAAATATTCATATAAAAATATTAACTGTATGTAAAAATGATGACAAAACACTGGAACTGAATTCAAAACATGCATTCATGCATTCAGTGTGCAGTTCCCAAAACATTCATTCATGATCCTATGAAGTCTATTTAGGCTGCAATCCTAAAGACACTTTCCTGCGAGTAAGCCCCATTTTAAACAATGGGGCTTACTTCTGGGTAGACATGGTTAGGAGGCTGCAATCAAAGATACTTTCCTGGGAGGCTTACTTGGGCTGCTGCTGGAGGTTCAAGGTGGCCAGTGGGTACACTTGGGGGCAGTTAGGGGCAGCTGCCTCTTACACTATGGGCACAGTCCAGAGTAACTACGGGAAGTCTTTCCTCCGACATAAGCACACTTTACT